>JAMXBB010000010.1:25076470-25541679 GCA_024138015.1 Lumnitzera littorea | reverse complement strand
CCCCCCCCCCCACCCACCCACCCACCCACCCAAATCCTAATCCAAAACACACAAAACTCCTCTCACCTCTCGATTCAACACTTAGATTGCTTTAAATCACCTCTACGAAGCTATTGCCAAAGAGGAGTTTGGAGTCGACCCGAACCCGACTCGGATCTAACCTAAAGCTCACTCTAGAATTCGACTCGCATGCCCTACTCCTTAGTTCGACCTTTTGCTGTTTTTGATTGTTTTATAATTTATTTATTTATTATACATGTATTTGTAAATGTAATTATTAAAAAAAAAAAACAAAAGAAAAGAGAAAGAAAAAAAAGGAGAAGAAAAGAAAAAAAAAAGGAAAGAGGAAAATAGAAAAGAGATAGAAAAGCTCGGTTTTTTTATTTAAAAATTAAATAATAAGAAATAAAGATAAATAATAAAAATTGCTTTGACACTTAGAAAAATTAGAAAAATTGGTTTTTTCTTTTAAATAAATAAAAGTAAACAATCATTTTTCAAATTAAGACCTTTTCTAGAACTTTCCAAAAATAAAACCCAGATTTAGGACCTTTTAGATCTTTCTTAATAAAATCAAATATACTTAAAAACACAAACTCGATATGTTTTCAAAATTAAAATGAATCCAATACAATAAAATTTTACAAAAAAAATTATGTACGTTTGATCCCAAATAACAGGTATGTAAATACCTACGAGGCGACGGTAAAAAATGAAAAAACCTATTTTTCCATTTTTAGTTTAAATTACTTAAATTATTCAAATTTGTTAACCAATGATTAAGTTTTACTTTATAGGGTAGTTTTTTGAAAAGTGATTAAGTTTCACTTAATTGGATAATTTTTTGAAAGATGATATTTAAGATTAAGATTAAATTTGAAAAGTTATTGATATTCATAAAGGTTTAAAAATCCTAAACCTCAGATTTGATTTTTTGGTTCTTAAAATCAATTTTATCAAAAGATTAATAATTAAATTATAACCAATTTACTCAATTAATTATAATTTAACTTTTTTTCTTAATTTTCATTGAATAGCGACTCTAAAAATAATTTCAAAATATAAAAGAACTGATGTTTTTGAAATCTTAATCAATAATTAGTATTAAACGAGTAAGATTTAATATTAATCGATTTAAAAAAAATTTATTTATAAAAAAAAAATCAAACTTGACCATAGAAATATGACCTACAAACGAAAATATGTAGATTAATATCATGTCAAGGGTGTCATTTACCAAATAAATGCGGTACTTTCTATCCGTTAGATCTCCTGAATATTCCCTGGTAACTTTTCACGTGTTAACTAGTTACTGGTCTTTTGCTAATTAGCATCCCAAAACATTAAGATGGCTGACGTGGGCTTTCACTCAATATTAACTGCCCATGATGTATGGTCTCTCCACTTGGCGTAGATAACTCCTGGATGGGCTGCTATTTTTTTCCTTTCCACCAGCTGTAACCTAAATAGGGCTGTTGTAGTTGCAGTCCTCCGCTGTTGTTCACGTAGAGCTTGGATTAGTTCATTGCGAGCTTGCGACTGTTGCTATTTTTAATTATACAAGCTGCCACAACTTGTGTTTGTTGATGCTTAGTTGAATGTGCTGAACCATGTTACTTGCCAAACAAATCCAAAGAAATTAATAAGGTGATTTGGGCATCCAAACAAAGATAAAGCAACGTGTCCTCTACAAGGACTTGTAAGATAGAAAAACTAGTTGAACACTCGATGTCCTTGTGTTAGAGTTGCTTGGAGAAGCTCGGATCAATTGTTGGAAGATGAACTTGCTGGTTGCTTCATGTGCAATGGAAATTGTAGCATATAGGACCACTGTTTGTGCACTTGCTAACTGCTGCTTGGATCGGTGTTAATAGTCCGCGGCTGCTTCACTTGTTTATTGTTCGTTGTTCAATTGGAGTTCAAGCTGCTGTCAACGTATGGATGATGCTACGCAGGCTGTTGGTTCTTCATTATGGAGCCCAGTGTGTATAATTTAGAGCACCATTTAGACGCTCAAGCTGGTAATGGTCGGGCTGCTGCTGTTTATTTGGGCATGGAATTTGTTAGGCGCCCATTTCTGCAGTTTGGAGCACAGCTAGGGACTTGGTTGCACGCTGCTGTAAAGTGAATTGAGTTGCTGCAGCTGCACGGATTCAAGCTGATTTGATGCATGAAATGCCCTGGAGTCATGTGGTGCTCTGCTCGTTAATGTTACTGTCTACTGTGAAACTCAACATCCGCCGCTACGCGTGTGACTTCCCAAATGAGTTCCTCGATTTAGCTTCGATTGCACCTGCTCACAATAAAAAAATTGACAATGAAGTTCTTCTAACTGAACTCAATAGTAAGGAAATAAAGTGCATATATGTCATTAAATGAAGTGTGGATGGCTTAGTTTTTGCTTCAGGAACTGCTATGATTTGAACAGAGTTCATGCTAGCTGCTAATTCTTGGCTTAGGCGCTCAAGTCAGTTTGTTTGGAGCTTGATCTTCAAGAAGTTCTGCTCGGCATTGACTATTACTTCCTAAATGAAACATAAAGCTTCCCTTGAGGTTCTCCAGCGAGTGTTTAACTCCAATCACCAAAAGTATCAAGTCTTAGCTTGGTTGATCTACTTATTCGGGGCTATCTTTTGATGCTATAGAGTGAATGGAGCTGATGTCCAAATGCTTTGCTCTTGGCTACTGTTCATGTTTGGAAATTGCATTGGCTTGGAGTCGCTTGGATTTTGGGCTGATCTTTCATCAACCGAAGTTTGAGAGGAAGCTATAGCTGCTGTCAGTGCTTAGAGTTCATGGTCTGCAGCTACTTGATTGGTATTTGGAGCTCAGATTCAATATCCAAGATGTAGAATTCAGTTCAGCTGCTGTCAAGTGTGCTTGCTTCTCTAGAAATGCTATGTAGTCTCCCAAGTGAGCTCTAACTCTAGGGTTGGTCTTCACACTTTATGAATGAAAACAAAGTCCTTCCATGAAAATTTAACTCTTGACTTAAAGTAATGGCCTGGACATGTTCCCACTTCACTCCTATTGTGAGAATTGCAGCTGCTGTAATGAGCTCAAATTTGTTCATGTGGAGCTCCCATTACAGGCTGCTGTCCATAATGTGCTCAAGTCAAGAAGGGGTTGCTCATGTACGAATCAATGGAGTGTTGGAGGGCTAAAATTAAAGTCCATGGCCTGTTGTGTTTTTCAAAGCTGAACTGCTCCATCATTCAAGCCAAAAGCTCAATTCTCCTCATCTGAAGCTCGAGCAGCTGTTGTATCATGTTGCAGCTACTGTTCCATTGCTTGGAACTTATAATTGGTGCTCGACTGTTGTATGGAGCTACACGAACTGAGGTTGTTGGTTGGTTCTGTTCTCTCGATTGAAGGGCTGATCTGCAATAAAACCAAATGCACTCAAGGACTACTTAAAATTGTAATAACATGATTATGGAGAGGAATGACAACAATTTAAATTTCTCAAATCGACAGCGAATTCTTAACTCTAAAAGAGCATAAAGAACATGCTGAATACCATTACATCACTAAGAAATCCAACTTTTCATGGAACAACTGAGTTAAAATTGTGCACTTGATGCATTAACCATTTAAAACCCAACTTTTGATCCTTTATCCATAGTTCTCATGCAATTAATCCAAGAATGCATATTTTTCTCATTTATATGTAAAATTAATCATAAAAGTGTAAATGACATGTATAAATATGTGCTTTAAGTGGGGATAAATGTGCCTTCTAAAAAGCATTGGATAAGGAAAAAATAGAAACGAGAGAGAAAAAGCAATAGAAATGAAAAGGTTCAATTGATAACTAAATTTATTTTTACTACCTTTGCTTTTACTTGATATGTGATTGATGCATGTTATTGATAAAATATTTTAGACACAAGTCCCTTAAACCTACACTGACCTGTTTAGACTATAGGCCGACTTGATTAGGCCTATGGCCAGCCTGATCTACCAGCACCTAACCTAATTACCTCACTAGCCAACCTTTCTAAAGGGTCTCTACAAATCAAAAGTCATGGCCTTACAATTCCAAAACAGGTCAAACCCACGCTCCCATTATTTAGATTGTGCGAATGTGGCAACATGCCAATCGTACTCCTTTGATTCACAACAACCCTCCTCTATAAATAGCACTCCAATGGTAAACTACTTAGACACTTTGTGCACCAAACCTTCCTTACATACTTTGAGTTTCCTTACTTTACCTTTACCTTAGTATTGACTTAAGCATCAGAATAGTTATACTAAACAACCCTCCAATACCCTTCACCGTGTCTTGTTTTGCAAACCTTAGAGCCTAACTTCGTATTACTCTATTGGTAGAATCCTTAAACCATATTTGGGCCGTCTGTAGGAAACCAACCTCACTTGATACCTCAAACATACTAAACACATCAAACATACTCTCTCTCTCTCTAACATTTCCTTCATTGGTTTATTCACTATGTCAAGAATAGTGAATCAAAACGATAATCAACTTCTAGTCGAGCTCACTGATAACAATGCTGATTAGAGTAGCTTGAGAAAACCATTGAAGTGCTTCTGGACAACAACACCCAGATGGAGGCCCAAAATAAGGACCTCCAAGCTAGACTAAGCGAAGTAGAAAGGATGAGCAAAATGCCTTCCCATGTTGAGGCCTTTGATGCCTAAGGCAACCTAATCCATAACCCTTAGTAAGAGGAGCATAGGGTACCTTAGCCATAACCTATGGTACAGAATCAATACGCGCCTTCTACAAGTATAATGAAAAAGTAGATGACTTCCATGGGGGTACTATTCACTCAACAACATGTAGAACTCATTCGACCAACAAAATTGACCTAAATAAGCTCCACGAAATGGTGAAAAGGCTCTCCGAAAAGTAGGAGAGCAAGGCTATTGAAGGTGATGAACTATCGACTAACGGTCCCATTACTCGTGCATGGCTCCAAGGATAGCAATCCCTCACCCGAAGAATTCTCTCTTGACAACCTACTAATAACGAGAAAGGTTACACTGAAGGAAGGTAGCTAAACTCCTTAAGCTCTTCGCATTGTCATATTATGATCTATGCTCTCAATAGTGATGATGCTAACCATTCCCTTACCAAGAACCCTATGTTGAGTAATCTAGCCAACTGTTGCCGAGAGGTTCTTACTGAGTGATAAGAGACTCACTTACCGGCCGAGTAGTTTTCTCTTGGCATGTTACTATCTCCTTCGTCCCGACCCCTTTATTGCCGTAATATCTTGATTCCTTTTACCTATTTTGCTCAGAGAATATTCATATAAAACCAATGTTGCACTGCCACCTGTCCACTTCGTCTGACATTATATCGCTTTTCCATTTTTGTCTTTTGTCCTTTTTACCCTTTTTTGTATGTGCTAAGAATCCACTTTTTGTATATACTTTCTTATAATATTTTTATTTGTAATATTGCCCTAAGGACTAACTATAAATAGTCCCTTTCTCTTATAAGCTAGAGATAACTTACATATTAATACTAAATATTCTGTTATTGTGAGACAACTCTTTCCAAGTCCATCTTTCATGCACTCTTATCTAATCTTACCAAGTAGCTCAGGATTAGTGGCGGGTGGACCTTGGCATCAACTTGTATGTCATATCAAGTGAGGTGTCAAGTCGTATTATGTTTGTTGGTGAGACACATCCTCCGAACAGTTTCACACCATCTACTCTTATTCGTCTGTGGACCATTTCCCTCTCACTTTCTTCAATATTTTGGAGGACCCATTTTAGTCAAATTTGCTATGATAAGCCATAATGATAACTAAGTTCTTAAGCACTAGTGATAACTAAGTTCTTAAGCACATTAAAGGTGCTAACAAAGTTGCTACTAACAAAACCCTTTTTATAAGGGGTATTCAAGATAAGGTTCTTCCTCTGAACTCCAAGCTCCTAATCTGAGACCAATATGGTAGAACAAGCAACCTAAATGATGACATGCTCCACTTTCACACCCCCATGAACCTTCATGGCCATGGGGATACTATTATGTGCAAGACCTTCTCGGGCACATTAAGGAAGGTAGCTCGAATATGGTTCAACCATCAACCCAATAACTTTATTTCTTCATTCGATGAGCTTGCTTGTCGATTAACTTACATTTCTAGGCTAGCAAAACCCCCTGCAGGGACACATCTCCCTTATATCTCATTCACCAGAAAGGGAAACCCTTCGCAAATTCATTGTACGATTTAATAACACCATAATGGAAATTCCAATTGGACAAGGAGTTACAGTTCATGCTGTTCAGCTCAGCATTAGACCATTTGGAGACTTCTTCTTCTCAATCTACAAGAGCAAACCAAAGACCCTAGCCAAATTCTAGCAAAAGGCTTAGAAATATATGAACCAAGAGGATAGCATTTATGTTGGGCACAAAGCTAACTTAGAGAGGTTAGGAAGGAAGAAGGAAAAGGATAAGGGATCTGTTAAAGGCTACCCTGGCTGAATACAACCTAGTCGCCCTAATGGGGGAAACCCTAAAGATAAGAAGCACCCACTACCTATTCTAACATACTCCCAACATACACCTCTCAATTGGCCTCTTAGCCAAGTGTATATGGAGTTTCATAGAAGGGGTCTGCTCTAGAAACCCCCTAAGATGAGGGGCAACCACAACCGTAGAAACTTGAACAAATATTATCAATTCCATGAGGACTATGGCCACACTACGAACGAATGTTTCCAATTGAAGAGCATTGTAATGTATGCCATTCAAAGAGGCTACTTTAAGGAGTACATAGTTAATGCCAACGATGGCATCAAGGGGGTACCTTAGAGACAATAAATTGAGGATGCTCAAGAAGAAGACAATAACAATCGTCATAACAACCAAGCCTCCAACAGTATCATCAACATTATAGTTGGAAGACCTCACTCAGGGTATCGGCTAGGATGTAATAGCTAGGCTAACGCCTCGTCTAAGGTAAGGTAGTAAGGGAGAAGAGGCATAGGTGGGATATCACTATCTCCTTTTTTTATGAACACCTTGAGGAGGTCGACACCCCTTAATCAGCATCAAGCAAGCCACCTAGTCCAGTTATAATATAGATTAAAACGTATGTAAGTTTGAGTACAATCCCATAAAGAACCATATGTGTAAGAACCAAATCATTAGCAATTAACCCTAGAATATCCAATTATCTAACTTATCAATATGAGGATAATCGTGATTAATAAAGATAAATGAATAGGCAACAATGGCAAAATAACAAGAACAATTAAACTAACTAAACAAAACTAATAAATAGGCATAATTAAAATTAAAGGAAATAACACATGATCCTTAGTAAATTATTGTTATTTACTCTCTAATTCCATATAACTTTTCAATCTTAATTATTCTTTGGACCGTGGGGATTTCTAATCCTAATCCTATTCCTATGGAATTCAAATTCTGAATTAGTTGGACTTATGTCTATAGCCTCTTCCTAATCTTGAAACTTTCTTTATCCAAATCACTTATGAATAGAGTATTGCAAGATCGCATTAAGAACTTGGATCCCACTGTTAAGTTAGCTACCTTCGATTGGCTGCCCTTGATTACCCTAATCTAAAGGAATTCAGTACCTAATCTCTTAGCATACTTAATCCCTCCTAATTACACTTATCTATTCAATTGTAGGACCCGCATCTCTATAACAAACTCATACATCAATTAGCAACCCGAGTAAATACTAATTGAAGACAATGAGATCCATGTAATTAGATCTTCAAAGAACAAAATCATAGATTGAAATAGAAGTTGTTGCAGGAAGAACTTGATTTCAATAATAATTTACTAAAAGTATTAAAAGAAGAATTACACAAATTAAACAAAAGAAGAAATAGTTTTAGAAACCCTTAATATAATTTTAGTCTATAAGTCTATCCAAGGGAGATCTCTTTGGAAACCTAATTCTAAGAGTTTATATATAAAGATATGGGGCTAGGTTTACAAAGAGAACTTAATAAAATAGAAGATTCACTAAATATTGTATATCAAAAAATAGAAGATTAGCTAAATATTGCATGTTCACCGATTAGGTATACGGTCGTAAAGTGTGGGCATATACTTCTACTTTGTGTGAAAATTGTAAATTTGGCAAATTTGCTTAATGAAGGGACCGTAGGTGGGAACCATAGCCATGGTCCCAGTCCGTGGTCTTTACTAAGCTTCAAAAATCGCAAAATAATGAAATAAGAGAACTATGTCCAAAGTCCATGGCCGTGTTCTTGATCGTAGTCTTCTTGTAACACCAATTTTTGCTTTGTTTCTTGCTCCTTTACTCGCGATTTTAATGCACTTCATTGTTCATCGTATGTTCCTTTCCAAGGCTTCAAAATTCACCTAAAACATCTTTAAATCTTCCAAAACTTGGTTTAAAATCATTAATCTCTTCAAATCAATCAAATGAGGCCTAAAATCAAAATAGAAATAAATTAAGCCTTAAGTTTAATACAAACACCCACAGAAACATTATAAAAGCATTACGAATCAATCATAAAATATGTGTATTTATGCATCCATCAAATGCCCCCACACTTAAACTTTTTCTTGTCCTCAATCAAAATAATAAAAAGTAAAAATATCTTAAGACCAAGTTGATTATAAACAATTCTCAAGAAAGTACACCCTCAAATTTGAATAGCTTAGTAAAAAATCATTCCAAATCACTCTTTTTTCTTCACTTCATAATGTCTTTCGAACATTTAGGTACTAATACTTAAGAACTATTGATTTTCAGTGATCAATCTAAATAACTCAAAGTTAGCCACAATACTTAAGCAAAAACTAAACTAGAGATTAAAACAAACATATATCAATCAAGAAAGAGTTATAGAGATTTCCTCACTTTAATTTAAGAGGAAAGAGATCTTTCTTAATTATTTTTAAGTTGAAAACTAGACTAGATACATTACATTAATTCATTCTCTTATTATTACTTTACTTCTTTCAATTTTCATTAGGAGGCTTTTTAAACGCAAATTGATCTTCCTTAGCATTGGTAAAGCTCCTTGTACTTTTGATGGACCAAGGCTGATCCTTACTAATTTAGCCCATTTAATTACTTTGGCAATTGTTAGTAGGAAGTACCTTACTCTTTTAAGGAACCAAGACAGATCCTTAACAACTTTTAATTAATTTCACTTTTGCAATTAGCAGTGGGAAAGAGTTTTGCTCTTTTAAGGAACCAAGATCGATCCTTACCAATCTTTAAAAATTATTTACTTAATTTAATTACTCAATTAATACCTTTAATTACTTTGATTTTTCAAGCAACTTTCAAAGTACAAATCTCCTTTATTCATCCAATCTAAAAATTTTAGAAAAAGAAGGATAGATGACTATCCTCCAGATACAAGTTTAGAAGTCAAAATAACTAATCTTTAATCCATTCATATCTATCATAATCCCGAGTCTAATTCTAAGCTTAAGCAACAATGTATTCCGAATCATAAAGATTTAATCACTTATATTCAACAAAGTGTTCTAAATTCATAAAGGATTGGGCAAATTCAAAAAAATTACTTGTATAATTAATATATAAAGGGGTACAAATTTCTAAAATTTAAAAAAAAAAATTCAAAAGCTTAAGCGTATATTTAATTTATAACACATATCATCTAACCTTTCTCTTCGCACTTAAATTATACATTATCCTCAATGTATATAATACAATGCAATTTAAAGTACAAAAGTGGAAAGAAAGAAAAATAAAAAAAAGATTTGGGATTTCCCTGGTTTTAGCATTGATCCTTAAGAAAAATTATGAAATCTAAAGTTTGAATCTCACCAACCAATTAAGTGTGTGGTTTTCTTTGCTGCTAAAAAAAGCAAACTAACTAGAAAAAGAAAAGAAAATGTTAAATAAAATAAAACAAAAACTAATTCAAGTACCATATGTTAGTCTCTTATAAAACTTACAAAACATAGAAAGTAAAAACAGCCATCTCATAAGTGCAATAAAAATTAAGTTAGGAGTACAGTTATCCAAAATAAAAATCTAATCAATTCTTTTAAAAATAAAAAGTGACAATGGTGATCACTCAATCTTTTACAAACACTTAAAAAGGATACATTATACCTCTAATTGATAGATGCATTTTTTCATGTTTTCCTCTATTGTAATTGTATAAGGAACTACGCTATTTCCATATTTAATAGTGATCTACGACTCATAATCCATCGCTTAAATTTATGCTTTTATCTTTCACTTCCATAAAGCAAAATTAGTGTTTGACAAAACAATAAACATTATTCAATATTTGACTAATTTCCATTCTCTTCTCTTATGATCTTTTGCTCAAAGGTTTAGACCTCTTTGGAAAAGAGTACGTACTCTATTACTAATTGTTGGTCTCGGTGAACAATTGATAACAGGAGATTGAATTGATTGTTATCAAGTTAATTGCTTTTCATAAACAACCCTTCTTAATTATTCAATTATGACACTCATAACAAATATATGTTAGAGATTAATGTGTGAAAACTATCTAACAACTAAATAAATTGAGCAATATAAATGAGTAAGGGAAAAGAAGATCGAACAACTATTTTTAGTGGTTCATTCATATGAGTTATTCCATTCTTCCAACTCGTAGTCGGGGATACTAGTCCTTCACACTAGCTTGTTCTATTATTTGAGAAAAATCAACATAAGGTATATAGTCGCCACGACTCTACTTCGCCTCGTAATCCAAATCTCAAGATTACGTAAGTCTACTACATCCCCTCATTGTACTCTCATATAGTGCTACACTAGTTTTTGAAGAGATTAGCAAATTCTCTAAAGGATTACAATAAGTTTCCTTACAACTTTAGCATAATTTTCTCAACAACAATATTAAAAACGCTTTAGCACTATTCTTTTTTTTTTTTTATTATGTCCATTTTTGTGTCTTCTTCTTACTTGTGTAGCTCCTTTTATATACTTTTGATATCAGGCAAGTGCATCTATCAATTTTAATATAGCGGATGTGAGTCCGAATCGATCCCTCAGAGACTTCGAGTACTAATATTAATCTTAGCTCTATTATCTAATCGGAAAATTATGATGAGTTGAATGAATTAAAAAATACTAAAATTAACAAACTAAACTAATTACAAGACTTGATTAAGCAATTTAGAAAGCAATAAAATTAAGAACGACTTCAAGAATGCAATAACGAATTTAGGAATTATTTCCCCTAATGTTTAACATGTGATCGGTTAAAATGTATTCAATTAAATCTCTATTATTCTTGACCGGAAGGATTCACAATTAAAGTTAATACCTTTCTCAAGCATATTAACCATAATCTTAAATTATTTACCAGAATCTCTTCACTTAGTAATATAATTTAGAATCGCATTAATATATAATGAATTCCCACACAAACAAACAACTTTTCGGAAGAAACATGTATCTTATCTCTAAGTACACATGTAATTCTCTCCAATTATGCCAAGATCTTATTATACATGTAATTTCTCAATCATCATGTATAATATCATAAATTGATACTATAGAAATATCAATTAACAATTAAATAACATAATTGAATCAGGAAAAGATAGAAAATTTATTGAAAATTATTAATCTATCTAATAGTCACATAAAACCCTAGGTTCCATAATCCTAAATATAAGAGTTTTAAGCTATCATGATGAAACTAAAAACGAATTCCAACAAAACTAATAAATAAAACATGAAAAACCCCTTTTGTTGATGAAAAATCTCTCTAATCTTAAAGTGGGGTGTTGCTTTCCCCTTTTTCCTCTCCTTCTCTTCAAGTCTCTTCACTTTTCGAGTGTCCAATCTGTCTTTTCAAACCCTAATATGTCCTTTTATAATGTATTGTAAGGTTTCCGTTTTCATCACCAGACACGGCCCAGGACACGGTCGTATCCCCAGGTCGTGTAACTTTCTGACCTTGGCAAATTTTTCTGGATGGACACAGCCTGGGGACACAATCGTGTCCTAGACTATGTAACTTCAAAACTTCATAACTCATTCATTTGAACTCCAAATTGAGTGAAACTTGATTCATTTTCTTCGTTTTCAATCCAAGAACGTGTTCAAACCTTGAAATCAAAATTTTACTCAATTAAGTATCAATTTCTTTAAAGAAAACAAAAAATGTAAGGGAAATACTATAAAATCACTATATGAAATATGTTTAGAATAAGAGTTATCAACTTTCTTCATGACTTCAATATGGAAGCAGCTATTGTGTTCATATTCATATTTGTTTTGCTTCCATAGATGTTTCATATGTCTATTGAGCCTTTTTCATATTTGTCATACTAGCTGTTATAGTGATATTTGCTTCCATGTATATCACTTTTATTTGTTAAGCATTCCTTCTTACAACATCTTCTGTATTGGCTTCTAATATCTTCATATTTACTTCTTCTCTAAATATTTCATTCGTCTGTTACTTCATTCTATAATACTTAAATTTTAAATATAATTATAGAACTTCCTAAAAAAACTTTGTCATATTGTTTAGTTAAATATATTACCCAAATACATTTAACTTCATTTAACTTATGATGCTAAGCCTTCAATTAGTAAAAATACTTTCCTCCCATGTTAAGCTTCTAACGCACTTCTACCTTTACTTCTTCTTACATTTTAGTTTGCTTCAGCTATTAAATTGTTTCTAGTAGTACATTACTTCCAGTTTGCTTCTACTTCTTATTTCCTTTTACCTTATTCATGATAATAAACCACTTTTATAGTTTCCTTTTATAAAGCTACTAATTTGTTTAGCTTTTGATTCATTTAGCTTTTGGTACTGGCCCTGTTTTTTATTCTATTTCCAATCCGGTTTGGCTTTTGATATACACTTCTATTTACCTTCTAATTCTAGTTCAACTTCTACATTTGGTTTTGGTTTTGGTTTATGCTTCTGATGCAAAACTTCTTTCCAAAACTTTAACCAACATTATCATTTTAAAAGCTTTCATTGCTTTTAACTTTATTTTCATATGATTTGCTTTCTAAAGCTTCTGTATCTCATACTACAACTTAACCTAAAGCTTTTATTCCTCATTTCACAACTTAACTTTTATAATAATTCTTAATGTTTTAGCTGTAGAGTAAATGAACTCACCAGTGAACTTAGCACGGTGTTTTTTCACTTCAAAACATCTTAGGCACATATATCAACAAGCTTTAAAATAAATCAAGACCAAGTTCATTAATTAGTAGTTTACTTGATGATTCATCTTCGAGATCAACTAAAACACATGAAAATAAAATTTATTACCTTTGTTAGGTATATGTTGAATGTCCAAAGAACCAATAAAGCTTCTAATTATCTCCTCATAAGCTCAATCATGACTAAAACGTAAAAAGTTAGGTAACTAGAGGGTTTAAGATATTTACTAGGGTTTAGCTAAGAGGATTGGAGTTTAAGTGCTTATGCTTGTGTCACAGTCCGCGTTTTGGAGGGAGGAAGGGGTGTTTAACTTGGGGCTTAATGTAAAGCGAGTGGCATTAGTTGGCAGTTTGTTCATAGGGTTTGGTAATCTTTCAAGGCGAGGTTAGCCACCCGCGAGCAAACTGGTGGAGAGCTGATGCTACTCTCCTAATGATGGCCATGACACACCGAAACTAGTTGTGAAGTACATCCCCTATCATATAGAGGATAGTAACAATGCCAATCGGCACTCTTTAAGCAAGAAGGGCTCGGAATAGTCCTGGGAAGACAGGAAGGGAAAGGCTAGTTCGCCCTCCATAATAAAAGAAATTACATGAGGCAAAAGAAGGTTGAGCGCCACACGAGCATTTATGGAGGGGGTAAACCTCCCGTCTCGTAACAAGTGGTATTAGAGCTAAAGGTTCCAGCCCAGATGAGCCACCTAAATGCTACCCAACGTACAATATGGAAAAGGGTAATTCTTATTGACAAGTAGGCTTATGTAAATGAAGCTTAAGAGGGAGTGGCCACCAAGTAGAGGGTATCGTTGCTAAAAGGAGCAACTGTATCGTAAGCAGTATTGTAACAAAAGTCTTCCTAAAACTTAAGGAAAAGTAAAAATGTACTTCAAAGGATAAACCCTATCGTTGGGTTACTCAACAAAAGGCGATCTCGAAGGACAAGAGGAGAGGATGAGGGCAAAGGTGAGGGAATGCTTGTAGAAGCCTTAGAGTCTTGGTGGAGATGATCTTAGCATGGAGTTGAGCAATGAAAAAATAGGGTCAGTGATCTCAAAGGAAAGGGTAGTGGTGAAGAGTTGGCTCCACGATGAAGGTGTCGTGAATTTAGGTGGGGGAGAATGTCACAGTCTGTGTTTTGAAGGGAGTAGGGAGTGTTTAACTTAAGGCTTAATGTAAAGTGAGTGATATCAGCTGACGGTTTATTCATGGGATTAGGTAATCTCTCAAGGTGCGGTTGGCCACCCATAAGCAAACTGGTTGAGAGCTGATGCTGCTCTCTTGATGATGGCCATGGTAGGCTGAAACCAGTAAGCAATTCTTAAGTAAGAGGGGTTCAGAGCAGTCTTGATAAGATAGGAAGAGAAAGGATGGCTCACCCTCCATAATCAAAGAAATTACACAAGGCAAAAGAGGGTCGAGCACCACACAAGCACTTATGGAAGGGGTAAAGCTCCCGTCTCGTGGCACTTGCTCTTATGGACTTTAAGACTCGAGAAAGAGAGGAGAATGCTCTATACCCTTGATGAATAGTAGCACCATATATAGGGTAGATGTGTTGCCCTAACCTTAATAAGAGTTCATGTGCAAGGCATATGCCCCCTTTCCTACTTTTGCAAAAATGTACCCTTTTAAACCTAAATTAGGTTTTATATTTTCTAAGTCTCCACATTAGGCTTTGTTTAAGATTATTCTTACTCCAAAATACATAATTGATCGTCTTGATCAACTTTTGACTCGTGTTATTAAAATCTGGTATAAGGGCATTTTGGTTATGTTTATAACAACTCGACATAAAATTTAGGTTTTCCTTTTCAAATGACCTTTAAATTATTCCTGTTGACCTACGGATTAACTTCGTGATTTTTTAAGTATTCAATATTATAGATATAAAGAATGTAGATGAATCTTTTTCTTCTTATGCATATTTTTTGTTTCAATATTTTATATATCAAGTATAATGACAAGAAGGTTAAACAATATAACATTATTTATGCTCACAAAATTTTTAGATTTTATGTATTTGTCATTTAAATCTAAAAAGAATGTAAAATGATTTTTTTAATTATTTATGTTTTAATATATTCGAAATGCTTTCTTTCATTGGTTTGCTATATGGTGTGATCCTAAATTTATTATCATATGTAAATTATATTAGAAATTCTACTATTTAGTTTGGTCACATATTATATATGTAGTTATACTAAGCAAAATGTTTCTACACTATATATTTGTAAGAAAAATTTCATAGATTTACCTATACAATATACATAAAAAAAAATGAATAACTTAATTTTAAAACAAAAGGAGATATAATTAATGAGAAATTTTCACATTTGTATGAGATGATAAACTTTCAAGCTTTCTGTTGCAAATTTTCTTAATGATTAAGGCAATTTTAGTTAATGAACAATATCATATGCTATTTTTAATCTTAATAGATAAGAAGAGATGGATGAAATGGCCTTGTGAGATAAATGGAGAAGTTTTAGTTAAGTCGCCTTACAAAGTTCCAAGCTAAGAAGAGAAGAATATAGCTGAGCAAGGAAAATGGGAATGGTTTCCCACAAGAGATAATCTAAGGTGCAAACATCTTAATATCATCCATAGTACCCTTTATGTGAGGTTGAATAGGAATCAAGATGGCACTTATTTTTGGAATGCAACAAAAGTAAAAAAATCCGAAGAAGTTTCGACTTCAATTTAATATTGAGAGTTAGGAGTGAAAAGGAAAGAACATATTGGATTAGGAAGAATACTCAATGGAAACGTTGGAGTTGAAAGGGTATGAACCCTTTGAAGAAATTTATTGCTCTTTTCGTACTAAGGAACATTTAGAAGGAAAGAAATAGGTTAGTCTTCAACTAAGGTGAAGGAGGAGAGGATTGGAAAATTAAAATCCATATAAAAGCTAAAGAATGGTAAACAATTCAAGAAGCTAAGAGATTGGAAGTGAATCTAAAGAAATTCATAGAAAGATAGATGAAACAGGAAAACAGATGGATAAAAATTAATTGTGATGGTATTTCTAGTAGTTTAGGGAAACAAGGAGGAATTATATTCATTTTTAGAGATCATCGAGGAAGTGTTCTTAAAGGAATATCAAAAAGTTTAGGAGAGGCTTCTTCTTTGGAAGCCGAATTGTAGAAAAAAAAGGGCTTAATTGGCAAAGAAAAGAGAATATTACATAATTATACTCGAATACGATTCTTAGCAGGCTTTAGAATGGTTACAGAAGGCAGAAGTAGACACAAAGTCGTCTAGCACTTATTGGCTATATTAACTTTATCTCTCAATTTGCTAATATCCATTTTTGTAGAGTTCGTTACAAGGAAACCAAGCCACTGATTTTCTAGCAAAGAAGGGCACGAATGTAAATGAGGAGCTACTATTTGAAAATTTTGTGCTAAATTTTTTTGTCTATTGTCATTTTAAGTGACTTATGTAATAGTGTAGATATACTTAATAATGCCCTTTTGAACGAAGTTGAGCTAATAGACCATGTGGATTTTGTTTCTTTAGTTGGACTATTTAGTTTAATGAAAGTTTATTACAAAAAAGAAAAACGCCTATAACGTAATTTCCTAAATGATTGATTAAGCAATCGAAATTCCTTATATCACATTTTATAAGGCAATTATTCTTCCCATTAATGGCAGCTACCTTTTTTTTCCCTAAATGATCACATTTAATATTTTCTATAATATTAAAGCACAAGAGTTTATTTTGGTGTCTTTTCCAAATTACCCTTTTAGGATATTAATAATTCATGTAATTCGCCATTTAATATGATAAGAAATCATGAGCTAAAATCGCATAAACATTTCTTATGATTGATCATAAAAGTTCAAAAGAAGTTTTGTTTTTACATCTTCCATCCAACATATGAGTTAACTTTTAAAATGTTGTCATATGTTTTATGTTTAATATTTTCTTTACTTTTTAAAAATATGTTATTAAGTGGTCTAAATTTTTTTTTTCCTACATACGCATCGCGGTGCATCATCTACTAGTAATCCATGTAAGATAATACATACTTATGAATCACACAAATATACATATATATATATATATAGTAAAGGGCTATTTCGATAACCAATATTTTTACCTAATTTAATGTCATAAACCAATTTCATGGGCTAATGATAAGGCTTGGGAACTGAGATCTAATCAAGAATATTTTAGGAGATTTGGCTTAATAAGCTCAAAATGGTAATTGCTAGACCAGTTTTTCTGCTATTAGCCTTATTCAATTGGCTTACGTATGAAAAATAAACTCAAAAAAGATCCTTCTTAGTTCATTTAGGCTTCATTTGGCCTTGATAGGCCTTTAGAAGGCTTCTATTAATAAAATGGCTTATTTTATAAGGAATTAGGGTAAGTCTTTTAAAACTAAAAGGAGTTGAACTTGATCTAAACCAATCATCCAAGCCCAAGCCCATGGATCCTTAAGGATATGAAGGGTTAAATCTTAACCATCGATCACTGAGAGTTGAACCAATGGCTCTCATCAATGTCCCATCCAATCCATCCATCTCGGCTTCATTTAACGGTCGAGATCAAGGGCTAAAATGTATATATAGCAGTCTCTTCCTAATCTAGAATATCAGAAGCATCAACAAGCTTTAGAAATGCCATCACTCTACCAAAATGACTACCTAGAAAATCAAAAAGATGAACTCCATCAAGAACAAGTAAAGAGCACATAAAAAACATTATATTCAATCTACTATCACACATATGCTTTGAGAATCTGACCTTGCCTATTCCTCCTCCTATGTCTCTTCCTAAGATCATCCCTCCATGTATCAATAGATTAAAACTTTTGTAAGATCAATTGCACATGCATCAATTACATGGTTGATTATCGACAACCCTACAATATACATATATTACTATCGTTTATTGTTTCACCAAAGATAAATATTTATATAGTTTTCTACTATCAATATTTTCCAACAATTATTATGTTAAACTTTTTACTTATTTCTATTTTTTTGCTATAATATTTAATTAATTGTGTATTTGTTATGCAATTCATATTTGACACATATGACGGTGTTAGCTAATATTAGGCTTATTATTGTCAAAATCTCAATTCTACTATTCATTTGAATACATAGAATTGTACAGAATTGGAAAAACCAATAAAATCATAAATTTGTAAAATAATATATAAAAGTTTATAATTGTATTAAAAGTCTGCACATAAACAATTTTACATCCATTTTAACTAAGAAAAACATTATAAAATCATAAACTTATAAATCGTACTTTTGACTTGTGATTTTAACAACTATGATTAAGCTTAATCTACCTAATATAAACAGCTTAACCAAAGTTAATGCAAAATAATTTCTTCTTGAAGAAACTTTTAGGATTATCTTAGAGTCGCCATTAACTAAGTTTAAAAAATATATATATAAAAGGGTAAAAGTTAAATCTATAGATCAATTTTAATCAAGTTATTGATTTGACCAAAAACTGAAGGTTAGGGGTTTAGGGATGTTAAATTTTAAAGTTGCAAGCTATCAAATAAAATTTTCAAAGTAAAAGGCTTATGTGCTTCTTTTATTTAACTAACCTAAAAGGAGAGATGTATATAGAAAATATAGCAAATAAAATTATTTATTTTTATCATTTTTAGAAAAAAGTTTGCTTTTTATTATTTTTGGGGTATGTACCTTTTTTAAGGAATCAAATTTATGGCTCATTTTTAGAATTCTTTTAGTTGGTTTTATTTTTAAAAAAATTCTACTTTTCTACTTTAAGTATATTTCCATTTTTTTTTCAATTTCTACCTCTTGAAAATTGCTCTTTATTTATTTCAATAGTTCCTTAGAAAAAAAAAAAAAAAAAAACTTCATTTGATAAAGAAACCTTAATTTGGAAGATCCTAAATTATTGAAAATTCTTATTCTTATTTGAAAACCCTAATTTTGATTGGAAAACTGCAATTTTACTTTTTCTTTTTTCCTACATAATTTTACTTTATTTAAAAATACCTTGATTTGATTTTAGGGGACATAACTAATAGAAACAAGTTGGATCTCGCCTTGGATACTGGTACCGATTCCTAACCAGTTCCGCAATTGTTCACACATACTTGAGGGATCATCCCTACTTAATGATTGATTCGTTAGTTCATGCAAACCTGAAGAAGTTATCACGAACAAGCCATAACCTCATAATTTTGCTTCATCAAGAAAACCTTTATTTGAATTTAATTCAAGAAGAAATTGAAATTTATAATATTGGAAAACTTTTTATTATATTTGAAATCTTTTCTTATTTTTTATTTTGAAAGTAATTTTATTAATTAAATAAAATACTACAAATTGGATTAGGTCAAATCGAACTAACTTTGGGTTATTGAATTGGGTCAGAGAAGTTTGGAGTATGTTTCAAGCAAGGTGAGTTAGTGGACCTTCTTTGATGTGCTACATTGGTTCATGGACGTAGGTTCATTACACTAATAGGGTTGATGATGATGAGTCTATTAGTTGTGATGAGGCATTAGCAAGTAGCCTTAAGCGATGGTTTCTGAAAGTACTCAAAAGCTTAAGACTAGAGTTATGGTTAAAGGCTTAGATTATGGCTAATGAAGATAGTTTTATAGCATTTAATGGGCAGTAAAGATGTCGATGGTTATGGATTTCTTTGAATTTTACTTGACTAGGTCAAGAATTTAGAGAGAAAAGGAAAATGGGTACCAATAAGCACTTAAAGAGAGATCTCATATTTGATTTGTTTTAAGAGTTTCTTATCTTGACTTGTGGCTATAGAACACTAAAGTTTCTTATGTATAGATCCATGGCCATTATGCACTAAGAAAACCTGAAAAACATTAATAATCAAAATTTTAAATTCAAATTTGTCCTTTGAGTTGATTATTTCTTTTTATTAGGTTTATTGCTTTTAATTGACATTTTGATTCAAAACAATACTCAAATGATGATCTTTGGCATTTAAATTTTCAAAATGATGAAAAATTACTTAAAATGGATTCAAATGTTCCTTAAATGCCTTGATTCTTCCTTTCCTTCTCTTTTGGGATTTCTGAAAGGGTAATTTGCATGGGGAAGAACACATATGAATATTGCATGTGTATATCTTACCCCAACGTACCTAGCACATGCTTTGCACATATAGATACAAAAATAAAATCCTTACTTCGTCGAGGAGTTTAATGCAAATTTGGCTTAGGCTAACTCACCTACCAATGCTACCTAAGCTAAGTGCATATGCCATGTTGTAATTAAAATATTTTTGACTTAATCTTAAATGAAAATTTCATTAGAAAATATGCTCCTTAACCAACTAGGCTACTTGTTATTATAATGCATATGTGGTAAGAATAAATTCAAAATGAAGTCTAGTCTAATAGATTAAAGCCCAATTTGTACTCAATTGACTTTGAATTAAATTTTTTCTTTTCTAAAAGCATAACTTGGGATTTTAATGATTAATTGATGGAATCCAACATAGCCAAAATAAACATATTTATCACTCATTTGAGTAGATTAGATCTAGGTCAAATCTAAAACACTGTAATAAAATGAAAGCTTTAAATCTATAAAATTACTAATATGTAGTAAGAATTGGAAATTTTGCTTTTTGCCTAAAAAATCATGCTTACCCAATAAGACCTGAAAAATCTACGAAATCATATACTTTAGTTTATGAATTTTCTTTCTTTTTTCTTATTTTCATTTTCTTTTTAGTGTATGTGTGTATGTATATATATATTATCTAAGATCTAAAATTTTGCATAATTGTTTTAAGTGAGTAATATAGGGCAATAATGAAACTAACTCAATTGACTTAAAAATTTACTAATAAGCTTGAAATGTTAGTAGATGAGACTCTAGGGTCTAGATCTCGAAAATATGATAAAATAATAATAATAATATAGCAAAAATAGTATCGTTTTACTATATTACATAATATTTATGAGAATCACATAAATCTACCTTATTAGTTAGTAAATTATTAGAGATAAATTATATATGTAATAAAAATTATTATTTGACATAAAACAACATATAATATATATATAAATTCACATGCCACGTGTAGTTTTTATGTATAAACAAGTACCAGTAATTACTTATAATATTCGAATAATCTTATTGTAAGCCAAAATAAGTTAAAGAAATTCATAAAAATTAATAAAAATTACAAAATCACTTGGGGCGACTGGATTAAGTTAGAATAGGCGTGTAGCAGTAATTAGGACAGGTGTCGGTGATTTAAGTTAATTAACATGCAAGTTAAGTTAGTTTATAAAGCTAAAATACAAAAAGAGAGAGAAAACAAAAATCATTTCTATACTTTATGAGGTCTAAAAATCAGAAATGCTCTCTAGAAAAATTCTACATGCAAGGTGGAATATGGGAAAAATTGGTTGGGGTTTTGAAGATTAAAGAAGGAAATTATGGAAAATATACAAAATTGGAGCATAAACCAAGCATTGGAGGGTTTGTGAACTTGGGGAATTGTTGGGAACTAGCTGCCACCACCAGGTGATAGAGGAAGCTGTGCCTAGCTCGGCCAACAAGGAGGGTTTTTGAAAATTAGAGTCACTACTTGATGAAACCGAGAAAAAACAAGTAAATTAAAACCAATTAGGCGGATTAATTTTAATTTAGTTATTGGTTTTGAAACATTAAATTTAGGCTTTAACTTTTAAAATACCCCTTATACATAAAGGAAACGATTTTTTTTTTAATTTTTAAAATTTTTGGCTTTTTTTTTTAAGAGATCTTGCTTTCTAAGAGAAGAAAAGAAAAATAAAATTTTTATTTTTTTTATGGTTGCTTTACGAGTGCTTACGTATTCATTATTATGAATCAAACCGTCGTAATTTTTTTTTGTAAAACTTTAATGATTTAGTTCATCTTAATTTTAAAAACAAGCTAAGTTTACATCATTAATCGATTTATTTGATTTTGTAAAATTCTAAGTGAAAGCCTTAGTTTTATTTGTGTTGACTTAAAGAGAAACACTAATTGATTCTAAATTCTTTTTAAAAAAGGTTGATTGAATTTCTTTTTTTTTTTTTAAACATTTTTCTAATTGATAATTTTTTTTTTTCACTAAAACATATTTTCCTACAAGATAATGTTTTTCATTTCTTTTTTAGTTTTATTTCTTTTCATAAAAACCTACAGTATTTATCTAATAAGAAAAAATATTCATTTTTTAAAAGAAGAACTCTATAGAAAGTAATTGATTGATTTAAAGAAAAACTTTTTTTTCCCTAAAGAACCATACTTCAAGAAAATTATTTGAGAAAAATGATTTATTATTTTTCAAAAATATTTTTCTTTTTTTTCTTTTTGATTTTAGTAGGCCTTAATTGTCCCAAGGGCGATGGTTACCCATAATATCCCAAGACTACACAATGCCCTTAACCTATTTTTTATTTTTATTATTTATTTTGCTATTACATGTAGGCTTACTAATCTCTTAGAGGTGCTTACTTCACAATACCAATGGACTACAAATGCCTTTACTCCTAGAATAAGCTAAATATATGAACTAATAAATAAAAAAAGAAGAAGAAGAAAAAGATCAAACTTGGGCCAAAATGGGTTGTACGTGGGTTTAAGGTAAGTTACGTGAGTTGCATAAGAGAGATAGAGTGTCGATAGGGGTAATTTTGCATAACTTTGATGATTTTTGCAAGTGGTGTTGAGAGGAAAAAAAAAAAAGTTAGAAAGCAAAGAAATTTATTTAATTAGTGAACTCAAATAAACGAATAAATCAATAAAATAAATATAAAACAAAACTATAGAAGTTTTAATCTTGGATTAGACAACGCTACAATAGGATGGTTTCTTGATGCTTTAGTAGTAGTTACGAGTGGCATCGGGAGAGGAAGTGATTTTCTTTAGTGATTGTTGGTGCTATGGAGTGAAGTGGAAGTCCTTATTTATAGATATTATGATTGAATCAAGAATGGAAAATATTAAATGTGTAATGATTTTCTTTTATATTTGAATTGGATGAATTTGGGCGATACGTGATACCAAATTCAAAATGGTGTGTGAAAAACATGATCAACATGTGCTAGGAGTGTGACGAAATTTGCTGGAGTGTACCAATCGCATGTAGGCATATGTTGAAGTGTACTTACCACACTTAGGAGTGTGCTAAAGCCTTAACCAATTGAGTTATCGCTTGATTCTTGTCATATTTTAATAAAAATAATATTTAATATATTTCTGCATTGATTTTTAATAAAACTTTCAAAGAACATGCCCTAAAATCAGCCCAAGCCTTTTAAGTCTGGAAAAACCAATTCATCCTCGAATGTAATTATTTAGTCTATTAGGCATATATAAAAAATTATTTTCCAAAATAGATTGATTTGATAGAATTACAAGCATGGTTTTGGTTAGTGTTTGGCTTTGCTTAAAACTTGAATTGTTCATTAAATAGTCAATTTAAGTTCAATTAAGGTACCCTTTGATGCCACAATGAACTTAAATTGTCTATTTTCACAATATTTTGAAAAATAAGCAAGTTGAACCTGATAAAAAATTACTTTTCATTAAAATGGCCATTTTTACCAAGAAATTGTGATTAGATCAAATCACATATGCTTATTTGACTTCTAAAAGCCCTTTGACCTCAAAGATTAAAAGGTCTCTAAAATTAAACCCAATGACCCTTATTTCTCTAAAATCCAACATTTTTTTTATTTTATATATTTTTCCAACTTTTCTATTTTCTTGAATTTTTAAAATAATTTTTCTTTTTTTTGGGTGTTTTTCATACTTTTATTTTATTTATTTTGTGTGTGTGTGTTTTTCTCTAAAGTATAGCATTTTATTTAAGAAAAAATGAGGTATCTATAAGGTCAACATGTACAGTTATGCCATACAAATCCAAGGTCCCAATAAAGTCGAACCTGGCTATTGCCTGTGGTATTGACAAATCACTTAGTGTTATATTACACACCAGGGAGTTGTCATTAGCTATTTGGTAAGTACCTATCCACTCTTGAATTGTATTCTATGTGCATGTATATCTCATGTTATGTATACTAATGACCTCATGTTTGTTTATATTAGGACTCACTTTGAGAGGTGTGGTTGGCGGTAGACTATCCATCCCCATTTACTATTGTAGATGAAGCACATCGGTTCGTAGAGGAGCACAACGGCCTCATACTCTAGTTGTAGTATGTGGGGGAGCAACAACAACACCATAGCAAATAGGATGGGGATCATAGAGCACCTATAGCCAAGGTTATGACATCTCTTTGCCCACTATCTAGAGGGAAAGCTATAGTTTAGAGAGTTAGAGCTGTTACGCCCCGAAGTTGCAAAATCGCAACAGTCCCGCCGTGTAAACCATTCTATGATAGAAACTGGCCTCACAGTTCCTACTATAGAGATAATCTACACAAGGCGTCGACGACCACTATCTTTGAAGTAAACAGTTCGATTAATAATTATACTACAAATATGATAATTATCTCAAATTACTACTAACATAGATAATTATATAAATAAGTCCACAGAGCTTCCCAGGAAGATTTACAAAATCACCACAGTCTACTAATTTACAGAATAACTAACAGTCTTCAACCTTTAACTACAAGGTCAGTCTAGTTACACATTATGCTAAATAACTTGATCCTTACACCCCTGGCTTCAAAAAGACTAACCTCTGGATAATTGTAGGGCGGCATAGTACTTGAAGAGATTACAAATCAGAACCTGCAAAAGGATTTATAAGGGTACGAGCAACTACAGCTCAGTAAGTTGAATTGGAGACTCATGAATGCATACAAGCACAAACAGGGTTATCAAACAATTATTTTCATGCAATGCAACAATCAAGTGTCATCGCACAACGTAGTCCGGTCCGTTGTGAAATCAGAGAAATTTCACTCGCTCTGATCCGGGTTGAGGAGTTCCATGTTATGCAGCAGCTCACAACCAAACCCAGGCTTGTGCAATGGAGACCTCGCTCCTCCCGCGATTACCTTCGAACTATTGACTTCACCCCCGCCGCGACCTCCTCTCCTGTCACTTAGTTCGACTGAGGATGAAGAAGGGACCATTTTGCGATCCTGCGCTATCCTTTTCGAAGGGGTCGGTATTTGGTTGGAGAGTCCTATGATCCCCTAACGGGTTGCAATGCATGACGTTTTCGGTTATTAAGGTCGACTAAGATTAAATTCCTGTTAAGGTTTTCAAACAAGTTCATACCAATTAAATCAGTCACAAAATCATTCACAGCACAAATTCCAGCACGAATTCAGATACATCAAACACATGTGCAAACTATTTACAATCACAAGCATATACAAGCCTATGTCTCCGAGCACTACAAAACTAGTACTCTATTACAATAAGCAATAACCCAACTTACTTGAATTTGCTCAATCGCTCGATCCTCTAGTTGCGAGTTGATTTGTTTCTGGGTGTCCTATAATACAAATAGGTTCTTTTAGTACTTATATTTTATGGATTCTTATTCTAATTTATAATGTAACTCATTTTCCTCATGTATACCTACAACGTATTAATAATTCGTTGTATTCTATTTCGGGGTTCGGCTTCTAAACTAGATTCTAGTTTTTATTCCTAAGTTGTAATTAGGCTCGAATCCCAATGTAACATTAATCACCTTATGCTCGGGTATTCAAATATCTATTGGGTCAAAATTTTGGTATTCTAAACTATTCGGTACACGCTAACCCTAATTGGGGTATCGGATTTATTCTCGATGTGTAAAAATCTTATATTTTAAGATATTTACTTAAAATTAAATATTAATTCAGATTTATTATTTTTCTGATTTCAATTATAATATTATCTAAATAACTTTATTTTTTTTAAATTTATTAATTTATATTTTCACATATTCCTAATTTCTTATATTCTTTACCTAATTTCCCTAATTAACCATAATTAGTACCTAAAAGCTAGGATTAGGGTTCCACTACTGAGATTAACTTCCTTAAACATCTAATTAAGATCCAAATCAGTAATTAACATTCTAATCACCTAATTAATCCTAAATCACCCAATTTTACCATCATTTTAAGGCTAAAAATTAACTTAAAATTTTCGAAAATTAATTTAAAAAAAATGGCTTCATAGCACTGTTCTACATCATATGAGATTCCTACAGAAAAATTTTGAGCCCCAAACTACATCCCTAAGCCTATTTAATTTCCGGTTTAATCATGCTCGGTTTTGAATAATTTGTTAAGAACCCTATATTTCCAAACATAATTAAACTAAATCAATATTTTTCCCTAAATCTACTTACAATAAAACCTCAGAATAACAAGTTTCATAATTTTCTGGGCAAAATAACTAATTTTACAAAATTATACAAAAATCGGGGTGAATAAATGACTAACCGGTTCAAAGCTTTCTGGCCGTCTAAACCCGGTCCAAGGCTGTCGGCCGGTCCAGACGCTGGTCCTAGTGTAGGGTGGTGGTGGTGGTTCGGTCCCAAGTGGTGGTGGGTGGTGGTTTTAGTTCACCTTGTTAATCTGCACAGTTTTTTTTATTTTTTGGAATTTCTCTCGATTTTTCTTGTGTTTTGATTTTTCTCAGATCACAAACTATCCAAATGACTTCTGAGAATTTTTTCCTTATTTATAGACAAATATAGTAATTAATGTGCATTAATTTGATGGGATTTTGCCCCATTTTCTTGATTTTAGGCTTTTTGTTTGTCAAATTCTTATTGGTTAATTTTTTCTTTTCAGTCCACGACCTGATCTTGTTGCAGTTATCTTCTTCTAATTTTTTTATAATTATTTTGTATTTTTCTTTAATTATTTACTTAGTTTTCGGCCTATTTTAGCAATTACGCGTATTTTTATCTACACGTAAATACATGTAGGGTACACGTGAACATTCCTAAATATTATTTTGGTCATTCTAAAATTTTTAGTATACATATAATCTATCTCTACTAATTTATTAGTTATTATATTACACTTTTTACCTTTTCGGTAATTAGCAGTTATTATGCTTAAAATTTGAAAATTTTATAGTCTCCTATTTTACTACTCATTTTCTTAAATTTAAGTTTACAGGGTCATTTTTACTGGTATTTTGCTAAATAGTTTATAATTTGGGTTTGATCGGATCCTTTAACCGATCGCCCTAAACCTTGGGTTTTAAGCTCAAACCTATGGTTATTTGGCTTGGCTTTAGGGTTTACAAGAGCTTTGCCAAGACGTAGTAATGGTGGGCATATTGACCATGATATGCCATCATAAGGACTGCATTCTGTGGACTTAGGCTACTTTAACTCCGAGGATGGACCAAGTCTCAACTTTGGAGTTGCTTTTAGCTTGATGGACGGATTTAGTTTCTACATGACTCTTAGGTTCCATCATCAGCTGGAACTCTTAACTCCACCAACTCTTTAGAAGCAGCATTCAGGCTATTTGCAGTCTTTCATCGGTGAGGATGTCACTCGGGTAGAGTTAGCTTCTTGTACTAGCCTAGTGCCTCTTTATGATTTAGATAAGACATTGTTAGAGCCTTTATAATCTCTAGATCACTAGAGGCGTTACTTTTTATCCTGAGTTGTTAGAACCTTCACTCATCATAGGAAAGAATAGATGGACATGCAAATAATCATAGTTGTTTATATAGATATAAACACAGAACTGTTCTATGCATATACTTTTATTTGAATATAAGTTAAGCTTTAATCAAATGTTAAAATGTGTTGTATTGTAAAATATGTTGCATGATTTCTGATTTTATTTATCTTTTATGTGAAGTGGTTGTTTATCACGTATGTTGTCTCTTATTTCTTTCGATAACTAAAGTTGGTTTATTTAAGGGGAAAGATTTACAATCTGTAGCCTGTGCTTGTATTTATAGGAAATAATGTGGTTCGTGTTTAACTTGGTTCTTTCATGTGATGTGTAGGTGGGTATAAAGGAAAGTACACATGTTATACATGCCTTTAGTATATTTTTAAATACATTAAAAGTAGATACCATCCTTGAGTATAATCGAGATTATCACAATATGTGGAATTTTTTACACCGAAGGGACCAACCTCTCGCTACAGTATTTTCATAACATTTACCATCAAGGCTTTTCCATAATACTTTTCCGGAAAGAGTGCAGTATAAAACTCTAATACGAGTTGAAGCACAAAATCCAACTCGGTACTGTATAAATAAAGCAACCATTCTCTCACTTGGGCAAAGGAAACAAACATGGCAACTCCTTCCCCCAACACCGGCGCTGGGTTCGGGGACGGGACCTAAACACGTAGAAGAAAGAGAAGAAGACGCATAGACCCGAGCACATATCTAGTATACACTCCTTGAACGCCTTCTCGTCTCACCTGAACCCTAATTTGACTCCACTCTCCCGCCCTCTCTCACCCAAACTTTGCTAAACTCAATTTTGCTTCTTCTTGTCCTTCTTTTTCGCTGCGCTGGGACTATAGTGTGCACAAACAAACAGTCCTCAGAAAGATAGGCGGAGACGAACGAGTTCATTGAATTCGTTTTGCAGAGAAATACGAGAGTTAGGGCTTTTAGGGTTTTTCAAGATGAGTCCAGTTCAGAATTTCGAGCAGCATTCTCGCCACCTAATCGAGCCTGAACTCTGTATTCTCTCTCCCCTTTTTATGTTATTACTGCTTAAAGCTATTTTTGTTGAGAAGCTCAAAGTAAAGTAGAGCGCACCACCACACACCACCAACAACAACAACCCCACCCCACCACACCCCCACTATCTTCCCTCTCTCTCTCTCCTTTTCCCTTTTAATGTTTTCTGTCTACTTTTGCTAATTTCATCCTGTGATATGAATTATGAAATGGAGAGAGACAGAGCAGGGTAAATTTAGTGAATCATCTCGACATGGTAAAAGAAAGCTATAATTTTACTCACAGCTTGAATCGACTGTGTATTTGTGTGATTTTATATCATTATATAAGATCATTTCTTTGGAGGTCTTTGTAGCAACTGGTGTATGTTAGCGAATTAGTAGGTAAACAAGGGGTAGCTTCACTGAGCAATTTAGTAAGGCTATAATACAACAAAGGCTATTCCTTGGTTTTTTCAACTCTCCACACGGTCAGAGTTGGTTTCCGTAACGTGGCAAATCCGTGGTTAGCCTGTTGCTTTCTGGCATATGTTTCTTTGTTCAAACTGCACAGACATTTAGGCAATGCAAATAGCAAAATATGTAAGCTTGTTCAACTTGCGCGGATATTAGATTATGATTTGTGAGGATGTAGTTAAGGTAACAAACTTGAAATTGTAGACATATTTTCCATGGTTAATGTGTCTGGAGGCAGCTGGCTTCAATTGCGTTCTTGCTTTTCTCTTAATTAGAACAGGCAAGGTGCTTATTGCGTTTGATATAGTAAGTAGAGAGGAGAAGAAAATATATTATTGATGATATTTGCTTTTACAAGCATGATAGATTCACAGGTAAGTTTGTGAAATAGGGGACTAATAGTTTAGAGCATATTTTGGAGGGCTTTTATGCACAGGCAAGATTTTTATACCTGAAAATTTTCTAATGGCAAAGATATCAAGTTTAAAGTCTCTTCTTTTTGTGTGAGGGACCTGGTGTTCCACAACTATGCTAATAGGAAATAGTTAGATTTTTGGATTAGAATATGCGGCTTGACTTAATTTTTTATTTTTTCACTTTCAAACAGCAATTAAGGCAAGGTTTGAGATGGCGGTGGAGGTGCGAGACAGTCTGGAGATAGCCCATACAGCAGAGTACTTAAATTTCCTGAAATGCTACTTTAGAGCATTTTCTGTAATATTACTTCAAATTACAAAACCTCAATTCACAGATAATCCAGAACACAAGCTCCGCAATATCATTGTAGAAATTCTTAACCGTCTCCCTCATAGTGAAGTCTTACGCCCCTTCGTCCAGGACCTACTAAAAGTAGCTATGCAAGTTCTTACTACTGATAATGAAGAAAATGGTCTAATATGCATACGTATTATTTTTGATCTACTACGGAATTTTAGACCTACATTGGAAAATGAGGTGCAGCCATTTCTAGACTTTGTATGCAAGATATACCAGAACTTTCGAGCAACTGTCAGCCATTTTTTTGAAAGTGGGGCAATGGCTAATGAGGATGTGAAGCCAATGGATACTTCTTCTGACCAAGGGATAACTGCTGGAGGGTACACTGGTAATGGTCTGCTTAATCCAAGTACTCGATCATTCAAGATAGTTACAGAAAGCCCACTTGTGGTCATGTTTCTCTTCCAATTGTATAGCCGTCTTGTTCAAACAAACATTCCACACTTGTTGCCTCTAATGGTGGATGCCATATCTGTCCCTGGCCCAGAGAAGGTCCCTCCACATCTGAAAACTCATTTTATTGAGCTGAAGGGTTCCCAGGTTAAGGTAAGGCTACTCATAATTGTCATGTTTCTTAAAATGCGCAGGGATTAAATTAGCTTTTTGTTAGCTAAAATGATCTCTGTTGAAGTACAGTGCTTTTTGTCACCAATAAATGTATGATTATGTCAATAACTAATATCACCATTCAATGTTTAGTTTTTATATGTTGCATTCAATCTGTTTGCTGATGGAGCTATGGAGGGTGCTCATATACTAGGTTCTGGTCATACTTTCTCATACCAAAGAATGAATTTTTAAGATTGTCCTGGAGACAGCCTTTTGGGTGTATATAGTGCTGTGTTGGATGAACCCTTTAGGTGCACATGCTGCTGTGCTGTTCATATTTCTCATGTGCTTCTTGAATGCAGAGGATCTGCTTAACTTAAAAAGAATTGGTTTCATTTGCCAAATGGTTTCTTTGATGATTGCAATTATACTGAATCTTTAAATAAAAAAGAAAAAAGAAAATGAACTGAATCTGAGGTTTCACGCAGAGGTGTATGTTGGAAATTGTTTTACGTTTTATATGATTGATTTTTATGTATTTACATGTTTTGGAAATTCTAACTGAATGTCGATATATTCAATTTAATAGGCATTGGAAAATTAAGTGTCTTTTTGAAGTGGTAAAGTGGATGAGTAAGTAAAGGAACAGGATGATGGTGGCAGGACCTTTTAGCCACTTAATGGCCAGGGAATTCATTTGACTCAATTGATTTAAATCCCTAATTTAGTTAGGATGGCCCCTCTGCCATTCACTACTTGACTAGTGAGACAGAAACAATCAGAGATTAGACATTTAGTAATATATCTACATATTTTGATGTTTTTCTGCGGGCAATCCTGAAATGTCAAGTTCTGCTAGATCTACTATTAGCTCTTGGAGGCATGTGCTAGTAGTTGATGGTAAATGCTTCATCGTCTTACCTGGCCTTGTCTCTATTTTTCTTATATTCATCCCTTTGCCAAAAGTTATATCATTAAGGTGACACTGCCTTCAAAGACTATCATGTATATTTTGGATGAAAAGTTTGATGGACATCTTTTTTACAGAAGAATCACATCATTTACGTGAAGGTAATGTAAAAGGATGTTGCATGGGAGGATTTTTCCGCCAATCCCCAACACACCACCCCCACCCCCATTCAAGGAGATGAATGAATTCAACAAATAGAATTGGGTCTTTGAAACTTCTTATCTGAGTGGGAATAGCGAGATTTCAAAGCTTTATAGATTTAAAGAAAATAAATGTTTTTTATGGTTTAAAATGCTTCTTGTGACTCTTCCTTAGTATTATACTCAGTGAAATTGTGCTTTATAAGTTCCTTGTCTACTTTGATTGGATTTTCTTCTCAACAAAGTCAACTTTGTTCATAGAAAATTATGCAAAAGGTAAATTTTCTTTAGAAAAACAAACGGTGTGAATGATCTCTTATGAATATTCCGAAGAAGCCACTTTTTTCTGGCTATAAATCATGATGGCCAAATCAGTTTGTCAGTAATTCCCTTCTTCTTTGCACACATGGTAGCACACAAATATTCATACAAGCATAAGCTTAGGGAAATTGCTTTGAGTGGTGTACACCTACAAGTCCACAGCCTCTTTGTATCGTTGCAGTTGTGCAGTGCAGTCATGTTAATGTTTTTAGTGAGAACTTGGTCATTGTATTGGATCTCTTACTGGAAAAAGGTACTAAATTGGATTCAGAGAATTCATCAGTTGAGGCCTTATACAAGCATAAGCTTAGGGAAATTGCTTTGAGTGGTGTATGCCTGTAAGACCATGGCCTCTTTGTATGGTTATAGGTGTGCAGTGCAGTCATATTAATGTTTTTAGTGAGAACTTGGTCATTGTATTGGATCTCTTACTGGAAAATAGTATTAAATTGGATTCAGAGAATACATCAATTGAGGCCTTATTCTTTCGTTTATGAAGATCTAGCTCTGGATTTTATCTAATTTGAACCAATGTTAATCATAAACTTTATATTTGCCTTCTTCTTCTCTATGTTTTATATTCTCATAATCTCTGCATTTTGAATCACTCAACCCAAATGAAAAATCTGAATTGCGGGTAATTTGTTATTTTGCTTTGATATATATTTTTCTGGGTGATTCAATAGTTTATAGATAAAGAAATATTTACAAGAAAAGAGAAATTACAAGAGGATGGGATCCGGTAAGATGCATCAGAACACCATACAACTAGAGAAATAGCATAGGTTGATGCCTCTACAAACAAGGGACACCAAAATAAAATCAAACTGGCAGCTACACTAGAGATGCAACAAAAACAGGATTCAAAATCCTCCTTGCTATGATAACAGGAGAAGTAGAAAGAAAACCCAGACTGCTTTCATTTTGCTCTTTGCAAAGAGTGATATGGTGGCACAAAGGGCAAGCTCCCATTGAAAGAATCTTGGATAAGAATTGCCGAGACTAATATCAGCAGGAGCACCAGGTGAGGAAGTTAACTAGATAGTCCACAAGTTTGCAGACCTGATTCCAGAAGTCAGCAGCATAGGAACAGTTGAAGAACAATGAGCAGGGCTCTCAGGATCAAGAACACGTAAATAATGAACACTTGCATGGACAACATCACATTGAAGGAGTTTATCCATGGTCATCAATTGCAACTTGTCCATCTTGCTTTGATATTCTCCTATGAGAAAATTGTCTGTCTTGATTCTAATATAATAAGGTTTAAAAATGTTTGTTCTTATATGCATGTGTGTTTTTGTATGCTTATATATTTACATTGTTATACAATACAATATCTGTTTGCTTGGATCACATGCGCATCACAACCTTTGGAGAGAAATTGTAGACAATATTCACCGTTTCAATGCTCTGGGATGCCTACTAAAGTGAGAAGGAAAATTGCTCATATAGTTTTTGAACTTAATAACAATGATTAACTTATGTATCTGTATTAAATTTTATTGAGTGCATAGTTGAGGAGTATCATGCAATCTGAATTATCTCCTTTGTTATATTATTGCATGGAGCACTGAACATATGTCTCTTTTTCTTCCTTGGTAAATGGTTCTCAGATCTTTCTTTTGATTTCCATTTTATATCTCAGACGGTGTCGTTCTTGACTTATTTGTTAAAAAGCTGCGCCGATTATATCAGGCCACATGAGGAACGTATATGTAGAAGTATTGTCAATCTACTTATGACATGCTCAGACTCTGTATCTATCAGAAAGGTAAGAGATCTAACTTGTGCTGATTGCTTCTCTTCTTGTGTGACATTCAAATTTCAAACTAGTGATACAAAATTTGCTGGATGCAGGAATTGTTAGTGGCCTTAAAGCATGTTCTAGGAACAGATTTTAAGAGGGGTTTGTTTCCTCTGATTGACACCCTCTTAGAACAGAGGTACATTCAAAATGTTTCCTTGGTTTTTGTACACACGGAAAGAAAAATCTAAATTTTTTTTCCCTCTTCTTGGGGGATTTTGAGTGGTATGTAGAACCGTCTGTTCTGTCTGGATGGAATGTTTGCTAGCACTTGGTTTTACAAGCACGAAATTAGAACTTATAGTTTCTATATTGGTTTTTGTGCATGAGTGAGAGGGTTGCCTTGGTCAATATATTACACCTGAAGAGTTGAAAAACCTTCTAATATTTCAGTCTTCCCTAGGTGCTTGCTGGAGCAAGAGATTCTCTATGGTATCTTTTTATTTTATTTTTTTAATTGAGCTTTTGGGCCAATATACAGACATGCATGCTTGAAAAAGGTGAGTTTTGGAAAGATTTTGAACCCATTGATTCGGCCAAGATCCTCTTGGACTAATGTCAAGGAATTCTCTCTATCTGAGTCAACTTGAGAGGTCCTGCAAACGTGGGCCATTCTAGGATCAATTCTCTTATCTTGTTGCTGTTTATGGAACATTTTGCTGTCATATAGTTTGTTGCTGTTTCTGGAACATTTTGCTGTCATCTGGTAGACGTGGACCCTCATTCTTTATATATCAAGCAGATTACATTAAACAGAATTTGAACCTTGATCAATAAGATTCTGTGACAAAATGAATAAGTTTGGGACATGCATAGGGAATTTACATTACTCAATTATATGGTGGTGGTTGTGACTTACTGAAAAAATTCAGCATACTCTCCATGAAGGCAATTGCATACATATCTTTGAGTGCGTGTTTCGACCCACAAGTAAACTGTTATATAATGTTTCCTCACTTTTCATGGTTTGTACATAAAATGCTAGCCAGACTTATTAGGGGTTGACATGACACAATAAGTTTAACCCATTTAGTAAATGGATTGTGTATTATTGTTATGTGAACTTACTTGATTTGAGATCAACATGTGTCATTTGTGTGCTCCAAATTCGACACATATTCGTATAAAAGGACAGCTTATACAGGTCAAGATGATCAAAGAAACATGTTATTTGAGTCAAATTTGGTTGCACCAGTTAATACGCTTAAGGCATTTATCTTGTTGGTTGGGGCAAGCTGTTCCAAGATAGGGCACTTCTAAGTATGGAACTTGGAACCCATTCTTTACAGTCTGGCTATATCTTTTGGAACTGGGAACGCATGCACTATATCTAGGAACCAGCTTGGAAACTGCTCCTATTGATTCCATCATCCATGTCAGTTCTAGGGCCTATCTATGAATGTGTCTTTCTGTAAGTTTGCAACTATATAGAATTTTCTTACCCCAAAAAATTAGGTAGAGTTTAATTATGTTAAATAGACTAATTAGAAATGAAAATTTATAGAGAAGATTTGATGATTGTGTGAAAAAAGTTACGTACTGTTAGCATGTCATAAAAATTACGAGGGATTTTAATGGGATTTTCTGTTGGTTAACTCCCAAGGACAGATTCTATAGTGTGGGTTGAGTGGGTATGCACACTAATTGGTATGTGAATTTGTATGTCCCGGTTAGAATCTTAGATGAATCTGTGTATATCAAATTTTACTGCATTGGAGCAAGGCATCAATCATCATGAGTTCAAGTCCTCGCATTTTCATTGAACTTCTTATTTAATGAATTTTGTGTGATTGGTTTTGTTCAACGTGTCATTCCACATGTGAGGGACAAGGTTTAAATATATGTGTGAAACTGTATTATTCCTATAACACTATTGAAATCTTGTTTAATTTCTTTCTTGCAATGACTCTAAAGCAATGCCCCAAAGCATATGTGAGGAGGGCTATGAGAATATAAACATATTACTGTACCCATCTATTGGGTTAGGCTTTGGGATCAGTTGTTTGACTTTATCTGACTTGCTTCTATCTTTTGTTGCTATCATGTCAACTGTCTCACAGTTTGCTTGTTTGTCTTCATCATCAGAGTGCTGGTAGGACCTGGTCGGGCATGCTTTGAGACCTTAAGGCCATTGGCTTACAGTTTACTTGCTGAAATTGTGCATCATGTTCGTCAGGATCTTTCCTTGTCACAGGTAGTGTCTGACTTCTTTTGTTGAAAGAGTTAATTGCTCCTTCATTCATATACACAGCAGAAGATTATGCTTTTATTTTATCTACAGCATTTAGGAAACTTTGACATTATAATTTTTCGGTGTTATTTGTACGGTGAAGTCTAGGCTATTTTCTTATCTCTTTATTTATCTGATGGTTATGCACTTCTTTTTGATGATGCAGTTATCCCGTATAATCTATTTGTTCTCAAGCAACATGCACGATGCCTCGTTATCGCTAAGTATTCACACTACCTGTGCTCGACTGATGTTGAATCTGGTTTGTATGCTGTTACATTTGGACTTTTTGGTTTTTTTAACAATGTATCCCTCAGCCTCATCTATTTGATGTTTATTCTATGTTTTGTTGATGTTGGCTGGTTTTTGATTAACAAAGGTGGAGCCAATTTTTGAAAAAGGAGTTGATCAAGCATCAATGGATGAAGCCCGGATTTTGCTGGTTGAAATTCATTACCTCCTCATTGTCCTGGCGGCATATATATATATATGTATAATTATTTTCTTGATTTATATGTTGCGTTAACAGTTTGCCATGTGTGTGTAGGGTCGTATCTTGGATGCGTTTGTTGGAAAGTTTAGTACCTTCAAGCGCACTATTCCCCAGGTATTTACATAATAGTTTTTTGCCTCCGATTGCATTAGCTGGTGGAGAGGGATGCTGACGGTGATTTACAACTTTTTTTGTTTCATATGGTCATTTACAACTTGCTTATTAAATAGATTAAGAAACATAACTCTTGAGTTATCAGAAAAAAGAAATATACCTTTTTGGTGTTTTCAAATGTCACTGTCAGAATTTCCTTTACTTGATATTTTCAAAAGCGAGGGGTTGCTTTTTATGTCATTTTAACATTTATTTGGTGTTAGTTTAGTTTACTGCTGTGTCAAATCCTGGCTTTTAAACAATTTTTTGGAGAATCTGTCTCTTCTGTATATTTGGTGCATTGGCATGTTCTTCCTGTGGACAAATTGCTTATAATGTGACTTTAGCATAACTGCATGCACACTTTCCTGTATGCAACAAAAAGGAATAATTCATCATGTAATGGGAAATTCTATTCCTAGTTGAATAGAATTTTGAATAGAATTTTCTGGTCCATCATGTAATGTAGTTTGTTCAAAATAGTGACAAGGTGTAGTATCTCAATAGAAACAAATTGACCAAAACCCTGAATTTTTCTTGTGGATGTAAATCCTCAATTTCATCAGGCTTGTAGCTTCAATTGATGTAATGAAAGCATCTCTGGAATCAAACTGAGAGATAACATAGTTGGCACCGGTGGATTCAGAACCCAAAAAGGAATTTTTTTTTTTTTTTCCTTTCCCTCTCCAGGGCCTGGCGTGGCGGAGGGTTGGGAATACATTATGCAAGCTTTTCTTAGGTAGGTCCCCTAATCCATATGAGTCACGCTTTTCATTTTGGGGTGCAGATTATCTACAATGTCTTCTGTTTTGTCCAATTGAGTTCTGAAGAGGATTGCTTTTCTTAGGTAGGTCTTCAAACTGTCCATATCCATATCGTTTATACACAATAATCCAACTGTTTAATAGCTTGGATCCATTGAATTTTACCTCTTTATAAAACAAATTTCAGTAGCACTGGATTCACCTAACACTACTCTATGCTTCATCAATGATAGCTTGTTTAATGTAACATAGTTCTCACTACAGCCGCCTTCACCCTTTTGCTGAGTTTGCTTTATATAAAAAAGTAGCACACTATCATTTGGCACTTTGTTCTGACATCTGCAATGGTTTATTGGTCACTCTCCTCTCACTTGTGACAGCCTTGTGTGCTAAGATAGCCAAATGCGTCTTCCAGCTATTGTGTTGATGCTAACTCACCAAACTGTTGGAATTCTCTTCATACCATCTTCATTCCTTTGGTTTATGCTGGGTTCTGGAATTGCTCGATTGTAGCGCCCTTTGGTTGTTTTGTCAAGTTATTCAGCCCCAAGTCTTGCAGGAGCGATATTCATAATATATGCAATGAAAGGAAATTGGGAATGTCAAGCAAGCCTCTTGCAGTGGTTAAAGCGTGTTCTTCTATTTGCTGACGAGTCTGGCCCTCTGGAGGAGGATTTGCTTCTTCTGCTCTCCAGTTGAGGCCTAGCCATACTCCTACAGGAAGATTAGTGTTTTTGTTCTCTTCTGTGTATTCTGTTGAGTGTTGATGCCATCTCAGGCACTTGCTGAATCTTGATATGGCCAAGATTTCCATTGGAGGACATTCCCCAGTATTTTCCACTAATTTCACTTCATTCTACCTTTCCAAATGGGTTCTGGTATGAGTTTTGGGAACCACCGAGGGGATGATTTCTCTCTAGTTGGCAGTAACATGTTCCTCATCCCTCAACACCCTACATTTTCACCAACAGGTTTAGTGGTACAGTCTTCAACCTCTTTCCTTAATAGGATGAGGTCCGGTATGTCCCTTATTTCCTTCAATTAGGGTTTTGCTTGAGGTGAGGTACTGACTATTTTTCCTCACTACCTTTTCCCCTTTCTCTTGACCTACTTCCATTCTCTATCTGGGGTAACGTTCCTCATTGGGTTCTTATCCGAGGCTTTTCTTTTGCAAGTATGCTCTAAAGCCTTGCAGAAGGGCATTGTTTAGGAAGTCATCAATATTCTGCCTGCATCACTGCCATGGAACCATCCCATTGGTCTATCTCAGCCAACCCTGGCAACTCATCAGCTGCTTTCATTTCTGTATAAACTCTTGATATATCTGTTCTGCCTTACTAGCTGTTGGCAAGTCAACTTGTAGAGGAGTGCCCTAACACTTGAAATGTAACCATCCCCTTTCAAACTGAAGTACTCACCAGGAACCCTCCAGAGTTTGATTCAAATGAATTAGTTGATGGATGGTCCTTTATCATTCTCATGGCAAACACTATTTTTCTATGATCAAATAGTGTTGGACTTGTGATGGCTAATTTTGTCACATTCAACCTGTTGCAGATGTGAGCCTTGTTCATGATGTTGTTTATCAAATTAGGTCTGCTAGATCGGGATTGGGGTAGGGGGCATCCAATGCAATCAGTAAGAACTTAAAAACGAATGAGTTTGACAAATAATAAATGGACCAGAATGAGGGACATTAGAACATGGACTTGCAACAAAGAGCCCATCCAGGAGGGGGTTTTTGGGACTTGTTTGAAATTATTGGGATGATTAAATTTGATTCAAATCACAGTCTATATGGGATTCCCAAAGCTATAAATACTGGGTTTCTAAGTTCATGGTTACCTTTTTGGTTATACTATAGCAAGTCACTGCTTTATTGCTAATTATCACGTTGCAGTATCTAGCTCTATGTGAATGAATTGTATCACTCGTATGCTCCGAGTGGTCATATATTCATCAGGAATTATTCTTAGTTCATTAAATTGTTGTGAGCTTAAAGATTTGAGAGTCGCTCATCACATTTTGAGTACCGATTCATTTCTGGCATATCCAAACAATATGTGATTTTTGTAGATTTCTGCATGCCTGTGTATATTATGTTACTTTCCTCCCCACCAAAGAAATGGAGGGAGGGGGAGAAAAATACATGTTCTATTTGCTTTTCCATGCTTTTGATTGAAACTTTAGGTTAAGATGTCTCTTCTTGTGCATGTATTCTGGCACTACTATTAGAAGGGTATGGTACAATGTAATTATGATCATATTGATAGCAGGGCTGCCTTATCCATTTTATGCTGTTTTTATTTCCAATGCTAGTTGCTGGAGGAAGGTGAAGATGGAAAGGATCGTACTTCCTTGAGGTCAAAGCTTGAACTTCCTGTGCAGGTTATTTGAAAAAAAAATTTCTACTTGTTTTTATAATAGGTGCTAGGCTCCTGCACTTTTAAGATACACCTCTGATTAATTTGGCGATGTATGCTTCCGCTTTTCCCAATATATAATGAATAAATACATACTGATCTTTATCTGTCAGTGGCTTATTCCTATTTATTTGCTAATCTTAAAATATTCCCTGTGCAAGGCAGGTACAGTGGTCCTTTTCATTGCTTTCCATAAGAATATTTAGAAGAGATTTGTATATGCTTGATTTTAATGTTAGAGTAATAGTACTTTAAGTAGGTAGTTTAGGTATATCATACTGCATCCTTTTGCTGCTATGTACAAACACCAAGTGTTCTCTGTTACACTATCAAGGCATTGAAAGAAGATTTTATCTATTGCTCTCTGAAATATTTAATCAGAACCTAGATGGAGATTTTGGACCAAATGGCCATGTTCTTTTTGAGTAATCGACTAAATTACCGTGTTGATATATGCCATCATGTATAATTAGTTCTACATAATGTGCCTTGATTGTATGTTAGCCCACATGTGGGGGGAAATTGTAGGACTCCAATTCTACCCTTAATTCACTTGGAAATGAAGTAGTTGCTTTTTGGCAGGTGCTTACTCTATGTTGAAAGAGCTGATGTTTATTTTTCTGAATGTGGATTTAGGGATCGATTATTTTCAGTATTAATATGTTAGATAATATAGGATGGGTCGATTTTGTTTTTAAGGAACAACTTTGGAATCTGACTTATCCAAATAAAATTTTTTTGGTCTCCGTTAAACTTAATGTCAATGCAATATTCCTCTTGGGTTCTCGTTCATCTTGCTTTACTGCTTGCAGGCTGTATTGAATTTGCAGGTTCCTGTTGAGCATGCTAAGGAAGTGAATGATTGCAAGCATTTGATAAAGACCTTGGTGATGGGTAATGAATTTCTTCTCTTAATTAGGTGTTTTATTGTATTGTATGGGCAACATGAATTGGGAATGCTTTTGTATCTTCAGTTTTCTTTTGCCCAACAATGCTTTTCTTTTATTGAAATTGTCCATTTTTGGCTTTTGTTGAATCTATTTTAGGAATGAAGACAATAATATGGAGCATCACCCATGCACATATTCCACGATCACAGGTTTCTTCTACACATGGAACACATCAACAAGTTCTTGTTTCACCAATGTCTAATTTGCCTGCTCCTCAAGCATTTAAGGGGATGCGAGAAGATGAGGTAGTTTGCATGAGATTGTGATTTTGGGTTTCTGTTCCATGGTTCTCCTTTGTTGCTTTTGACCTTCACTTCTTTTACAGGTGTGGAAAGCTGCTGGTGTTCTAAAGAGTGGTGTTCATTGCTTAGCCCTATTTAAAGAAAAGGATGAAGAAAGGGAAATGCTTAACCTGTTCTCTCAGATTTTGGCAATTATGGAACCTCGAGATCTTATGGACATGTTCTCTTTATGTATGCCTGAACTTTTTGAGTGCATGATTTCTAACACTCAGTTGGTCCACATATTCTCATCACTTCTTCAAGCTGCTAAGGTATACCGTCCATTTGCTGATGTTTTGGTGAGTTTCCTTGTGAGCAGCAAACTTGATGTCTTAAAGAATCCTGATACTCCAGCAGCGAAGTTGTTGTTGCAGCTTTTTCGATATATATTTGCTGCTGTCACGAAAGCTCCTTCTGACTTTGAGAGAATATTACAGCCTCATGTTCCTGTTGTAATGGAAATCTGTATGAAAAATGCAACGGAAGTTGAAAAGCCACTTGGCTATTTGCAACTTCTCCGTATGATGTTCCAAGCTCTTTCAGGATGCAAATGTGAACTTTTGCTTAGGGAGTTGATTCCAATGTTGCAACCTTGCCTTAATATGCTATTGACAATGCTTGATGGCCCCTCTGGGGAAGACATGAGGGATTTATTGCTGGAGCTATGCTTAAAATTGCCTGCACGATTGAGCTCACTTTTGCCTCATCTTCCCCGTCTCATGAAGCCTCTTGTTATGTGTCTAAAGGGAAGTGATGATTTGGTGAGTTTAGGTTTGAGAACACTTGAGTTCTGGGTTGATAGCTTAAATCCTGACTTTCTGGAACCTAGCATGGCCAATGTTATGTCTGAGGTTATCTTAGCTCTATGGTCCCACTTAAGACCTGCACCATATCCTTGGGGTGGAAAATCTTTGCAGCTTCTTGGCAAGTTGGGGGGTCGCAACAGACGATTTCTCAAAGAACCCCTTGCACTTGATTGCAAAGAGAATCCTGAGCATGGGCTTCGCTTGATTCTAACCTTCGAGCCTTCTACCCCATTTCTAGTGCCTTTGGATCGTTGTATAAATCTTGCTGTGGCGGCTGTTATGCACAAAAATGGTAGTGTTGACACGTTCTACCGGAGACAAGCGCTGTCATTCATTCGTGTTTGCCTGTCATCTCAGCTTAACTTGCCAGGAAATATTGTTGATGAAGGGTACACTCCGAAGCAGCTCTCTACTTTGTTAGTTTCTAATGTAGATACATCATTGCACAGGTCGGAGTCGTCAGATATAAAGGTTAGTTCAGCACTCGTTAGTTTTCTTGTGTTTCAATTATCAAAAAAAAAAAAAAAAAAGGGCTTAAAAGTGTTTTTTCCCCATCGAAAACTTGTAAGTGGGGCATTAACTTCTTGTGAAGAAAAATTCAATTTTGTGCTTTTGCTAAACGGAACTTATAACTGAAAACCAAAGCTTTCTCTTGCTTCTCCCTTCCTCTAATCCAACATTTTTAGCCCAACATGTAAGGTGATTGTTTTCTGTATAGTGGTTAATTCAGCTTGGTTGAGCACTTTTAAAGTATTTCTCTACTTTTAAGGAAGAAGCTGTCAGGATAATGTTTCAGGAAATAATTGAATCCATGTATAAAACTGACAATGGTGAACATGTTGGAGGGTCCACATTATTAGTTGTCTTCCCTTCTCAGTTCCTGATGGGTATATATTTGTGTTATTGTTCCTTCTCTGTTGATTAAAGAAAATGCTAATTACCTATCCCTTGCTATCTCTCTCAATCCTTTTTGTACAGTGGCTTTTTGTTGTCTTCCTTAGTCCATGTGTCGCTTTTTTCAGTCTTTCTTGATTTTGCTTATTGTTTGAGATAAGCACTTGAGAGTAATTATTGCTTGGAAATGCTAATTATTTCATTTATTTTCCGAAACATTTGGTTTGTGAATCTATTGAAGTTAGCTTTAAAAAAGAGGGCACTGAATTTGGAAAGGAGACAAGAAACCTAAAATGAAGATTTATTTTTCTTTTCTTAAAAAAAATTACAGAAACCGAAGATAGATTTAAAAAGCAACATTCTGGTATTAGAGAAGCTTTGTTAGTTGAACTTTTTCATAAACATCCCTCATTTTCTACTCACTTTTTTACAGGTGTTTTATCATTGAAGTGTTGTGTTGTATTTCTTTTGGATGAAATCTTAGGATCTCTCTCTCTCTCTCTCTCTCTCTCTCAGAGTGATTACAAACCTATAGCTGCTTGTGTGATACAATGAAAATTTGCAGGCTGATTTAGGTGTCAAGACAAAGACTCAACTCATGGCTGAGAAGTCAGTTTTCAAGACTTTGTTGAAGACAGTTATTGCTGCAAGTGCGGATCCAGATCTCTGTGAACCCAAGGATGACTATCTTGTGAACATTTGCCGCCATTTTGCAATGATATTTCATGTTGATCATTCCTCCAATAATAGCACAGCCGCAAATCCTCCTGTTGCAGGAATAGCACATCCTTCTAACATAAGTGTCAGTTTAAGATCAAGGAATAGCAGCTGTTCTAACTTGAAAGAGTTGGATCCTTTAATTTTCTTAGATGCTTTGGTTGACGTGCTGGCTGATGAAAATAGGGTTCATTCAAAAGCTGCATTAAGTGCATTAAATACTTTTGCTGAAACACTCCTTTTCCTTGCTCGTACGAAACATGCTGATGTCTTGATGTCTAGAGGAGGCCCCAGTACTCCAATGATTGTGTCTAGCCCCTCAATGAATCCTGTCTACTCACCACCACCTAGTGTTCGTATCCCTGTTTTTGAGCAACTACTGCCCCGTCTTCTGCATTGTTGCTATGGTAATACATGGCAGGCACAAATGGGAGGTGTTATGGGACTCGGTGCTTTGGTTGGGAAGGTTACTGTTGAGACATTGTGCCTTTTCCAAGTGAAGATTGTGCTGGGACTTGTATATGTTCTTAAAAAGCTTCCTGTATATGCTACTAAAGAGCAGGATGAGACAAGTCAAGTTCTCACACAAGTTCTTCGAGTGGTAAATAATGTTGATGAAGCAAACAGTGAACCTCGCAGGCAAAGTTTTCAAGATGTGGTCGATTTCCTTGCTTCAGAACTGTTCAATTCCAATGCATCTGTCATTGTGAGGAAAAACGTTCAGTCATGCTTGGAACTTCTGGCCAATCGAACGGGAAGTGAGGTGTCTGAATTGCTAGAACCACGATATCAGAAGTTGCTTCAGCCCCTTATAGGGCGACCGCTTAGGTCAAAGACTGTTGATCAACAAGTAAGTGTTGCTTATACAGTCAAGACTCACGTAAATGCCACATTTTTGCAGTTCACTGATTCGATTGATTGGATGTAGGTTGGAACAGTTACTGCTTTGAATTTCTGCTTGGCGTTGAGGCCTCCTCTCCTCAAGTTGACCCAAGAGTTAGTTAATTTCCTCCAAGAAGCACTGCAAATTGCTGAGGCTGATGAGAATGTGTGGGTTGTGAAGTTCATGAATCCCAAAGTTGCCACATCATTGAATAAGCTCCGGACTGCTTGTATTGAATTACTCTGCACTACAATGGCTTGGACAGATTTCAAGACTCCAAATCATTCAGAATTACGTGCTAAAATTATTTCGATGTTCTTTAAGTCGCTGACTTGTCGAACACCAGAAATAGTTGCTGTTGCAAAGGAGGGTCTTCGGCAGGTCTTATTGAAACCTTTGCTTGAATCCATTCTTTTCTCCGTCATTGTCAATTGCCTTGTGTTTTTCTTTAAATTCTTCATATTTACCAGTTATGTTTTTATTATTTAGTCGAAACAGGAGTGTAAGGACAAAATGCTAAGCTGGAGTGTCAAAGCTTGCTGATTCGTACTCACAAAAAATTACTCATACTCTGCTGCATCACTCCTGTACAGGTCATCAATCAGCAGAGAATGCCCAAAGAACTTCTGCAGAGCAGCCTTCGACCTATATTGGTTAATTTGGCACATACAAAAAATCTTAGTATGCCACTTCTGCAAGGTCTTGCACGCTTGCTTGAGCTTTTGTCCAATTGGTTTAATGTTACCTTGGGAGGAAAACTGTTAGAGCACCTAAAGAAATGGCTTGAACCTGAAAAACTTGCACAAAGTCAGAAATCATGGAAGGCTGGTGAAGAACCAAAAATTGCTTCTGGTGATGCATAATCTTTTCTCCTACTTATTAAATAGATAGCTATTGTTGGCATGTGCTCATGATTTCATATTATTTTTCTTTCATCTGCAGCGATAATTGAGCTTTTCCACTTGCTTCCAAGTGCTGCAGCAAAATTCCTCGATGACCTTGTCACTTTGACCATTGATTTGGAAGCAGCCCTTCCACCAGTACAAGTGTACAGTGAAATCAATAGTCCATATCGTCTACCGCTTACAAAGTTTTTAAACAAATATGCAACCCAAGCTGTTGATTATTTTCTGGCTCGATTAAGTCAGCCAAAATATTTTAGGCGGTAAGTTTAAGATTAGAGAGAGTTTCTGTGTGTTTTATTTCACAACTAACAATTGTCTCTATCCAGGTTTATGTACATAATTCGATCAGATGCTGGCCAGCCTTTGCGAGATGAACTTGCTAAGTCACCGGAGAAAATAATTGCAAGTGCCTTTCCGGAATTTCTACCCAAATCTGAGGGTACAACAGCTTCCGGGTCTTCCTTATTGACCGATGAAGGTGTCCCTGTTCCATCTTCTGATAATTCTGCTGTAAACACCTCTGGCTCGATTTCAGATGGGTACTTTCAGGGGCTGGCACTTGTGAAAACTTTGGTCAAACTGGTTCCTGGCTGGTTACAGAGCAACTGTATTGTTTTTGATACGCTAGTAATGCTCTGGAAATCACCTGCAAGAATATCACGATTGTGCAATGAGCAGGAGTTGGACTTGGTGCAGGTAAGTCAGATGGAAATAACTAAGTTATATGTGACAGTGAGATATACCTTAGTTGTTATAAAGTGCAATAGTGGCACTATTCTTCGCAATCATACTGGATTTGTAGTGCTTATTCTGGAATTCAAGGGCCTCATGCTTCATTTTCATAGGAATTTATCCTTTTAATTTCTGATGAGATTGACAATGTTGATAATCTGTTTCAGAAATTGGATTCAACTTCCTGAGAGTCCCTATCCCCATTCTATATATCATGCATCTCCTCTGATTTTTTAGTTATCAGATATTCATCACAGCTTTCTATTGCAGGTTAAAGAAAGCAAATGGCTTATAAAATGCTTCTTGAACTACCTACGGCATGGCACACCTGAATTTAGTATTCTCTTTGACATCCTCTCAATCTTTCAGTACCATACACGTATAGACTATACTTTCCTGAAGGAATTTTATATTATTGAGGTACATTAAGTATTTGTTTTAGACATCTACTGCTCATATTCTGAGATTAATATGCTCATCAGAATGTCAACCTCCTCTTTGTTTTGATTTTTTCTTTTTGTTTTTATTTTTGATTTTTTTTAAGGTCGCTGAAGGATACCAGCCTGCCATGAAAAGGTCACTTCTCTTGCATTTCCTGAATCTTTTTCAAACTAAACAGCTTAGTCATGAGCACTTGGTGATTGTGATGCAAATGCTTATCCTCCCAATGCTTGCATATGCCTTTCAAAATGGCCAAAGTTGGGACGTTGTTGATCCTAACATTATCAAAACAATTGTTGACAAGCTTCTTGATCCTCCAGAAGAGGTATCTTCTGCACAAAACTTCATCTTATACTTTTTAAATACTTTAATCATCTACAAGGATCCTTCCCTCCTCCTGATGGATAATCTTTTCCTTTGCTGATGTTATCACTCTCTTTTCTAGGTTTCTGCTGAATATGATGAGCCATTGAGAATAGAGCTTTTGCAGCTTGCCACTTTACTTCTCAAGTATCTCCAGAGTGACCTTGTCCAACATAGGAAAGAATTGATCAAGTTTGGATGGAATCACCTTAAGCGTGAAGACAGTGCCAGTAAGCAGTGGGCATTTGTCAATGTTTGTCATTTCTTAGAGGCATATCAGGCTCCAGAAAAAATAATACTTCAGGTATGTTCATAAATATTTACAGAGGTGACATCACTTATGGGCATTATTGAATTGAAGGATAGATTTGACATTGGGTTTGCTTTTTCACTCTCATCTTAAATCTTTGGCCTTTTTTCTTTGGTAATTTATGTTTGATACAAAGGAATATATACGGTGAAACAATAAATAGGCTTTTGCTTTTAGTTCAGATGGTTGTAGATCTAAATTCATTATGGTATTAGAGCAATCTTGTATTTGAACCTTAAGGCCATTCATTTCACTTTAATTTAACGTGGTAAAATTGATGGCCTTAAAGTTCCTATCCACAAGTGAGGGGGTTATTAACCAATAAGTATTAAACCATACAAGATGGTTTAAGATTTTAAATCATATGATTGTGGATCTAAATTCATCATGTCTGATGGGTATTCTCCGTTACTTGGTGGTAGTGGTAATCCCAGTGTTTGCCAAGGATCTGACAAATACCAAGACACAGATTTAGCATGCTGTCAGCTCCATAGGAACATAGTCCACTTACAACACAAAAAAGCTATAGGATAGTTGTAAGACAGATCAAATTGTTGTTTAGTTTCAAACTTGCTATGAATATGATATTATCTTCTTTTAAAAGCCATACAATTTCTGATTTGACAAGCATTGTACAAGTATTAACTAAAGATCCTATGCTATTATGTGCAATATCAATCTCAGATGATACTGTAGTGAAGTGCAGACATGTAGAGCATGCTGAGTTGTTTAGTCTTGTGGATTGATTCAATTCAAGGCCCAGATAAATGAGCCCCCTTCAATGAGATGAAAGAATTTTCCTGATGTGTAAGGGAATTGCAGGTCTTTGTTGCACTTCTTCGCACATGCCAACCAGAAAATAAGATGTTAGTCAAGCAGGCACTTGATATTCTGATGCCTGCGTTACCGAGGCGGTTACCTCTTGGGGATACTCGCATGCCAATTTGGATAAGATACACGAAGAAAATTCTGGTCGAGGAAGGCCATTCAATTCCTAACTTAATTCATATTTTCCAGCTCATTGTTCGCCATTCTGATCTTTTCTATAGCTGTAGAGCACAATTTGTGCCTCAGATGGTGAATTCTCTCAGCCGTCTTGGATTGCCATATAATACGACTGCAGAAAACAGGCGACTTGCAATTGAGCTTGCAGGGTTGGTAGTTGGTTGGGAGAGGCAAAGGCAGAATGAGAAGGCAATGGCTGATAATGATGTCCCAAGCCAAAACAATGATGGATTTAGCATTGGTGCTGCTAGTGTTGACTCAAAGCATCCCACGGATGGACCCTCTTTTGCTGAAGATCCAAGTAAACGGGTTAAGGTTGAACCTGGTCTGCAGTCACTCTGTGTCATGTCACCAGGTGGTGCCTCATCAATCACTAATATTGAAACCCCAGGCTCTGGCAGCCAGCCTGATGAGGAATTCAAGCCTAATGCTGCTATGGAAGAAATGATCATCAATTTTCTTATAAGAGTGAGTATTTTATTTGAGCTTAATTGAATTCTTCTATTTGAATTCCTTAAGTTTCATATTTAAGAATCTTAGTCTTGATTGTTCAATCCTCCATCCGTGAGTTGGATAGTGTGTGAGTGACAGTATGTGATCCTGCAGACTGACATCGTTTCTCTAAAACAGGTGGCTTTAGTTATTGAGCCTAAGGATAAGGAAGCAAGCACTATGTACAAACAAGCTCTGGAGCTCCTGTCACAAGCTTTAGAAGTGTGGTCGAATGCCAATGTTAAGTTCAATTATCTTGAAAAGCTTCTCAGTAGTATTCAGCCTTCCCAATCCAAAGACCCTTCCACTACACTTGCCCAGGGATTGGATGTCATGAATAAAGTATTGGAGAAGCAGCCGCACTTGTTTATTCGAAATAATATCAATCAGATTTCTCAAGTATGCTGGTGAACAGAAAACCTTTTCTTTATGTTGTCATTCCTCATGATCATCTTCTAGATTTTGAACTGACAAATCTCATTGAGTGACAATGTTTTTTCCTAATGCAGATTCTTGAACCCTGCTTCAAGCACAAGATGCTAGATGCTGGGAAGTCATTATGCTCCCTTCTGAAGATGGTTTTTGTTGCTTTTCCATTAGATGCAGCTACCACACCGCCTGATGTAAAGCTGCTGTATCAAAAGGTTGATGAACTGATACAAAAGCATATTGGCCTTATTACTGCTCCCCAGGCATCTCTGGAGGACAGCTCAGCTAATTCAATTAGCTTTGTCTTGCTTGTTATTAAAACCTTGACAGAGGTGCATAAAAACTCTGTTGATCCCCATGTCTTAGTTCGTATTTTCCAGCGACTGGCACGGGATATGAGTTCATCAACAGGGTCCCACCTAAGACAGGTCTTACAGATTCTTTTTTTCCTGACGAGATTTCTTATTTTTAGTTATTTATTGAACTTGTGCAGATTGTTGTTTGAAGTTTCTTCTTGTGTTGTTAATTAGAAAAGCCTCTTTTACAGATTTGAGACCCTCGGGATTTATGCATAACAAATGTGCTGACAAACAAGAAAAAAAGGCCGTTGACTATAGTTAGGCTAAGGTGTCTTTACTAATAATATAAATAGCTATGTTATTAAGTGAGGCAATTGTTATACTCTCTTTTCCTGTGTGTGGGTACATATTTTCAATTTTCAGTTTGTTATTTATAAAGCTGTCACTCTGCTACCTGCTCTCTCCTCTTTATAACTGGATTTCTTTGATAATAGAGTACTATATGTCATCCTCATGTTAGTTTGATTAATTTTTTCACCCCATATATTTGAGGTGTCCATTGAGGGGAAATGAGCAATCTTATCAACCATGCCAGTTTAACTGCAAAACGACAAATGGCTATTCCTTCTTCTTTTTTTTTTTTTTTTGATATGTGTGTGTGCGTATGCTGCTTCAAAATGAAAGGACACGTGTATGCATTTATGACTAAATTGATAGGTTCAAACCTGAACAAATTAAAAAAAAAAAAAAAAAAAAATCTGAGCATCTTTTATGACCTCATTATTAAAGTCAAATAGAATGACCATTTGATACGATCTATTAATTTCCAAGACGACATGATCTTTATCCTTATTAGGATTTAAAATAATAAGTGACTTGGTGGTAAAACCATAACAAGAATATCTTTATCATAAAATTATATTATTTATTTTACGAAGTCTAAACTTGCCATTCATTTGGATTTGGGGGTCGGAGTTTTAGATTTTGTTGGGATTTTTTTTTTCAATTATATAATTTACTGATTGTGACCGCAATTTTTTTCTTTTTGGGTTTAATTTACCCAGATCTTAAAAATAACCAGATCTGTGTCATTACCTTTTTAGGTTTTATTTCATTCCACTCACTTCATACTCACTTCTAGATTTGATTTTGAGCACCCTGTTATTATTATTTTTATCTTTTTTTGACTCAAACATGGCCTATTAATGATTTTGATGCCATCTACTGTCTCTGGAGACTTTTTTTGGCAGTTCTAGTTATTTATTTTTATTTTAGTTTTGTTTTTAATTGGGTAAACTAGATATTTCATTGCACAAAATTGTACATAAGATGTGTACAAAGGGAATCCCTACAATTCAAATCAAGTATCGAAAAGCAAAAGGATACTAGATTCAAATAAAAGGGTAGCAAAAATCAGAACACAAAACTAATTATGAAATGCAAGCTTGAATTGCTCTTGAAATGGAATCTATGCAGTTTGTTCTTTTTAAGATTTATGTATATTCTTACTTTGATAGCTAATGTGAAAGTTTTGGCTCCTGATGATTGACCAATATATGTTCGTTATCTAGGGTCAGAGAACTGAAGCCGATTCTGCAGTTACTTCGTCTCGTCAAGGTGCTGATATTGGGGCTGTCATCACAAATCTCAAGTCTGTTTTGAAACTTATTGGGGAAAGAGTTATGCTCACTCCTGAATGTAAACGTGCTGTAACCCAAACACTGAATGGCCTTCTGTCAGAGAAGGTTACAGATGCTAGTGTGCTTTTATGCATACTCGATGTGATAAAGGGGTGGATTGAAGATGACTTTGGAAAACCGGGAGCATCTGTGTCATCAAATGCTTTCCTTTCCCCAAAGGAAATAGTTACTTTCCTTCAGAAACTTTCACAGGTTGATAAGCAAAATTTTCCTGCCAATTCTCTAGATGAGTGGGATGATAAATATCTCCAGCTTCTTTATGGAATTTGTGCTGATGAGACCAAGTAAGTTAGTATTATCTGTACACCTCTATTGTGCATTATCTGGATTCTGATGTAATGTTGTTTGCTTAACTTTAGATATCCCCTCCCCCTACGTCAAGAGGTGTTTCAGAAGGTAGAGAGGCAGTATATGATGGGCCTTAGAGCAAGGGATCCAGAAATAAGGAGGAAGTTTTTCTCACTTTATAATGATTCTCTGGCAAAGACCTTGTTTGCAAGGCTGCAATACATAATTCACATTCAGGACTGGGAATCTTTGGGTGATGTTTTCTGGCTAAAACAAGGTCTTGATCTTCTCTTAGCCATATTAGTCATGGACAAACCTATTACACTTGCCCCAAATTCTGCAAGGGTGTTACCATTGCTGGCTTCTGGTTCTTCTCCTGATGATTCTTTAAGTCAGATGCAGTCATCTGATACTGTAGAGCGTGCTGATGATACTCCTCTTACCTTTGATAGCCTTGTTCTCAAGCATGCCAAGTTTCTCAATGGGATGAGCAAACTTCAGGTGGGTTTTTTTTTTTTTCCTGATATCTGTAGATTGTGCCTAATGTTGTTGTTTTTGCTTGTTGGCTCTAATTATGGTGTACCAACATGCAACTCATGTAAAGGAGATGTGCTGCTTGGATATTAAGTTTCATAATTAGCTCTAGTTTGCACTTTGGCATTTCACAGCCAAGAAGAGCTAATCTTTTGGTTTATAGACCCTCCTCGTCTAGCTTCTCTTGACAAAAGAGAACACCATGGATAAGCTTTGATTAAGTGATATTTGGTTGGATAGACTGTTATTATACCGCTTAACTAAGTTCACTTTCTCTTTTTGGTAGGTGTCTGATCTGGTGATCCCACTCAGAGAGCTTGCCCATACTGAGGCTAATGTTGCATATCATTTGTGGGTTCTGGTGTTTCCTATAGTTTGGGTGACCTTACAGAAAGATGAACAGATTGCGCTTGCTAAACCGATGATCACCTTGTTGTCCAAAGATTACCATAAGAAGCAGCAAGCCAACCGACCGAATGTTGTGCAAGCACTTCTTGAGGGCCTGCAGTTGAGCCACCCTCAACCTAGGATGCCGAGTGACCTTATTAAATATATTGGGAAAACATATAATGCTTGGCATATTGCCTTAGCTTTGCTTGAGAGTCATGTAATGCTGTTCACAACTGAGACAAAATGCTCTGAATCTCTTGCTGAGCTTTATCGCTTGCTGAATGAGGAAGATATGAGGTGTGGGTTATGGAAGAAAAGATCTGTCAGTGCAGAAACAAAAGCAGGGTTGTCATTAGTGCAACATGGGTATTGGCAGCGTGCTCAAAGTCTTTTTTACAAAGCCATGGTTAAGGCAACACAGGGTACTTACAACAATACGGTTCCAAAGGCGGAGATGTGTCTCTGGGAAGAGCAATGGCTTTACTGTGCTACACAGCTCAGTCAGTGGGATGCACTGGTGGACTTCGGAAAGAGTGTTGAGAACTATGAGATACTGCTGGACTGCTTGTGGAAACTGCCTGATTGGGCATACTTGAAGGATCATGTGATTCCTAAGGCCCAAGTGGAAGAAACTCCTAAACTTCGGATTATTCAGGCCTTTTTTGCTCTTCATGATAGAAATACAAACGGTGTGGCTGATGCTGAAAATCTTGTTGGGAAGGGAGTTGATCTTGCTTTGGAGCAATGGTGGCAGTTGCCTGATATGTCAGTTCATGCTAGAATTCCTCTGCTGCAGCAGTTCCAGCAATTAGTTGAAGTCCAAGAATCTGCTAGAATTTTGGTGGACATTGCCAATGGGAATAAGCATTCTGGAAGTTCTGTTGCTGGTGCGCATGGAAATACATATGCAGATCTCAAGGATATACTTGAAACCTGGAGACTACGAACTCCAAATGAGTGGGATAACATGTCTATTTGGTATGATCTCCTCCAGTGGAGGAATGATATATACAATTTTGCAATTGATGCATTTAAGGACTTTGGCACGACGAATCCACAACTACATCACCTTGGTTATCGTGACAAAGCCTGGAATGTCAACAAACTTGCTCATGTTGCTCGCAAGCAGGGACTGCATGATGTTTGTGTGACAATACTTGAGAAGATGTATGGTCATTCAACTATGGAAGTCCAGGTATGGCAATTTATAACAGCAATAATTGAAATGAAGGAAGCTAAAGGATTTATTGATCCATAGCTTTTGAGTTTTTGTGTACATACATACTATGTGAATCATGCATTAACACTCCATCAAGAAACAAGTGAGAGCTAATACAGCACAGTGTGTTGCACGATCACCAATGATTTTGTGTTTTGGTCTTTCCTAAATAAAATCAGGTTCAATAGTAGTTTTATTACTTTTTCTACAGTGTTTTCCTATATTGAACGGTGTAATTTTGGGCTTGTTCTAAAGTGAACCAATGATTTCATAGGTTAATATTTTTGAGAAAATTCAAACTTGCTTTTTCCTTCATTACTGCTCAATAAATAATAGTTACAACCCCAATAGTGGTACCAACTGTTGCCTAAATTCCCTCTTTTTTGACACATGTAATAACCGCTTTCTAACATGCAATTATAACCACCCCACACACTGACTGCCACGACTATACCACTGCCAACACAACCTTCACTAACACTGTTGGACATAGCACACACTGCAAACAAACCAGTAATACTGCTGGTACAACATACACTCAACACGCACTATACATACATTAGAATACGATATAATTCACATATACAACATGCTGCTGTCGCTTCTTATTTCTGCATAAATAGACATGTTTGATTTCTGTAGCAGTGTGATTCAAGAACCAATTAAGCTAATACAACAGTGCAATTTCATTTTTTGGATGTTTTCTTCTGAAAGGTCTTCAACTATGAATAGTGCATATGATGATACTGTATCGATGAAAAAGCTTGTATCTGACTTAGCGAATACACACTTTTTTTCTAGGACTCTGGATAAGGTAGTCCTTCTCCAGTGAATTGGATGAGCGCTGATGAGTTGCTTGCATTTTTCAGGAGGCGTTTGTGAAGATAAGAGAACAGGCAAAAGCTTATTTGGAAATGAAGGGAGAACTTGCAAGTGGTCTTAATTTGATCAATAGCACAAATTTAGAATATTTTCCTCCTAAGCATAAGGCTGAAATTTTCCGCCTCAAGGGAGATTTTCTGTTAAAAATGAATGATTCTGAAAATGCTAATCATGCATATTCCAATGCCATTAGTCTCTTCAAAAATTTGCCTAAAGGATGGATAAGCTGGGGAAATTACTGCGACATGGTATTGATTCTTCTTGCCACGGTGCTTTTACATGCATTTGTTGTTTCTGCTAACTTTGGATATTGTGGATCTAATGTTCTGTGACAGGCTTATAAAGAAACACATGATGTGATCTGGCTAGAGTATGCAGTCAGCTGTTTTCTACAGGGCATTAGATTTGGTGTGTCCAACTCTCGCAGTCACCTTGCTCGTGTTCTGTTTCTTCTCAGTTTTGATATGCCCAAGGAGCCTGTAGGTAGGGCATTTGACAAGTGTCTAGACCAAATACCCCACTGGGTCTGGCTTTCATGGATTCCGCAGTTACTGCTCTCCTTGCAGAGATCAGAGGCAGCACACACCAAACTTGTTCTGTTAAAGATTGCTGCTGTTTATCCTCAGGTGAATTTATGTGAGAATATTACATAGCTTATACACATACTGTTCCATTTCTTCTCAATTCACAATCTGGTTATCTAATGTCAGGCTCTATACTATTGGCTTCGGACATACTTATTGGAAAGGCGTGATGTTGCCAATAAATCTGAATTAAGCAGAATGGCAATTGCTCAACAGCGGATGCAACAGAATGTTGCTGCCCAGAATGCTGGCTCTCTTGGAATGGTTGATGGGAATGCTAGAGCACAAAGCCATGGAGGTCCTGTGTTGATGTCTGAGAATCAGGGTTCACAATCTAGCAGTGGTATTGGTCCCCATGAAGGCGGAAATCACGGTCCAGAATCTGAAAGACCTGCAGCACCTGAAAACAGTATGCATGTGGGCAACGATCCATCGCTACAGCAAGGCTCTTCAAACATCACTGAGGGTGGTCAGAATGTGCTCAGACGGAATAGTGCTTTAGGTTTGGTAGCCTCTGCTGTGAGTGCATTTGATGCAGCAAAGGATATTATGGAGACACTAAGGAGCAAGCATACTAATTTGGCCAGTGAACTTGAGGTGACAAAACCCTTCTCACACTTTCTGATTCATTATATTTTGTCTGCAAGTGCCACATTGAGATTGTTCTTCATCTAGAGTTCCAGAATGAAATTATTAATTATTATTATATTTTTTTGTTCGGAAAATTCAGAATTTGCTGACAGAAATAGGTTCAAGGTTTGTAACTCTTCCAGAGGAGAGACTGCTTGCTGTGGTAAATGCTCTGCTTCATCGCTGCTACAAGTACCCAACTGCCACGACAGCTGAGGTTCCCCAGTCTCTCAAAAAGGAGCTGTCTGGAGTTTGCCGAGCCTGCTTTTCAGCAGATGCTGTTACAAAACATGTTGAGTTTGTCCGAGAGTACAAGCAAGATTTTGAACGGGATCTTGATCCTGAAAGTACAGCTACTTTTCCAGCTACTCTTTCAGATTTGACTGAGCGACTGAAACACTGGAAAAATGTCCTTCAGAGCAATGTGGAGGACAGGTTCCCTGCTGTCTTAAAGTTGGAGGAAGAAAGCAGGGTGTTGCGTGATTTCCATGTTGTTGATGTTGAAGTTCCAGGACAGTATTTCTGTGATCAGGTAGACAAAATCTTTATGTCTATGCAGTACCATCGACATTACTGGTTGTAAAATAAGGGAAGACGTTACATACTGTTCTGACTATAATGTCGTATTGTGGAATTTTAGTATTTCACTTACCTAAGTTTAGTGCTTCTTTCTGAGTGTTTAATATTTCAAATCTTATGACAAGGCACACATTTTTTTCACTTCCCATGTGCTTTGCAGGAAATTGCACCAGACCACACAGTGAAGTTAGATAGAATTGGGGCTGATATTCCTATTGTCCGTAGACATGGTAGCAGTTTCCGGCGGTTGACTTTGATAGGATCTGATGGCTCACAAAAGCATTTCATTGTTCAAACCTCTTTGACCCCCAATGCTAGAAGTGATGAACGCATTCTTCAACTTTTCCGGGTGATGAACCAGATGTTTGATAAGCATAAGGAATCAAGAAGGCGACATATAAATATTCACACACCTATAATAATTCCTGTGTGGTCCCAGGTAACTTAAGATGATCTTATTTGCCTGATATCTCTCCTGCTTTGGCTTGCATAATCTTGGGTTGGTGCTGAAAATTTTATGGTTATTTAATCTATTTCTCTACATTTTTCCTATTTCATCTTTTCCATTTTTCTTTTCCAACTGTTAAATGTTTATAATCACTTATATCTTCAATATATCATATGCAATGGATGAGAAAAGAAAGAACATGTTTAGTTTGGCTGCTGCATGCAATCCTGTTATACTTTTGTTGCACATTAGGTCAAATTAACAATCACAACTATGGCTTGTATACTGAGAATTCTGTAGTTGGTTTTCTTTACATGTCAGTTTTGCTAATTTTGCATCTTGATGGTAGATGTAACAAGTTTTTTGAAGATGCCTGACATTGACTACGATATCTATTGACATATTGGTGTCATGTGTAATTATTTAATTTGCTTGACTGTTAGAATAATGGACTAGTAAAGTCTACTTCTTAAGTCTAGGATCGTAAGGGGTTGGCCTAGTGGTCAAAAGCTCAAGATATACTTATAACAACTTGTACAAGGTCTTGGATTCAAATCTTACTATGAACATTTCTTGGGATTACTTACATTGCACAAGCTATTTTCACCCAGTTCATAGATCTTGTAGGATGGTTCATGTGCTTAGACGTATACATGAAGCGCCTCCATGATCTCCCACCCAAAAAGTGGGGGAAGGGGGGAAAGAAAAAAAGGTTGTTTGCCTTGGGATGTATTCATTTCTACGTAAATGCAAGTTTTTTATGAATACTACTCTTTGATGAACCACAACCAATATGAGAGATTATTGAAGCTCATGTGATGGGAATGATCTTTTGTATGATTAAAAGATGCGCCATCACCTACATGTGTCAAATGGACCTCCGATGTGCTACATTTTTGAACAAGTCTTCTCTCTTTCAGCATTTAGACTTTTATGTATTTGACGGCATATTGAGAACAATAAATTTAATTTGTTGGAACTTGTGGACAGGTGCGCATGGTTGAAGATGACTTGATGTACAGCACCTTTCTTGAGGTGTATGAGAACCATTGTGCAAGGAACAACAGGGAAGCAGATCTTCCAATTACCTATTTCAAAGAGCAACTAAACCAAGCAATATCTGGCCAGATATCCCCAGAAGCCGTGGTAGATCTCCGGCTACAAGCTTATAATGAGATAACAAAAGAACTTGTCACGGACAACATTTTCTCTCAGTACATGTACAAGACTTTGCTTAATGGCAATCATATGTGGGCATTCAAAAAACAATTTGCTGTCCAGCTGGCCTTGTCCAGTTTCATGTCATTCATGCTACAAATTGGTGGGAGATCTCCAAATAAAATATTGTTTGCAAAGAATACTGGGAAAATATTTCAAAATGATTTTCATCCTGCTTATGATACCAACGGAATGATCGAGTTCAGTGAACCTGTCCCTTTCCGTTTGACGAGAAATATGCAGGCCTTCTTCTCTCACTTTGGTGTGGAAGGCCTTCTCGTTTCTGCAATGTGTGCTGCAGCACAGGCTGTGCTGTCACCTAAGGTGAGGCTCTCCAGAAGCATCTGTCTCTCTTTTCTTTTTTTTTTTTCCTAACAGATGCATATTCAAAGTATAATTTGCATGAAAATGTGACTAACCTTCTTTATGGCATGAATTACAGCAAAATCAACACTTATGGTATCATCTGGCCATGTTTTTCCGGGATGAGCTACTTTCTTGGTCTTGGAGAAGACCGCTTGGTATGCCTTTGGCTGCTGTTGCTGGAGGAAGTAACTTGAATCCCGTTGAATTTAAACACAAAGTTACTACCAATGTTGATCATGTTGTCAATCGGATCAATGGAATAGCACCACAGTCGTATTCTGAGGAGGTAGACTCTATCTTGACACTGAATTAGTGAATTTTTATGAAATCATCTTATTTTTCTCTTTCTTTCATCAGACATCTTTAGCATAATAAAAACGAAGTCAATCGGTAATTTTCTTGTATTCTGGTTGGTACATCATATTGGAAATGAGATAGGAAGGTTCTTTTGGGAAATTGCTCAACTGAAAGTAGGATGCATGTTTTGAGAGGAGCTTGAGGAATGAATGAGTAGAAATAAACACTTTCGAGGAGAGAGAAATGTAGCTATAAGAATGCTCCAAAAGTCTAGGTTCTACCTACTGTGTGGTAACATCTATTCTATTTCATAGAATTTTATCCTATTTTTTGTTCTTTTTCAACAAAGGAGGGTATTTCTCCATGTTTACCTTCCCGAATAACGTTCATACATCTATTACTAAAAGGTGTAAAGGATAAAATTTAGACTCTTGGGTTATCATATATCATAGCCAGGTAACATATAAGGTTATCCTATTCTTACTATTTTTAGCATAAGTGGACGATGCTATGTCTGATAAGTTTCCTGCATTTTGGCTATCCTCATCATTATGTTAAAGAACATCATTTGTCTTTATCTAAAACTGTTTCTGATGGAAAGTGATCCTTGTTTGGTATCAGGAGGAGAATGTTATGGATCCGCCGCAGTCTGTCCAAAGGGGCGTCACTGAATTGGTTGATGCGGCCTTGTTTCCTCGGAACTTATGCATGATGGATCCCACATGGCATCCCTGGTTTTAGTTCTAATCTAACTTATTATCGGCTCTAGAGGCTTTACTTTTTTAATGGAGAAAGGCCCATGAACTATTGTATATATATGTTATGTATCTGATATGTTGTATAACTTTAATATGCTATGAAATTTTGTTTGTTATAATGGTTTCATAACTATTGTATATTTATGTATGTGTCTGATATGTTGTATAACTTTAATGTGCTATGAAGTTTTGTTTGTTATAAACACAAAAAAAAAAAAAAAAAAAAAGAAGAAGAAGAAAACCACCCTTTCAGCGGTAAATAATGTTACGTCTCTTATAAAAAGCTGAGAATTTTCACAGTTCAGGCAACGTTCGTTTTTAAGTTCTTAGGTTAATGTTTCGGGCGGGAATTTTGTGGCCGATATTTTTTTTAGATTTAATTTTACTTAAAAGTTTCAAAATGCAGCTTCACTCGGGTTCAGCATTTTGAGCTTTGATTTGATTTAAACTTGTGCTTTGATTCATTAAGAAAATTTTCTTATAAATAAAACAATAGCTTTGCTGAGCCTGAATAACTTTGGGAGGGAAAAAGAAGCGAAGGAGGAGAGAGACGGAGTGGAGAAGAAGGAAGAGGAGGAGAGAGAGAGAGAAACAGGTCAGGTCGCTACAGGGTGAAAAAGGATTTACGTGAGAGATGTGTTTTAAATGTTACTAGAACAATTTCACTACTTTTTAACATTTTTATTGATAAGGCAGCATCATACCAAAATAAGCATATAGCTCATGTCAACCACTCTACTTTCAAAACCTTCCCTTCAACAAAAGGGAAGACTTCGCTTGGTATGGGAGATTGCTATTCAGGCTCGTGTCGAGCAAAACACATCGCGGGACTTGGCTGTTTTGAAAGTAATCATTTGAAAGAGTAAAAACTGTATTTTGTCTACCCACAAACATAAACAGGAAAACTAGGTCAGGGTTCCTCAGGAAGTATACGCAACAATCCGTTTGGAGACGTCCTTTGGGTCCACAGTTGCGACATCGGATAAAAATAGAACAAAGACGATTGGTTTTATTATCATAGAATAAATCAGTTACTTCATACAACCACATCAAAGAGCTTCCCAATATTTCATCTTGTAAGATGAAAAAAAAGAAAAAAAAAAAATCTATCCAAATGAATGTTCCCATCTCAATCTCATCAACATCCTCCTCCTCCTCCTCCTTCTCCTTCCTGGAAACGCCTATGCTTTCCTTTTGGTACGTTGCTTCTCCCCTGCTTCCACAATTTCGTCATCACTGTTGTACACAAATCTGGTGTGCTTCCCTTGAAACTGCACACTACTCTTTTCATTCACACTCATCTTATTCATCCCTGCACATAACTCATCCATTAACCCTCCTTCTCCCTCTTCATTCCCTTCTTCCTCTTCCCTGGTATCATTTTCAAGGAACGGGTCATTATCCTCGTCTTCATGAGTGCTCGCATTGGCCTGGATAGACCAAACAGATGAGCTGTCGACTTCTGTTGATGATTTCTCTTTGTTGTTGCTCTCAATTTCTACTCCTTGGTAGCTCAGCACAGATAAGCATTCGGATGAATCGGTAGTTTCTGATTTGTCAGAGAAATCGGACAGCAGGGACCGGGTTATTAGGCTCTTTTGTGACTCAAAACCCCCTTCATTTTTTCCATAAAAAATGTCATTCACTACCTGAAAGACACCGTTAACAAAATTTAACATTAACCAAATTGCGCATAATGCAATTTCTTGGTTAGTACTTGCAAAACCACTCCGTGGCAGACACGGGGGGGTCCCCCTAACTTTCAATTTTTCTTTTACCTCTCAGAAAATTTAAAAATTTCTTGGAAGAACTGTTGATTTAGTTCCACTACCTAGAAATTAAAATTTGCAAGTCTATCCTGCCTTAAGTAAAATCTTGAATCAGCCATTGGAAGCAATGGATTCATTAAGACTCAAAGCCATTGGATTGGAAAGAAATAATACTTCCAATATGGTCTTTTACATTAACAATAATGATTAGATTTCCAGAAACAGACCTTAGACGCCACGTGTTCTTCATCAAGTTGAGAAGAAGCCACTGCAGCCAAATCTGTGACGGTTGTTCCAGCATTAGAATCAGACTCAGAAATGCCCAACACCTGAGGTGTATTAGCTGGAGTTGGGGCAAGAAGTCCCATTGGAGAATAATCGACAAATCCTTGGCGGTGACTAGGGAAAGGATGTCTTTCAAGCGATAGCTTTGAGAGCTCAGCTTCTTCCTCAACTTTTTGCAGCAATGTCTTGACTTGGCACCTCAACAGGGCCTCTCCAGAGCCAGGAGTGCTTTTGGGCCGACTTGACCTCGTCTTGATGACGGATGATGATGGTGTTCGCAAGCTCCCCGCTGCAAGTCCGACGATTGGAGAATCGTTCGTTATGTCAATTAGTGCAGATCTTTCTTGCTGCTGTTTCCCATTTCTTTGTCTCAACTTTGAACTCAAACCGCCTTGATCAGAGTAGTCCTCATTTTTCTCTGGAATTTTATCAAATACATCAGTATCATGAAGATGATGCACCAATTTATCACAATAAAGCCCATTTGGAAGAGATAAAGAAATCAATCTTCGTTGCTTGAATATTATTCTCTTCTTTCTTTTAACCAAAAACACTATAAAAGAAGGAGGGTGTGGAAGGCATCCTGGAACTTGTCTGATCAAAACTTTTTATGGGTTAAAATCACAACAACACATAAATAAAGATTTTAAAAACCAAGTTTGTCGTAAAGTCCATTTTACAAAACACGCACCCGGATCTGTTTCCTCGTTAAATATGTGAAAAGAACCCATTTTTGCCATATAAACACCTCATATCATTCTTCAATAACTTGCTATACAACTTAAAGACTTGAAAATTCTTTGAATACCTAAAAGAGTGAAAAAATAAAAAAAAAAGATGACAGATAAAACAACTCACTTGAGACTGGAATGTTCTTATTGTTACTCGCAGCAGTTTGGGATCTCGTAATTCTTCGTGTGGATGATGGTGTCTCCATTGAAGATTGAAGGGAGAGAATGAAATCCAAAGTAAAAAGGAAGCGGAAAATGTAAGTAATGTTTTAGGGCAAAAGCAGTGAGGGGGTTTTTAAAAGTGTAAAACAACGGCGTATTCAGGAAAGTGACCGTTAGAGCGCACACATAAGAAAACTAGCCGTTGGAGTTTTATCTATTTTTTTTTTTTTATTTGTTTACTTAAATAGTGTTTTTGCTTTTTGGTAGGTGATTTATCGAGGATATATATTTTATATATATGTATATATAGGTATAGGAGATAAACTATTTAGACCTTATTAAGTATTTGAAAAGATAATTTCCTTTTAGAATTACTGTAATCTGATTTGAAATATTCGCATTTGATGTTGTTTCCTTGAAATAGGAAATATTTTTATCAAGGACAATTGTAAATATTTACTCGGGGCATAAAACAGAAAATTACAATGAAATGATTTTGTGGTAATTATTTACAAATAAATGTCTCGGGAACTTAATACTTGAAAAAGAAAAGGTTCAATGTCCAATGTGTTTTATTTATCTTCTGTTATTTCTTAATTTTATATTTTATTTATATGTATTAAGATATAAAATATTGGCACCTTTTATAATTGGGGTAGGGAAAAAATGCAAAAAATAAAAAATACTACTTATGGGATTAATCTTACAAGTACAGCACTCGAAATCACTTTTTCAATTAGGCTCCTTGCTTATTATTGGGTTGTAAGTAATATTTGGATGGTACGGTACCATTGATTTGTTTCCATATCATGGAGTTCTACTCCTCAAATCATGTGGCTCAATAGCTTGATAGGATCTAGAAGATTCTTGCTTATACTAGTACCTCATAGGCGTTATGTGATGTAGACTTACGGGGTTGGGTAGAAATGAACTGGGCTACTACCCATGTGACCTGGCTAAAATAGTGGGTGGATCAGTGTAAAAGGATAGTTGATATATGACCATTGCTTGATGTAGTTGTAGACTATCATGCCTGGTACCAATAGGTCATTCATTGATATAACAATCAATCTGAAGTCTCCTAGATATGCATGGTATGCATTTAGCTTTATTGTTCTTAATAGTTCTTCACTTATGCCTTTATATGCTTACTATACCGTTATTTGTGATATGTAGGTGGATTTTATATATAGGATGTCACATATGTCATATGAGGATATCATGATAGAACAATCGAGAGTGGATGGTGTCATTCCATAGCTTAAGGACACCCATCCAAACCATGCACCTGAGTCGTGACCAAATATTGAGTAGGATGATTGTCCATTGCATGAGCCACAGCATGGAGGGCACCATTGAGGAAGAGGAAATGGTCGGGGTAGAAGGCAAGGATGCCGATAAGCCGAGTTGGGCATTAGAGACGATCTTTCTCCTGAGCACTAATCGCCTCATGCATCTTTTATAGTGTTTGCATTTTAGTTTTAGGCACTTTTTATCGAAGAGAGCTCTAGCAATCAGATCTATACTCCTCCTACTTCATTAAAGGAGGCTAGCTAAAGATCACGATAAAGATATGGGCAAAGGATTGACGTAAGTTGAGTCCACTCTTGTCCTTATGCACATGTCATACTCTGGTATGTATATTAAGGATGAGCTACAGGTCACATAGTTGGATGCAGACTAGAAAGTGCAACCCGAGCCTGATATAGATACTCCAGAGACATGTACATATATACGTCGACACGACATAGAAAGCATTAGGTTGTCACTAGTTATAGCCATTTGAAAAATTTGATTGTAATTGATATATATTTTGTGAACACTTCGTATATACTTGAAAGGAGTAATAGAACTTTCGTATCACTTAATTGTGATTTTGTAATTTTTCATCTATCATTTGTTATGCTGTGACCGTATTTTTAGGATTATTTTCTTAGTTGTCATATTTTTGGAAATCTTTTTTGCATTTTTTTCCTTTTTCCAATTAGGGTAGGGGGAAGATTTCTACAAATATTCCTAAAATATTTTATATGATTTTTTTAGTAAAGTATTTAATAAATATTAAAAATACGAAAGTTTCCTTTAAAACATTAAATATCATCGAGTCTCGCCTAATATTGCTTAAGCCTATTTTTGCCTAGCTCATTCATGGTGAAATCGATAGGCTTTAACACTTCTCATCAAGCATGATGGAGCAGGGTTGTTTAATTTATAAAATTATAGGTTATTTACTTGTTTATAGCTTTCTACCTAAATAAATAAAATGTATTGACTCTTATTACTAATTGTCAAACTTAAAACAACACATTTGCATATAATCATCATCTATTATTACATAAACATTTCCATAAAATTACTTTAGACGAGAAAATTGCGTGAGACTAACTAATTTTTATTTTCATTTAAAAATTTGAAAGAATTATCTATATAGTTTTAGTTGATTAAAGAATAATTTAAAAATAGATTACATCAATTGATAATGTGATAATATACTTTTGCAAAAAGTACATTTTTAGTGTCAGCCTTTATTTACTTTTCTACCTAAGATTTCAATTCTTCCACTTTATTTGAGTCCTTAACATTTTTAAGTCTTGCAAAAATAGGATTATCATTAAATTCATTAAATTTTCTGTCCATCTTAGGCATATGTTAGCTTTTGATTGGTGATGATGGTGGATACTATAATAATCTTTGGTTGAACTTGTGGTAGTCTGATGGCTATTGACAGTGGTGGACCCATAAAAAGCCGCCTTTGACATGGATAATAATCTCTAGAATACTAGTTAAGAGCGAAAATCAAACCAAAAGTTTAGGAAGAAGTCCTCTTTGACTAAAACTAATATTGAGTTATTGTTTCCATATGAAAGAGATACTTAAAGTCACAAGGCCTTACAAGAAGGTCAGCATGTCACCAAACTAGTTGTGATGTTATTGAGATTAGGAGATATTTTCAGAGACTGAGAAATACCCTACATGGTTGCTAAGAAATGGAAAGGTTTAATAGAAGCCTTAATAAGAATTTGTACTTGTTAGCAAACTTTGACACACACATATACACACACACACATAGAGAAGGTAAGGGTTTTTTATAAGCTTCTCCATCCATTTCTCAAATCCATTATTGACCTTAGTGGCTGAACTTTCAAATCAAGTTTTTTGCTTCCTTTGAATGTGGTCACAATTTTTAAGTTGACTGTAATAGTTTAAGTCATTCTCCCTGATGTTGTTTTCCTCATGATTGATGTTCACTAACTCTTTTTCAAATCAAGAGAGCTTGTCCCTAATACTTTTTTCGTCATAAACAGTATTCAATCAACAAATTCCTTGCTCATAAAATTTTCAAGTTAAGAGGTTTTTCAAATTGGTTATATTCCTCCTTTTTGCTTCTTCAATCATCATTTAAGGTATTAAGCCAATTCATAGGGAGCTTTCCTTTCATCAATTCTCCTTTAAGGTCTTAAGCTAGCCTATAGCGCTTCCCTTCTTCAAATGTTGTCTTGTCTCACATCTCAAGGTTCTAACTAACTCATAGGGCGTTGTCCCAACTCATTGGCTTCTTTTATGGTTTAGCAAGCCCAAAGGACGCTTCCTTCTACTAGCTTCTCTTACTGTCTGAGCTAACTCATAGGGCACTTCTCTTTCACCAATCCCTCTTAGGGTCTTAGCTGGCTCATAGAGTGTTTCCCCTTTGTTAATCTCTCTAAGAGTTTTAACCAACCTGTAAGGTGCTTTCCTTTTCTCTAATTTCTTTTAGCTAGCTCGTAGGGTGCATCCCCTTTTACTAATCTCTTTTAGCTAGCCTGTAGGACACTTCCTCTTTCATTAACCTCTTTTATCCAGATTGTAGAGCACTTCCCTTTTCACTAATCTCTTTTATCCAGCCCAATGGGTGCTTCCCCCTTTCTAACTAGTTTTTAGGATTTAGCAAGCTCAAGGAGTGCTTTTCCTGCCTAGGTTAGTCAACTTAGAAAAGCACGACTAGGTTTCAAATCAATTAAGGTTACTAGTCCCTTAAAGAGCTCTCACCTAGGTTAATTAGCTTAGAGGAGCATAACTAAATTTTAAATCGATTTCCCATTTAGGGTTATCAGTCCTTTAGAGACGCTCTCATCTAGATTAGTCATTTTAGAGAAGCACGATAAATTTTCAAATCAATTAGGGTTTTTAGTCCCTTAAAGACGCTTCCACTTAGGTCAGTGAACTTAGAGGAGCACGATTAGGTTTCAAATTGATTTCTCATTTAGGTTTGCTAGTCCTTTGAAGACGCTCTTACCTATATTACTTAGCTTAGAGAAACACGACCAGGTTTGTCCCCCAGAGACACTTTTGCTTAGGTTAATTATCTTAGAAAAACACTATTAGGTTTCAAATTGATTTCCCATCCAAAGTTGTTTGTTTAGCCACCTTATAGAATATAACCATTTTAGGGTTCTTGTTAGCTCATAGAATGCTACCCTCCATTCCAATATCATTTTTAGGTTCTTGTCGGCTGTTAGAGTGCTACCCTTCATTTAGTATCATTTTAGGGTTCTCGTAAGCTCTTAGGGAGTTACCCTTAACTCAATGTCACTTTTAGGGTCTTGTTAACTTTGCAAGCGCTTCCCTTTCATTAGGATTCTAGTTAGCTCTTTGGACATTGTACCTTTCTAGAAAACCCATTCTCATGTCTTGACTAACTCTTATAGTATTGTCTTTATCCTTAAAATGATTATTCACTCTCCACAAATCTCCAGTAGATTAAGTTTAGGATAGCTAGTAAACTATAATGCAGGTTAGTGTGAGTTTATTCCTAGGGCAAAAATAGTGTTTTTTTTTTTGTTTTTGTGATAAAGTTTTACTCAACTTTCATCATAAAGAGGGATAGCTGTAGACACCCTATTTTTGCTCTCTTTATAATTTTAAAGTTTCCTTTAGAATAAAGGAAAAAAGAGTCTTAATTCAAAAATACAAAAAGAAATTGAAAAATTTAGAAAAAATACAAAAAAACTTCAAAAAAAAAAAAAAAAAAAAGGTTTCGGGTCATTTTTAGGGTTTTTAAGTCACATGGACATGGTTCATTTTTTTTTAGGGTCAAAGTGTACATATGTGATTTAATGATTTCGAGCAATATTTGAGAATATTAAATTTTTCTAAAGAATTTAATATTTGGACTATGGTTGATGTTAAGTATTTTTTATTCATAAAAATGAAATTAATTTAAGTTATTCATGACTTTAAACGACACTTCGACTGAATTTAAATTAATTGATTTATGAGGAAATAAATTTTGAATTAATCGCACGATCATCGAATCAAGGCTCATAAAACCATTAAATTGGGTTCAATTTGAAAATTAAATTCCACATATGTGCACTAGACTTACTAATAGGAGCATTGCATTTTCAATTCTCAAAAAGTTAGTCAAATAAATTTAGATTTTGGTTTGAATCGAATTGGTTTAAATAAAAGATAATAATAATAATTAAAAAAAAAGGGGTATGGACTGTTGTTGAGCTCATTGTAATTATAGAGCCTAGCAGATTTGAAGGTCGATGGATCGAACTAGTGGGGGCGCATTGTAGCGTGCCTTTATTTTTTTCCACTTCGCGTGTGTAATGGACACAATCCTTGTAATTCTTGACCAGATTGAACAATTTGTTTAGCCAAATTTCATCAAAATAAAAGTGGGAATTCATGGAGTATTTGGAGTAGATTAAGATTGACTCATTAATTGTTAAATTCAATAATAAAACTTGTATTAAAATCAGACTCAAAAGTTGAAGAAAAATTGTCAAAGACTCATTCACGGATAGTGAAAGATCATCGATTGTTGGATTTTCAAAGAAAATTGATGCATCGAATTGACATAAAATAGATTGGGTGTCCTTTAATTCATTTTGACCAGTAATTTCAATTAAAAACATCATTTTCTTAGTTAATTGAATTCATTTTGTTTCAAGAAACCTATTAAGAAAAGGCTTCAATTTTGGATGATACAAGAGTTTTCCATTTGAGATCTTTGATGTACAAGTATAAATAGGAATTGTGGGAATCACTTGTAGTAAGAAGCATCGCTTGAGTCACTCTAAATTCTTTCAAATTCGTGCTTTGTCTCACTAGAAGCTTAAGTGCTAGTAAGCTTTCTCTTTCTAGAAAATCATAGCTTCTAAGAAAAATTGAGAGAAATAAGAGTTATATAAATATTCTTGAGTTTTTAAAGATTAGAAAAGTTACCAACTTGCACTTCAATTCATTCAGATAACCTTAAATCAAAGAATGGAAATTTGGTCGTCGTTAGGGTTTGTAAACCACTACCATCTACCACTGTTGGGTGAAAACCACTTCTATTAATGAGCTTAACATTCGTAGCAACATTAACTCGACACTAACCCAACCTCCAAACATCACTCTACACGGTCGTCACCTTTACTCCCTATTAGACAACCTTTTGAAACTACCCAAATGGCCTCTAATTACCGCCATACCACTGCTAAAGTTGTTTTTGCTAATAAAGAATTTGTTGTCACTTGCTCGTTTTGAGGTCTAGAAGCCACTACATGGAGCTTTACATTTGCTGCCATTTCCTTCTCCACTAGACCATGTGCACAGCACATGATGGGCGGATAATTAGACCATGATCTGTCGACCCGATTGCTCTTTGCTCCATTGACTTGTGTTTAGTCCATCTGATTCTAAGTCTTTCTTTTTTTTTTTTTCATTATTTCATTTATTTTGTTGTAATGGTAAAAAGATAAAAAAAGAAAAAAGAAAAAAAAAAAACCTTTTTTGATGTAGCATCTCTTTCATTGAAAAGAAAATTTTTCTTATTTAAGTAAACTTTTTTTTTCCTTTCATTCATTTTCAAATGAAATAAATTTTTCTACAAAAAAAGTTTCTTTTATTTATTTTTATAAAAAACCTTTTTTCCCTCACTTAGGAAAAGAAGTTTTAGTTAAAAAAAATAAATAATAAAATAAGAAAATAAATAAATCAATTTTAAAGATTAGGGTTTTCCTTTGACTTTTACCTTGAAAAATTATGACCTTTTCTAAATTTTTTCTCCAAATGAAATAAATTGGTTGAAAACGTAAATTTAACTATTTTCTAAATTAAAAAAAAAAAAACTTAACCAACTAAAGTCCTTTAGATGAATTACATAAGTTTGATCCTAAATAGCGGAAATGTAGGTACCTATAGGAAACTATGGGGTGATGTAAAATATATAAAAATTTATTTTTCCCTTTTTGTAAATGATTTTCAAATTTCTTTATTTTTGTAAGTTGATATGACCTTATTTATCTATTCACTTGTAAATATGAATTAGAAGAGCATTTTGAAAAATAAAATTAAATTCAAAAGGTTATAGTAGTACCTGCACGGGGTTTAATAGAGTAGCCCCTAAACCTACAATATTCAATTTCTTGAACTCTTTTTTTCTCAAAAAGTTTTCAAAATGCAGGCTAATGGTTAAATTAGAACCGATTTACCTAATTGGTTTTGATTTATTCACTTTTCTTGGTTTTTTTAGGTGGTGACTCTAAAATATTTTTAAAAGTAACAAAACTAAGTTTTTCCTAAATTTAGTTGAGGGTTTAAATTAAATGGATATAGGGTTTAGCTTAAATCAAGTTGAGGAAAACGAAAAACCGAAAAATTTAGGCTTACAAGGGAGTTGACTTGCTTAACCACGTAGCATGAGGGGATTAGCTTAGGTATAATTCGAGGTGAGGGTACTATCAGTACAAGAAATGACTCTCACTTTTCTACCAATTGGTAGAGACTTGGGAGATGAGTTTGTCACATTGGCGTAGGCAGTCGCTATAACTTGGTGGCTAGACCTCTAGGCCTTACGTTAGGATGTTCTATCTCATTTAATGAGGAGATAGATAGAGGTAGAAGAGATCGTGAGCTTGGCTTCACTAGGCTGTGTGCCCTCTGAAGGCCACTCCTGGTAGAGGCATGTCTTTCTCTAGTGGTTTGATAGTGAAATACTAAATCTTTGAGGGATTCCCCAAGTGCTTGGAGCTTGGGTAGGAGGGCTCGAGGGCCCTTGAGTAATTTTTCCCTTAGAGTCTCGAGGAAGGTTCAAGAAATGGAAAGTGTTTAGGAACCACTTGGACTTTAGCTTGTACCCCCTAGCATTGTGAATAGTGTAAGTGTGCTTCTTTGAGCCAACTTGCATACTAGGCAGATAAACCATTTAGGTAAAGGCAAGAAGGGATTCTAAAACGATTAGGCTTGGACCTTTGGAGTCCAAGACTGAAAGGTGACTGTTAACAATCCCTACTCTCCTTAGCCTTAAAACGTCAAGGAGAGTATTACGTACTTAGGCTTTGGTGGCTAGACCTCTTTCTTTGGATGCATTGCTTGGACAAGTGCTATAGTATTTAGATGGTCGAGGCAAAGATTACTACCGAGTGCTTGCGCGACATGATTGTTGATAGGATTATGCTGTTTGATCTTTTTGAAGAAGGTCTTTTTCTAAGGACAGCGACATACATGGGATGGTGCGTAGCACGTGTAGCCACTAATGCACCTTGGGAATGCCATAATCGCAGTGTTAATTGCAGTATTTATGGTGGTCTTTTATTACAACATTACCGCCATCGTTGGATGGGTTGATGGAGACAAGTGTATGGCTTGGACCTTCCCTCCGTTCCCTATATAAAGGTCTAGCGGAGGTCTTGCTTCTTCATTCTCACTTTATCACTTCAATTTGGTCATTTCTGAATCCTCCTAAAAGTGTAAAAAAAACCATTTCTCATACTTAGAGTTGTGAAGTATGTCTAAATAAAAAAGATCAGGCTTTAGGGGAGAGTAGACAAATATGGCTTGTGTTCCCACTGTAGGAAGGCGATGTTTTTGAGTGCTGATTGAAGGGTGTAAGGGACTACCTTGTGGCAGGGGGTAGACTTCGAGTACCGATTTGTGGGTGTATATAGACTCCTTAGTTGGGTCCTTCGCTAAGCTATGCGAGTTCGCATTGTGAGGGATCCTTAAGTATACATCCTCTAGTCTTTGAAGTGCCAACACCACATATGTACTCTCATGCATGGGCTTGCTTTAGTAGATGTTTGTTTATTGCTTGTCTTCTATGGTATTTCTGATGCTACATGGGAGTTACCCGATGGTTCATAGGTACTTGGTTGAGAATGGTGCGGAAACTCTTAGGGGGTTCTAAAGTGTTGGAGCACGTGGTTGCTAAGGAGACGGGTTAACTTTGGCACCCTTTGTACAAGTTTACGTACTTTCATAGTGGTGGTTCAATGGTAGTTGTTGCTCTTCGACTGCAGTTGAGTAAGAATCTTTCCTGAGGGTCGGTTGAGTATTCTAAATGAATCGAGTATTCGCTAGTTGTTCTAATAAGTGGGTAATTCGCCTCAAAGCGGCCAATATCAAACGTGGTTTGCTTGGGTATGGCGAAGAAAGAGCTAACTACGTGTGTTACTGGATGAGATTGGATCTTTGCTTAAGTCGGATGAGGAGACAAAGAAGCTTCTGAATCGAGGTCGCCAAGCGTAGACCGTGTAGAGGTGCTCTAAACTTTTTTTTGAAAGTGCTCGCCTGTTCTCCTTTTCTTCTCTTTGCTATTGTTTGTTGTCTCGTTCTTCACTTTGCTTATTGTTGTTATTGTTGTTCGTTCAATGCTTAGTGTCGTAGTTGGGCACTTAAACCCTTTCTCTAAGCACGTAGGATGACCTTTCGAGCTCGGGCATTCTGGGGAACAGGCGGGATGAAATTGTTGGCTGAGCACTGAAAGTTGTGTTTGGGAATGCTTGAGAGATGTGATAACCTATTAGAGGGATGTGACGGTTGGTGTGATTGACACGACTGTTGGAATGCTTAAGGCCTTCGAAGGGCGTGAGTTAGTTAATAGGTTCATGTGGATGCTGAGTTGGTAATCCGCTTGTCAGTTGGATCTGGGCCGTCACTTCTTTGATTGCGATGCGTGGGTGCTTGCGGTGATCGTTCATGATGAAACGGTTTGCTTGATCACCTGCGCTAATATAAGGCCTTTAAGGTTAGTTTACTCCTCATTTTCACTCTTGCTTTGTTGAGACTACTAAATTCTCTTTAGACTTCTTTCCTTAACTTTCCTGCATTTTCTTCCCACTTTCTCAAGAGTTCCTCTAAGAGATGTCTGAGCAATAACAACAATAAGGAAGGTTTGTAGGTGAGTCTAGTGCCGTAGAGTAGAACCAAGGGGAGGTCGTGCCTAACCCCACTCTTCCCCAAACTTTGGTAGCAGCGGAGACAGACGGTGACGAGGACCAATGAACGTGAGCAATGAGGAGGGTTATTGCAGAGGATAGGCCTCAGGACGTATATGTGCCTCGGTGAGGATGAAGCTGTTGAAGAGAAGTTAGTGCCTTTCGCGATGAACGGGTTGCATGTGACTAAAGTGGCATATAAGCGTGATGAGCAACGATATCGTCAAGTCCGTCGGGGAGGTGTACGTTAAAATAGACCATGGAGAGGTTCATATGCTCGGGCTTAATGACCGGCTGTACGACCTTGAGGGTAAAAATACCTTTTGTTTGCATTGGAAAGCAAATGACATGGGACTCCGGCTTCCTTCTCGATATTCCTGGTGGAGGTGTTCAATTATTTCCGTGTGTCACTGAGCTTTCTTCACTCGAACGCTTAGTTGGTGCTATTGGTTCTACCATATTCTTTTGTATTTTTATAGCCTCACACACACTCATCTCACCTTCATCTTCTCTTGCCCTTTCAATACTTAATTTTTTTAAGGCATTCGCTAAAGTCCCTTACACAAACTACAGTGTATGAATTGCGTAACTTCTCATTGCTCACTTCATGAACTGCATTGTTGGAAGAGATATTTAATTCCATGTCATATTCCTTTTGTTGAGCAAATGAATCAGCAACTGCGAGATTTAGATAGGTCTAATCCATAGTAATTATACCGAGAAGGTAGAGCCATAGGAGCATTGCTGGATGTTAAATTGCCACCACTTTCTTAGGTAGATGATGGGATAAAATAGACAATTTGGTTGAGTCTAGATCAGTATTTAAAGGATAAGGCTAGGATTAGTATTTGGTGAATTGAGTATAATGGGGTAAGATTTGAGTTTTCGGAAGTTGAAGGTTGAGATTCTTTGATCCATAAAGGTTTGGAAATTTGATTATGTTTTGTGATAAATTCGGATTTTAGTTCTCCTAATTTGGTTTTTCCTTTGCACTATCAACTCTTCACCCCCATTCTAAGATTGATCCGCAAAGGCCCTAAGACTAGTCCGCATCAACTCATCTTTTAGCTTCTCAAACTTACACGCCTTACAAACGTACACAAATTGCCTACAGTTAAAATACCAATCATTCAACCTCTTCTATTTAAATGCAACTTTATGTTTCTTGTCTTCTTAACCATGTACCCGAATACTCATCTTTAGAGGCTCACTCACAACAAATTCCAACACTTCACCCATCTTACCCCTAATTGCATAAGCTCTTTTTGCCATCAAATTCTCAAGTTTAAGTCCATGAATTTGGAACCATATTGTTAATTTATCCAAAGGAATGTCATCAATATTACACTATAGTTACCATTGTTCAAGCACCAAACAGTGACCCAATACTGCCTATGGGGATTCATTGATCACCTTCTCTAATTGTGATCTTAGCTTAAAGGTCAATGGAAACAGATTTGTCTTAACAAACAAGATGGACTCAACCCCATACCCTTCCAGATTTTCTTCATAGTAATAATAAATGCAGATTTGTCCATACTTTTCTTAGCAATAATATTTGTTGCAACTAAAATTTTAGACGAAGCATTATGAAGAATTTGATTTGCTCCCTTCGATTCCTCCAAGAAGACATCATCAACAACTTAGGATAAAGTAGGAGTAGTCATAATTGTTGCCAAAGCTACACAAAAAAAGAAAGAAGAAATTTTTCTATGCAAAGAAAGGAACAACAGGAGGTAACGAAATGCAAAGGTATTAAGAATAGAAGAAAAGAAACTACTCACAAGATCAGACAAAAGGACATTGAAAAACACAAAAGAAGTCAACAAATTGCATGAGATGATACGTATGTTTTACTAAATTTTTTGTGGCTTTCTTTTTCCTTTTTTTTTTATTTTTTTATTTTTTTGGTATTTCCTGAGGTGAAATGGATAGAAAAATTGTATGTGAGAAAGGAGAAACAAGTGCATGTGATGGCAGAACAAAAGGTAATTGCTTTAATGGCTTTATAATATTATATATGTGATAAAAATGCACATTTCAATGCATGATTTGTTAAAATATGACTTTGATATTGGCAACTAACCAGTTAAACTGATGTCATAACATTGGCGTGTAAAGTCTCAATTGGATGCTAAATTGACAAATAAGAGGTTTAGATAGTTAAATGAAAATTTGACCAAAGTTCGAGTGCCAAATATGAACACAAAATGAAATTACTTCCTTAAAAGAAGAAATGTAGCTAAAGTTAAAACCAAAGAAAAAAAGAAGAAGAAGAAGGTTTACCTTGGGGCTTCCTCGAGAGTCTTATTAATCCAGCTAAAGGGGTATCATTGTTGACCACTTTTTTTTATGGATAACATGAGCCAACACAAAGAGATGACTAGTGGTCTCACCCTCTTTAGATGAGTTAAGCAATGCAAGAACGTGGTACGTCGTGACCACAATTAAATATGAATTGTGGGGTGGTGATTATGACACACGTGGTAGATCATCAATCACCGTGGCAAGTTTTAAAAAGAAAAAAAAAAAGATAAGTACTCTTTCAGATGAAGTCATTCTTTCTAATTTTTTTCCCTTAATACATGGTACGGTATTGGTTGGACACCCTATATCATATGAGGGTTGCAACTATTGCCATTGAGTGGCAACGTCGATTGAGTTGCATGATTTGCATCATAACCCACAACAATTTGGTTTGTTGCTAGTACACTTAGGGTAAGAGGATGGCGATGCTACACAATCTGGTGACAATCCAATCTAAAACTAGCTTAAGCTAGATCTTGTTTTTTTTTTTTTAAATTTTTTCCTTTGATTTCTCCAATTCTTTCTTTTTTAATCATTAGTTCAATATAATTGATTTCATGGGAAAATAATGGAAGTAATCAATGTTTGGGAGTAAATTTAAATAAGGACTAATCTTTCGTAAAATTCAAATAAGGTATCAACTTTTCATAAAATGGTTTATATAAGGGATTAATGTTTTGAAAAAACTTAATAAAGGATCAATATTTCATAAAATGGTTGAAATAATTTTATAGAATGATTATTACATTATAATTTTATAATAATTGAATATCTTATTTAAATCATTTTATAAAACATCAATTTTTTATCTAAACATTTCTAAACGATAATTTTTTAATTATAATTCTCCCTTAATTTTTTGTAACCAAGTATATTGTTTTTCAATTATGTTTTGTAATTTTTGTTGAATCAAAGTTTTAGCTTAAGTTATCAAGATTTTTGTAATCCAATAATATAAGTACTAAAATATAAGTACTAATTTTCTAATGAGATGAACTAGATTCGATTTTCTTTACCTCAATAGTTGTAATCACATGGTAGCTAAGGAAAAAAAAAAAAATTAATAACTTGCTGAAATTGGCATCAAAATCCCATTTAACATCTTATATAATTACTTATGTGTTTGTCTTGATTATTATTATGTTCTTTTTATGTGTCATAATACCATAGGCTTAAATGCACACGAAATAATGGATTTTAGACAAGTTGATAGATGTAGTAATATTCGGTATTTAATAAGGTCAAAAGCATGGCATGAACTGAAGACAAATTTAGACTGCACTTGGACATTCATATAAATGGTCAACATGAAATAGGATTTGATAGGATATTGCATCTTAGAGGAGATCTTATTTACTATCATTCGTTTGATATTATTAGAATAAGTTGTCTCCGGCGCAATTATACTATCCAAGATTATTGTGTTGGGATGATTTTGGATTTATTATGATTTTCTTTAGAATAATCTATATATACCTAAAATTCAACATAAAGATGTTATCTACTATTAACAATTGACATTATAAATTATATATACACATAAAATATTATACATATTAAATTGGGAAAATTGTAAATAACATTTTTAAATTTTGACTTAAGTATGAATTTATTTCCTGAATTTTCAAATGTTACAATTCACTATCAAAACATTGATAAATTGGTAATATAAATGATATTACCTTAAAAAATCCTATTGTTGTGAAAGTTTAGAGGACATTTAAGTACATCTTGATAAGTTAAAGAGATGATTTTGCACCAAAATCAAAGTTTTGAGGGGTTTATTTATAATCATTAAGGATTATTTGTTAATTTATTAAAGTTTAAAGGAATGATTTACAATATTTTAAACTCCAGGAGGAGATGAATCCATACCTATGTTAAAATTTATGGGTTTATTTACATTTTCCCTATTAAATTTATATATTTGTTACTTGTAAATGCAGATATTATAGAATATGGGTTATCTCTGATTTATGCGTGTGTGTGCGTGTGTGTGTGTGTGTGTGAGAGAGAGAGAGAGAGAGAGAGAGAGAGTTATAAACATATGTATATGTAATTATATTTCGTATTGTGAATATAATACGTTATATTAAACACCGTATGTTATTATCTGATGCAGTTTCGTTTCACCTTTATAATACATAATTATCGGATCTGTAATTCTATAATTCACGGCTTTCTATGGCACGCATTAAATGCTGCTTGGTATTATACCTGACCTATCTGTCCTCTTATACAATCCAAAAGTTTAGATTGTGCTTGTAATACGTAAAATGTTAACAAATACTTTTGAGAATCAATCAAATAAAAGAAATTATAATTATGTAAACTTATCTTTTATAAAGTCTACAATTAATGTTAAAAAAATATATAACAAAATGTTGTGTCTTAGTTGGCGGGGTAAGAACCACAAGCCATGACATCATGGAAGAGGATTTATAACATTTGAGTGCAAGCCGAAAAATCAGATGATGCTTCATTGAAAGCAATACTGGGTTAGTGATTTGGATGGCCAGGAAAATGGACACATTGCGTCCATTGAAACGTGGGATTTTCTTTTTTTTTTTTTCCGGGACAATATAAGTAACTCCTTTTTCATTTTTTCATTTTTTTTTTTTTTTTGCGGGATGGATAAATATGAAATTACAACTCAATTTATGAAGTTCTTTCTAAATCTTTATTTATTGTTTGTAATGTTTAAATATCGCCTTCAATCAAACCATTTTTTTTTCTTTTTTCGGTGATAAACTTCGATTAAATTTTTAGTGGTTGAAATTATTACTCAATTTCTAATCATTCACTTGTGTCCAATAGTATTATGTCATTTTTCTCAAGGTAGCAGGGACCTTAAATTTTGTAAGGTATGATAGTAAATAATTTGAAGGTACGAAAATTTAACAAGTAAAAGTTTATTTATTTAATTTTTACTAGGTAAAACCCAAAAATCAACTAAGAACATAGCCTTGATAAAAAAAAAAAAAACACACACACACACACTCCACTAGAAAGTCATAAAAAAACAAAAAAAAGAAAGCATTGTCCTAGATTTTCGCTATCGATGAGAATTAAATTTCATATTCAAAATATGAAAGTGACCGAACATTATTGTCATCATCGTAGGTTTTTTTTTTTATCCATTAGAATCAAAATTAATGGCCACAATTTGTGTAACTTAGTTGAAAAAGAAAAAGAAAAAGAAAAAAACATACATATCTCTCTCCCCCCACCCTTCCCTCTCTGCCAATACAATCCCGACACAATCGAGGAAAAGGAGAAAGCGGAAGCGACCATGAAATAGTCAAACAGCATTAACGTTTCAAAAGTTTGCATAAAAATATTTAGTGATTTTTTGGATATGTAAGATCGTAGAATTAAATTGACCCAACTAGTTTAATTCATTTAGATCTAATTCATTTTTGAAATCAATTTGAGTTACTTTTTCAATCCTTCTTAACAATGAATCGGGGAGATTTGATCGATTAGACTGATCTAATTCAGTTTTTATAGGATTTAACGTGTTTTTTAAATTGAAATGTATCAATCATTTTTTTTAACCAAAAAATGATCGGTTTACTAAAAAAGTAAATCTAGATTCAAGGAAAACAAAGAATAAAAAGTGAAATATTATAAATTTTCAAATTTCAAGAAGAATAATAATTTTATGGATTAATCAATAAAATGTGAAGTACATTTTCCTATTTTTATTGACTTTTGTTTCACCCAAGTTTGACTCCAGTTGGACACTCTCAACCTTTGACTCTTCCTTATTTTTGAGTCAACCTTTATCCAAGTTTAACAACATTGTATAAGACTATCATAATATGCATAGAAACATTTTATTTTTAATTTAACAAATATTTATGCAATATTTCAATTTATTTTGTGTCATATAGGATCTATAAGAACCTTTTGTAACATTTTGATCTTCAAAATGTTTGATTTTCATTAAGGAACAAACTATACAACTAAGCTAAAAAGGATGCTCTTTAAATTATAGCATAATCTTGGTAATTAATTAAATGGTAAAGGAAAAGAGAGAAGGTAACTTGTTAACCTCTCATAGCAGATTATCTTGGTTAGTGTTATCGTAGAAAAATATAAAAAATAGATTGTAGGGAGTTTTTAGTTATAAGAAAGTTTTTATATGGAATTTTTCCCTATAAAAAAAAAAGTCTCCTTATATACTTCTCATAGGTAAACTTCATAGTGAAATCTAGCCAAAAGAAAAGAAAAAAAAAATCACAATGAAAAGCTTTTGATAGATTACCTTGTGAAAAGTCGGTACTTGTAACATTAGAGACCCTTTGCAGAGGACTCTTAAAAAGAAAAAAGAAAGGTCAATCGCAAGATCCCTTCCTACAAGAAATTTTATTAATTTGAAATTATTTTATTTTAAATTCAACCTTATAGAGTCATAATAATAATCTTCCAAATCAATTATAGTTTTATTATGTTTGAAATTGAAAAAGTTCGAGAAACTATTTAAATATTAAAAATAACATAAATAATATTACATAATAAAAGATTTTGCATAAAATTGTCCTTAAAGTAGAGAGTCTAAATATTTAAAGTAATACTAGCATATTACATAATAACTAATTTTGCATTTTGTCAAATGGCGTACATAGACACTCAATATGCAACCCATACATTCCTTTCCCCTTAACTGGGGCTAAAACTCCTTGTTTGTGTTTGGATTAAGGAGGAATGCGATATAAAGGGATGAAGAGGGGTTGCTAAAGCTATCCATTGGGTAGTCCCTTAAGCATCTACATTTAGGGACACATCGAATATAACTTGTTGATGGATGGCTATAAATGTGGCTAGCCTATTAGCACCCTTCGTTGGCTAATCTGCCCATCATGAAACTCTTGATACATTAGATATTTTTTTTCTTTGAGTTATTAGGGTTGATGGTTGGTTATACAACTTTAATATTTCCTAAGAATATCTTTCAAACATCATAGTCGCATAGTGATATGAACCCCATTTGAGTGCTTGAGTGTTATCACTTTTGCATTTGCTAACTTAATTGACATATATTCATGCAAATCTTGAGTCACTTTATTGTATCATACCCATTAGTAGTGGCACATAGTGATGGCTTCGTTGCAAAAAGTCGGGTTTAACAACACCTTACTAGAGACTACTTTATGCAATCTTTATTTTAGTTTGGTGTGCAGAAGGGGACAAAAAAGGGGAAAGGGAAAAAAAAGGAAAATGGTTTTATCTTCAAAGTATCTAAAGTGGAAAGATTTTCATTTAAAGATAAAAAGTTTCTTGTTGCTAAAAGTTTGTTCATTGCGAGAACTTAGCTCTAATACGCCAAATTTTTACTAGCATCATTTATTTACCTTTAGTTATTTGTTTACATTTCTAGTTTTTAATTTATGTGCCATTTATGTATTATTTAGATTATATTTCTGTCACGTCCTAGGTGTATATATTATAACAGCCTCACTGTGCATATTAATGGTCGATGATAGCATAGGGCCCACAGCTACCATTACACTAGTGATATACATAAGGCTTCATATTAAAGCTGGCAGCATTTAGTGGAAACAAAATATACTCACTAATAACCTTGAAGAACAATGCTTCATTTTTCTTCAAGTTCTCATTGTAATTTCTTAGTATAGTAGTTTGTTAGCTTCTGTTGATTAGACCTCACTTGGTGCTCCCATCCCAAGTTTTTGTAGAGTCAATCTACAAAAGAAAAACTATAAGGGTGTGAATAAAACCCATGCTTAATAAGTAATAAGGGATAAGTGTCATACATAGACAAGTAGGCAAGTTAAGCTAATTCCTTTTAGAGTACAATGCAACAATCAAAGTGTCATCCGTATAACATTGACTGGTGCATTATGAGACTAGAGAAATTAACCCTACTTTAGTTTGGGTTTCGAGGAGTTTCACATTATAGCAGACTGCTCATAAGACTAATCTTCCACCAATTCGAGGTTGTGTGATGGGCATTTCCCCTATCCCCTCTATACCTATTCTAAATTATACGTAATACTTTTCAACTCTAAATGACAACCTCTTTTATTGTCATTTAGTTCTGTGAGGTTAAAAAGAAGGAAACCAAACATTTCCTTATTGTATGGGTAGTGTTGATGGGAATCATGTAATAATGCGGGGTGTAATGCATAAACAAATTATTAGAGTCAAATATAACATTATTCAATTTTAAAAAGTGATAATTACAAATAGAAGCAATATAATGGCTTACAATCTCTTGTTAACATAAATAAGATTGTTGTGAGACATGTTACTTACATGGATTGCATGTGTTCAAAATTCCCACAATTTGTGTAGAAAATCCTAAAAGTTAGCCTTTTGTTAGTTAATCTTTTATAGTAAGGTAGTTTGGGCATATGATTTATAGTTATGTTGTACTGCAATTATAATTAGAGAGTAGCCTCTTTGATTTAATCTTTATAAATTGTGTATTGTATTATTTGTTTTCTAGAAAGATAAGATGATTAGTTATATTTATTTTTAGGAGGATTTTTAAGAAAAGTAATCGATCCTTTATAGGCAACGTAAAAGATATATATATATATATATGTATATGTATGTGTGTGCACGATATATATAAATTAAGGTTTGAAATGTAGTTTAATATTGTTCACATAGAAAAAAAGCTAAGATACAAAGTAATTGGTCCAGGATTAATATAAATAATAAAGTAACATCATGAGGAAACTTAAAATAAGAGAAAAATTAATAATAGCTATTATTCTGGAATTTTAATATATCTTAATTTTTACTATTCATTTAATATTTTAGTGGAAATTAGGCCATAAAAGCAAGCAACGTAGAAAAGATTTTAACACTTGGTAACAATGGTAACTAAAAAACATATCAAGTATAACAAACTATGAGAAAAAGTTTGGAGATTTTAGGAAGTTCGTAGATAGGGTTTTACAATTTTCCTTTAAAATAAGCATTTTTTGACGAAATGAGTAGAAACTTGCAAAAATTATAAAAAGTATCAAAAATGTAAAATTAATTCTAGGAAAATTATTACAAGAATATATGATTATAGAGTACTTATGATAAAACATAACTTTAGATTATGGATTAATTTTGTAGTGAAGTCCTTATGATATTGTCAACAATAAGAAGCATATTGATTGTTGAATAAATTGCCAATTATAATCTAAGAGTTTAAGATGATCATAAAGTTAATAAGAGTTTGATACTTACTAAGTGTTAAGGGATTTTTAATCAAGCATATTAAGTTTGGAGCATTAATTAAGTATATTAAGTTCAATCCTCGTATCCTGTTAAAAATGGAACTTGGTTTAAATCTCATTAAGTGATATTCAAGAAAAGTCTCACTTATTAGAAGAGAGAAAATGTTGCTATCACTTTGCTCAGATCCCTTTAAGCTTAGTTCCCTTTAAGTGAGATCTAAGCAAAGTAATGTTGAAAATAAAAAAGTGTGCTTGTTGGAGACACTTAGTCAGAAGCAAGTGGTGAGGGTTCCCAATGAAGTTCTTGCTCTGTAGAATTCCACAAATCATTTTGCACAAAAAGGTGTGACTCTAACTCAAACAATTGTATTGTTTTAAGCATTTAGGACATGGTACTTTGTGTTAGATGATTTACATCATTTAGTAATTGATATTTTCACAATCTAACAAATAATATTTGATTTTCCTAAGATATTATGACTCCTAGGAGGGTCACGATCCATCGTAATGATTGAAATTTTACTTATAACATAACTTCATTGTCTTAGGGTAGGTTTAGCACAAACTTCTCACTAATTGGTCTAACTCTTTCTTTGTAATATCCTAAGCCATAAGTAGTGAATAACCAAGCTAACAAACACTAATAAGCTCATTTTAATCACATGACCCAAAAGTTTTAAGTTTATGTTGACAAGATATGTACAACTATGGTTTTATAAACTAATATCATAACCACTTACACTCCATGTAGGACACTTACCCATGGGGTCTTACAATCTCCCCCACTTAAATACGTCACGTCCTCATTGTGAGACCTTATAATTGGGCTCAAATCTTTTCCCCTTTTCAGTGTACGATTTGGGTCACCCACTACCTATAAGTCATTTTAGAAGCATGCAAAGAGTTACACCTTAGTGACACTTCTCACTTTCCTTAGACCTCTTTTCTAAACTGGGGCTAGACCCGAATTATGCATCTACTGGCAGAGGGTTTGCTCTAATATCATTTGTAATGCCCTATGTTAAAAGTAGTGAATAATTAAGCTAATAAATATTAATAAGTCCATTTTAATTACTTGGCCTAAAAGTTTTCAACTTCTGTTGACAAGATGTTTACAACCATGGTCTTATAAACTAGTACAACAATCTTCCATAATTCATGTAGGACATTTAACTATGAAGTCTCACACACATACACATACACACACACACACTTTCTCTCTCTCCCCCCTTACCCCACACACACATACATACATACACAAAACCTTCATAAAAAATATCATCTTCATCTAAATCCATGCATGCTTTACAAAATTTGGAAAATTGCAACTCAACTTGATAAACTTGGTTGTATTTTATGAGAATTTCACATTTTCTAAAAAGCGATTTGTTGTATTTCTATGTCATTGTTTTAGATTTCAGTTTCATTCTTAACCATTTTTATTAATGTTGGGTTAATATTACAAATGGTACATAAACTTTGTCAAAATGTGCAATTTACTACTTATATTTTAAAAGATTGATATACTATCTAATTAAAGTTATCATGATTATTTTTACTATCTGAATTAACTCTATTTAGTTTATTTACTAATGTGGATATAAGGACAAATAAGGGATTGAATGTTTTATCCATCCCAAGACTAAGAGGTGGTCGGCGATCACTTGTAGAGAGTTGTGTAACCTCCCACCAGGTGATTGTTGATCACCCCTACCCTAGGATAGCCAGAACAGCTGCTTAAGGCGAAGTAGGTTATGATCCACTTTAAAAATGAGGTCATTTGACCTACAGGCAGTCATGGGTCAATTCGTGGTTCATCTTCGTATCCCCATTAGCAAATGAACTTAACAAAGTTAGTTCATGTGATAAAAATGACCATAGAAACTTCAATTAGGTAGCAAATTGATCTTTTCAAAATACAGGTAGAAATCTTATATTTTGGTAAAGTTTAGGTATCATTTGTGACATTAACCTCTTAAGGTTAGCTCATAGACAAGTCATTAATGAAGGAATGCTTGTCCATATTAGTATTGAGGAGTATAAATGATAAAATATCACTATAATTAATGTACGTGTGCATTGAAAATGTAAACACAGTAATGCAAAACCCTAATTACTTGAGAAGATTTTTTCTTGTCACAACAATCAAAATCGTATACATTGTTTATATATGAATAAATGTTTATATAGTGTAGATAAAATTTTCAAATTATTTGCAATTAACCTAATGTTAATATAGTATAACAAAATTCTATATATAGATAAATATCATCTTATATATTAATCTAATATTTTCTTCCATGTTACTCCAATAGACACCTATTTGACTCCACTTATAGTATTATAACGTTTTTTGAATCTATTTCTCCTAAAAAGTACGGAGGCCAAATCAATACACAATGAGGGTGATTTGCTAGTTTTAACCAAAAAAGAGTAAGCATATATATGGTAGGTAAAATCGCGATTTTACCTATATGATTATATGGGTTTACAATTTTAGGATGCTCTTCTAAGTTAAATTGGATATAAAAATGTTTGTGTACACTCCAATAGAATCGCGAATCTATACATTAAACTTGGTTGAAGATTACATTTTTTAAATCGTGTTTACTCATTCTATCTATTTAAGTGAATCAACAAAAAAAAAAGAAAAAGAAAAAGAAAAAACAACTAGACTTCTATAAATCCATCAATTATTATGGAATTACATTATCTTTCTTATCATATCCTACTTTTTTTCTCTTTCTTTGTCTCTTATTTCATTATTCAATGTTTGTAACCTTTACCTAGATTTAAGCTCTAACAATAAGATGTACAAGGAAATCTATTTACTTTGGTTATGATATTAATAACTTAAAATGAGTTGAAAGATTTGATTATTTTTTATTCGTTGATTTTCTAAAACAAAATAATAGAAAAAGAATTTAGTTTCAACTCAATTTGTTTTTCTTTTGTATATGTTAGATTATAGACTAAGAGTTTTTTTTTTTAATTTGTTTATGAAAAGAGAACCTAATTTATTTATTTTTATCATACATTTCAAAATTTTTTATAACTACTGTATACACATCTACAATTCTTGAATGATATTTCACATAGGTTATAAAAACTAATGTTTACATGTTTTCGTTTTATGTCTAGTTCCACATATTCTCTAGTGATTTCAAGCAATATTGCAAGTATGTAACAACTTTGAGCACATTTGAGTGATTTTCTATTGGTATTACCATTCACTTACATTGTTTACGATTATCAGATGACACACTTTGTGGTGTAAATGTGCATACACACACACACATACATTAGCGGATGTTGCACTTGTTATGTATGTGTAAGTTTAACAACGTCAAATATTTGAAATATTAATATCATGATAAATTTATATAGTTAAATAAATATAATATAAAGTATTAGTAATATGGAAAATAAATGTTTAACATATAAATTGTTGAATAATTCCAATTATCGTGACAAAATTTTTTCTTATTTTTATTCTCTAAAGAAAAATTTTATCATCTTAAAAAATTATATGAATGTATCAATAGATAATATAAATGTATTAAAAGAAAGGGTATATATGAGAAAAAGAAAGGAGAGACTTAGTGATGGGTTAATTTTCATAGCATTAGAATAAAGTGTATCGAGAATTCAATAAATTTGTCTATGAAAGTGAATGTGTATGAATTCATCTCTAACATGATAGTTACATTGATGTTGTTGGGGCTAGAGAGGGAGAGATTTGAGGAAAAAAGGTAAACATGTAAAGAGAGACATATTAATGAGAAGAGAGAAGGAAATGATATGAGAAAAGAAAATTGAGTGAGTTGATAAAAATATTCATCTTATAAGACATTTTATAATTTTGAGCAGTATTGTGAAACTCGGGTTAATCCTTATGGTTCAACCATGATTCAACTCCAGTTCAACTTTCGATTGAACTCGGTTTTCCTCTTATTTTTTAACCTCTACACATGTTCGGATGAACCACTCAATTCAAGTCTAATAACATTGGCTTTAAGAATATCATTTAGTTTGGTATTTTTGTTATATATTATTAGATTGAAGCCTAAATAGTAATTTTAGGAAGTGACAATTACATAAAGTTCTTGGGCTTTAATAATATAAATATATAATGTACTTAGAAAATATAAAGGGGAAAGATATATATATGAACTAAGCCTTCTTTACCTACAATTTCAATATAAAATAAGTAACAAATTTGATAGTCTTAGTAACATATGTAAGGTCTTGTCCTTGATTATTGATTTGGAGTGATAGCTTTTGATTTTCTATGTAAGAATTGAGAATCTAAAGGGATGTAAATGTGGTTGTGGGTTAGTAAGGGGAGTGTAACTGCAATAGATGTGGAATAATGTAGAGAATAATTGAATAATAGATAGGCAAAATAAAATTATAAAATTGTTGTAGGGGTTCGATTGGAATAATCATGTGTATACTGTGTGAGTAACGCATTATACATAGCTTCAAAGAAGTGAAGTGGGATTGTCATATGAAGGACTGATTAGGTGAGAATAAGGCAGAGAAGAGGAATATGCAATCTCAGTATCTCATATGCACAAGTAACAAATAAGACAACTTTAGGGGATCTCAAGTGTTTACCTTATAGCTTGAGTGAATGAGATTAATTTTTTGCCTGAATTGTTCGTTTGATCTTAGAGAGTAGAGATTTTACAAAGTAATATTGTTTTTCTATTTTCTTTAATAGTTGTAAATGAGGAGGAAATACTGAGTATTTATAGACTGTTGGGAAAAATAACATTCGTTTGATCATCTAGGTGATCAATAGATGAGATGAAACTTGCTCAATTCATTGCTATCTTGAACGAACTAGTTGATGAGCCCAAGGTCAATAGTTTTCTTTATAAGTGTATGAGCTTACTTGAGAAAGGTTTGATGCGAATGGATTGGTCTAATGATCTTTGTTTCGAGCCCATCAAGTCAACTCTCTCTAAATCATCCAAAATATGAAGTGGACTCCTTAAGCTCTATCACCTAGCCAAGGAGTTAAGCCCAAATAAATAATGAGCTTAGCCTAATAATTAATATGGCAATTTTCACCCTATGCAATCGTAAGCACACGAAAGTAGATAATAGGTCTTAAATAATATAGAAGATTATCTACTGGCCATATATATATATATATTAAATTTTCTTTTGATTTATCACTCTTATCTATATCTATATTTATATTATCTATATTATTGAAGCCAGAAAGTTTTTAAGTAACCATTTTCACTTTTTTTTTAATAAAATTCCATCAAATATCCTTAAAAGTTTATGTTATTCAATGTCATGATAATAACTACATGGTTATTATAGTAAATTTCATCATAACATCCTTTAATCCCACCATTCATCTTCATCTCCTCTTTCTCTCTCCCATGTTTCTATTACTTCAAAAATTTTGGGACAACTCTCTAATTTCCTCTCCCACCTCCACCCCCCCTCTCTCTCTCTCTCTTCTCTACACACAAAGAGTCTCGATTGAAGTAAACAGAAGATAATGATAGCGTAAATGAACACAAGACTTATTGAAAGTAATAGAGTAGTAATTAATATAAAATATTAAAGAAATTCTAACAAGAGATACTAAAAAGTTTTAAGAGCTCTCCTTAATATAAAAACCAAAGCATGTGTTTTCAAAAGAAAATCCATTTTGCGTATTCCAAAAAAAGAATTTAGATAAATAATGATAAATTTATAAGATATCATTAAAGAAATGTATATTAAAATTTAAAATTATCGATAAAAACCAATATTAACAAAAATTATGATTTTTTACAAAATAAATAATGGTAAATTTTAAATATACAAATTTAGTGTTGTTTAAACTACATATGCATTGTAGGTAGACTTACACAAGGGCTGATTTTGAACTGTGAACCGGTTTGGCCTGGAAATGGCCGAGCCTGAATTGTTGGAACTAGTGGGTTATGAATTATTGGATTAGTTTGCTAATTAACTAGCGGGTCGGCTCAACCTGTTCACCTTCTTGGAAATAAAAGAAAAAAGAGAGAGAGAAGAGAGCTCATTAAGTTGGAAAAAAATAATTGGATAATATCCATTAGGTCATGACATATCAAAGTTACCTTTCTTGTGATGGTGAAAGATAATTTTTTAAAAATAATATCATCAAACTAATGATAGATAATTAATTATAAATTAATTATGTGTTAAGAATGGATCAAAAATTCAATTTAAGTTAATATAAGTTTTTTTTTGTAAAACTTGTCAATGTTAAGGACTTGAATATAAGAAAAGGATAAAATTTAAGGGAGAAAAAAGTTGGAATCATATTAAATTGAAAATTAATAAAAAAATTAAAAAATATTAATAAATTAGTACATTTAGAAAAAAAGAAAGGATGATACGTTATCAGAAATTATTAATGTATTTAAAAAAATAATAAAAAATTAAATATAAAAAAAAAACGATTAAAGAGCTAAACTGGCTAGGAATTGCCCTCCTACGGGCTGGTTACTGTTCAGCCGTGATTGAGCCCTTGAACAAGTGGTTTCATGATGATTTAGGGTTGGCTGAACTATTGGACAGGTTTAATTGTAAGCCATCATCCGTTAACATTATTAAATCTAGAAAATCTTTATATAATTATCTTTTTTAAAATTACCATTTAACTCTTTAATTAAAATTTTATAAGAAAAATACCAACATTAAAAATTACTTATTAAACTTATAAATATTTCATAATAAGGATAAAATTGGCATTTAATATTATTTAAGCTAAAGGAGCTTTGAGTATCTGCCTCTTCTCTCAAATCGAAAATTCATCCTTCACTTTTGATAATATCTCTCCCTTAAACTGTAAATTCATCCTCCATCCTCACACGTAGAGAGCAGGTTTGAAATTCATGTAAACCCATTTCCATTGTCGTAATATTAATTGATTATTTATATTCCATGAAGAACACCATCGAATGCTCTATCCAGTTTTTTCTTTATACATTTCACATTTTACATGTATGATGTTAAATTTGCATACACATGCATATTGGACACCTAATTCATGGTATAATATATGTTTATTGACTTTTAAAGAAAATTACAAAACTAAAAATTATATATAAAAAAATACCAAAATACTATTGATATATCGTATTTTGAAGATGCGACATTAATATTAATATGCAACATTAACATTTGTATATTAGTGTTGCATGATATCTAATCTTTAGCGTGCGATATAATAACGGCATTTTAATAATAATTTTTATCTAATTTATATTTGTATGATATTTATCAATTTTAATGGTAAATACGCATATTTCTCCATAATTCACTAATAGTATATATATTTTTGCACACATTGTATGTGCATATACTGCTAGTTCTTTAATATTTACTATGAGCAATCCATCTATTTTCTTACAAAAATTTACTGCAATCTAATGTAATTTTTCCTTCGATCATTTATGTAGTTTGGCTCATTCTTTGTCAAAACTTGAATTTGCATGCATCAAAGTGATTACCGATGTTTAATGAATGTCATTGCATTTATATATTATAATTCAACTAGTTCTATCAATTTGTACTGATTTTTCAATCTAATTTATATTTTCCTCTTAAGAATTCTTGTTTTGTATGACAACCCTAAAGCATCAACAAAAAAAAAAAAATACTATTAAATATATATGCAAATGGATTGATCAATTTTCATTGGGAATTTAATGGTTAATGATGGAGAAAAGTAAAGTTTTACGACTACAAAACCAATTATTTATTACATTATCAACTAGTATATATTTATATTAATATTCTTAATTTGTAGCATCTCATCTTTAAAAAAAAAAAACAATATGAAACAATATTTTTGCATTTACTCGGTCACATCGTCATTCAATTTAGCAAAATCATTTTGACACGGCAATCAATTTCTACCTCAGTTGATACACCATCACGCATTAAATTTAGACAGCGTCAATTATCTCATTTCATGATTTATTGTTTATCGGTGTTTTTATGAGTTGAAGATAAAAGGTATGTGTTATATTAAACCAGTTGGTGCGGGTTTGATGTTTTAAATATATATAAAAATAATATTGATTTTATGAGTAACGATCACATGCTACTTTTTAAAATAGTTGTTAAAAATAAAAATAACTTCTTATCCTACTCCGTATGTCTTTTACCTCAACTCTACTTTTTCCTATTATGTCCAAATCTCTCGAAAAATTATGAATCTAAAAACATTAATTTAATATAATTGAGTTTTTTTTTTTATTAGTATTTGTAGAGTTTCGTATGGATGGTCTTGATTTGAAAAAAAAAAAAAGAAGGTAATTTTATATTTGGAAGGAATTTAATGTTATACATTTATATTTTAGGATAAAATAATTTTCTAGGAGTTATATAAAACGAGAAAAATAATGGAGGGAAATTATATAGGATTATTATATAAATATAAAAAATATATAAATTTATATATATAGTCACTTCTCATTAAACACAACTACAATTTATAATTTTTAAATCCCATAAAATAGGTACAAGCGTCTGCTAATTCTTGTTGAAGAAAATTCCTGAACGATAATAATTTTTCAACCCGTTTCCCATAAGAATTGAGCCTCAATCAGCGCAATCATGTAACCTAAACCGTTTGTCTCAACTAGTGAAGTGGATGCGATTGGTTCTATATAAGAAATTACAAACTTTACACTAGTAGGAGTTTGGTTTCTAGAAGCGAAACGTGACACAGGTAGGTACAAAACTACTTTACAAACATTCAACAGATGAGTCTTTCAGTCACGAGGCCATGTAAATGGTAGTTATATCTGCCGCCCCACCTTCTCCGCACGTTAACCTCTAAACCCTAAGCACCCCCTTCATTATAAAACCCACCACATACACCACAATCTTAACAATGCAAATTCATCCTTTCAGCACTCATAAGTCCGAAAGTTTGAGTTTTTATTGTGTCTGTCCATACACATTACATATATCCTTTTACGTTACGTTTTAACGTACGTCGTCACCCTTCAATGGCTCCTTCAACACTCACGGCGCTCGTGGAGGAGAAGACCCTTAATGAGAGTTTCGTCAGGGACGAAGACGAACGTCCCAAGGTTGCGTACAATGTGTTCAGCAATGAGATTCCGGTGATTTCTCTCGCCGGAATCGATGAGGTTGGTGGTCGGAGAGATGCGATTTGTAAGAAAATAGTAGAGGCATGTGAAGATTGGGGGATATTTCAGGTGGTGGATCATGGGGTTGATGCTGAATTAATCAATGAGATGACGAAGTTGGCGAGAGAGTTTTTTGCTCTGCCGCCGGAGGAGAAACTCCGGTTTGATATGTCCGGTGGAAAGAAGGGGGGATTCATTGTCTCCAGCCATTTACAAGTAAGTGATTGTTTTTGATAAAATTTAGATGATAATATGAAAATTATTTACATATTTTTAAAAATTACAAGAAAATATAGTCGTACCTTAAAATTTAAGAGTCTAACAACTTCTAACTTTGCTTTAAGAATGTATTTCTAACTATTTATCTCTAATTTGAGTATTATACTGATATTATGAGTGCAGAGGCTTTCACATGGTTAGCATTATATGAATGTTAAGGCTCTTTATCAGTTTTATTTATTGTGATTGTGATTGCTTTTCAGTATGAATCATCTTATAAAATAATGCAATTTATTATGTTTTGGTAGTCTAAGAAGTGGTATGGGTGGAAACTGGGAGAGTGATGCTGATAATACGAATATATTATTTAGGTATGTGTTTCGTCATACATAGTGGGAAAAAGACATGCGTGGTCCATGGGTTTATGTTCCATTATTATATTAAGAGAAAAGAAAAGAAATTTTAAATACGTTTATTTTCTGATTTTTTTAAAGTGTGAGTTTATCTTTCCATAATATTTTAGAACGTGCACATAAAATACGAAAATGTGCCATCTATGACTTTTCTAATAATGATATGAGGATTTAACTAACGGATTGTTGGTTATTTGCATGTATTTAAAAATTACCCGAAATTAAAATTACATGTTAAAAGCTTAGGAATTTATCCATATTTGATCAATAAAGATTGTATAAACGAAATGATTTTAAAAGTAAGAGATCTGTATGGGTATCATTATCATTTCTGACTTTGGATAATGTGTCTTAAAGATAATTTACATGTGCAAGAATTAAATTTGAGTGATATTACAAAAAAAGAGAAACGGAGGGAATCTATGAAAAGAAAGAATGAAAAAGCAAAAGAATAGTAAATAATAATATATAGAGATAACAAATAGAAAATAATATCTATAGTAAATGAACAATGTACTATTATTTATACGAATATCAAATAATTTTCGTGATATATAAACAATATATTGTAAGTTGAAAATATGAATATAAAAGTAATGTGCTCTTTATTATAGATGTGTAGCGAGTTTAAATTTATATTAAGTCGTAATTGAAAACATGGATATATAAATAATGGAATGCTTTCTCTTTTATGGATGTATAATGTGTTTAATTTGTACGAGAGAAAAATGGTTTAAATGGTAGTGTAAATTGGTTATGAGATGGATTTGAATTTTTTTTTTTTTTTGCAATAACTATGAAAAAATATTTAATCGTTATTAGTTATAAATAGTTAAAAAAGGATTTTTCCTTAATATAATTGATGTACCTTAAAATTGAAAAATTTTAGTAAGTACCATCCACTATGTGTATGTACATATAATCAATTACATCTGAAATATTTGAAAAAATGATAGATTTTTTTTGTTTTATATTTTTTTATTATTCACTATCACTATGTGTAGATATATGTACGTACACATGAATCGTGGACCAGAAGTAAATTCTTTCTCAAAGTCGCCCTCGCAGTCGCTTGTATTAAGACGTGTGTTGCATGCTGAATCACAGAACTATTTTCACTCATTTACTTGTCCCGGATGACTTGTCTTCTTCAAGGTGCAACGAATTTTAGGCACCTGGGATCGAGTAAAGGGGTGAAATTGTAGCTTAGCATCAAAATTTTAGTTTAAAATGGCCAAAAAATAAAAATAAAATAACAAATAATTTCGATCATGCCTAGATTAATCCTTCAACTCTCAGTATATTGTGAAAAAAGTTCGTATAAAACAACTATTTTGAGTATTTAAAGGAAAGTAACCGTACACCATATTTTAAAAAAGGAAACTGATGACTCAATTTTTATTCTCACAAATTTTTTTTATTTTTCCGTATAAAAAAGATGACATAACGTGATATTTTAAAATTGTGTTATAAATAAGGGGAATTGAAACAGAAAAAATTAAGATCAATATCTATTAAAAATTCTAGGTTGAACGAAGTCAATGGTGAAATCTGCTAAACCTTCTATTTTTGTGTGGGCGACGATTTTTAGGGAGAAGCTGTCCAAGACTGGAGAGAAATAGTCACATACTTCTCATATCCACTCAAAGCTAGAGACTATTCAAGATGGCCAGACAAGCCAGAGAATTGGAGGAATGTGACGGAAAAGTACAGTGAGAAACTAATGGCTCTTGCTTGCAAGCTCCTGGAGGTGCTATCAGAAGCCATGGGGTTGGAAAAGGAAGCATTAACAAAAGCCTGTGTGGATATGGACCAAAAGGTGGTGGTTAATTACTATCCAAAGTGTCCACAACCCGATTTAACACTCGGTTTGAAGCGCCACACTGACCCTGGTACCATCACTCTGTTGCTCCAGGATCAGGTTGGTGGACTTCAGGCCACTAGGGATGGTGGTAAGACATGGATCACAGTCCAGCCTATGGATGGTGCTTTTGTTGTCAACCTTGGTGACCATGGTCATGTAAGTATGAGGAGTACAATCATTTAGCTTATTGATTAACGCTTTTTTCTTTTTTTTTTTGGCAATTATCTTGCAAAACCCACATTTTCGATGAGATTATGACCATCAAAAGGATGGTGATTCATTTTGCTTCTCTTATGCAGTATTTGAGCAATGGGAGGTTTAAGAATGCTGATCACCAGGCAGTGGTGAACTCGAACTACAGCAGATTGTCCATAGCCACATTCCAAAACCCAGCACCCGAAGCCATAGTCTATCCCCTCAAGGTTAGGGAAGGAGAGAAATCCATGATGGAAGAGCCCATCACTTTTGCAGAAATGTATAGGAGGAAGATGAGCAAAGACCTTGAACTTGCCAAGCTAAAGAAACAGGCTAAGGAACAACAGATTAAGGATTTGGAAAAGGCTAAACTGGAAGCTAAGCCTCTCGAGCAGATTCTTGCCTAAGGATTCAAAATAACATCAAAACATATTCCTACCTGGCTGTGTTATTTTATTTTATTTTATTTTTAGGGATTGTGTGGCTTGTTTTATTAATGATCATACAGCAAGAATTTGAATAAAAATTATATTTGTGTATTTATAAACTGCGGGTTTGCATATGTTTGGTATGTAGCACTGATAAGGTAAAAACCTGGGGATTTAACCGTTCTTAATAAGTATCTGTAATGCATTTATTGCTGAACTCTTTTCCAAATATCATTTAACATATTCTCCAACTAACTTTTTCTTGTCTCGGCACTCTTGGGTGAGAAATGCAATCTGGAAACCGACTGTGAGCAGAATTCCGCTCCTTCATTCGTAAGCCGAAAGTGACCGAGTCATTGCCTCCTCTTCTGCTAAAATAATAATGTAGTTAGATGCCACTTCCTTATGGCAATTGGCAACCGGCAAAACCCTTTTGGACAAGTCGAAGGGGGAAAAAACAAATCAAACGCGAATCAATTCAATTTATAAATGAAACCAAATGAAAATACAATATTTTTTGAAGTTTGGTTTAGAAAATTAATAAGCTAATCTAGACAAAAATTTATGATTAGTTTGAAAAAATAAACTAAGCCAAACAGTAAAACCAAACAAAATCAAAACAAATTATTACCAAAAAGTATAGTACTATTTTAATTGTAACTAAGAAAAATTTTTTCTGTTAATATTAGCACATTTTAGTTTACCTTTGTTAAATTATATACTTATTTAACTTTTATTATCATAATTTATAAATTATATATATATGTAGATCAATTTAGAACTAATGTTATTTGCTAATTTTATAAATAAAATCAGATGTTAAATGTTTATATGGTATTAATAATAATTATTATTAAAAGAACATAGTATTTTTCATATGATGTTAGAAATATTCTTAACTAGATTACAAAATATGGTTCATTCCATAAACTAACCAAACCAAACCAAACCAATGTTATGCTAATCCTAATTGGATGGTTTGGTTTAGCTTGACGGGAAAACCAAGCTAAGGTAACCCCTCTTTGCTTTTAAAGACTACCATAGTATTGAATTAACATCCACATGAATATGTTGGAATCAGATTTGCGATCAAATCAACCAATGCACTAGTGAATGACTATTGAGGAAACAATAACATGAAAATTGAAAAGCATACTATAACTTCATTTTCTCTTAGATGGCCAAACTGATCGATCTTCATAGAATTTGCAGTTAAGTAGATGCTTCTTATGGCTCTTAATGCCTTTGGACTAAACATCTAGTCTATAAATTTATTTTCCTACCTCAGGGGTCCTTATCAATTAGCATTGTAAATCTAAGATGTGCTTTCCTCTTTTAATACTTAGGGCATGAATTCCATTTACCCCCACCTCCCCCCATACTTTAAAAGCCTTTCACCACTTTTTTTACTTGCCAATTTTACTTAAAAAGATACTTCTTCTCTTCTCAAATACTAGACCATCCTTAAGAATTCCTAGCTCCTTTCCTAGCTTTCATGCAATTTGAAAAATAAATGCTTTTAAAAATTCTCATCCAAAAAGCATTTTCACTATTTTGAGCTCTCTAAACCAATTTTATGTAGAAGAATCAAGTTAAACATATAAAAATCTATAAACCCAAGTCTACCTTTAGATTTTGGCTAGACCGTCTTGTTCCGTCCAATCCAATGAATTTAACATCCACCTACACTTTGACCCACAAATACTTGGCAATGAAAAGATTTCTTTTGAGAATTGTTTTCTAAGAATTATTGTTATCATCGAATGTGGTGTTATTGCTCTAGCCATTGCATTAACCAAGACTTCTGTTCTAGGATTAAATATCTCATTTTATACTTAACAAACATTAGGATTTCTATCTTCTTCTTCTTCCAAATATTAGGCTTCCAATATAATTCTCAAGATTACCCCATTGTTGCTACCCATTGAAAAAAAAAAGAAACACAAATTTCATTCTTGCCTTCTTGATTTGCGTTATGACTAAATAAGCACTTCACGTGCAAGGATTACTTCTTATGCCAATGCTGTATAATAGTTCGTAATGATATCCTTTAACATCTTTGTATTGCTTTTACTGATAGCATTCATGAAAATAGTGAATCATTTAGTAGATGGGATCAAAAAGATGTGGGAATAGTAGGGATGCCACTCACTAGGTGGGTGATTATAGGGTTTCTGACTCGTTCAAACTGTTAAAAACCTTATAAAGTCTAACCCCTAGAAGGTTTTAGGGTAAGTTCTGGAATTAATTCTTAAACTCTATAGGGTTATGGATTGGGTTTTGGAATTTAGAAAAAACTTGACGGAAAACCTGAACATGTTTTAAAATAATAATGTGTATGTATATAATAGCCCTTAATCTCATCCTTAGAGCCTATATCAACTGGCTATATTTGTTTATATATGTAAATTATGTAATGTTTCTCGATTGATGTGTTACTGTTTGTACTTAATTTAGTAAATTAGAAAGGATAACTATTAATCCCAGTTAAAAATAGACATGGTTTTCTTTTCTTTCGTTATTTATATTCTTTTATTTTTTTCTCAAAAAAAAAAAAAATCATGGGAAGAAGTAGGGAAACTCTACATATTGGAGTTAAATTTGAAAATTAATAGATTGAGATTCTCCACGAATATCACGGTTTGGGTCAGGTTTTAACTAGGTTTTTCAAAACCTTATAGGGCCAGGTTATGAAAATAAGGTGAAAACCCTATAGGGTTTTGGAAAACACCATAAGTTACCGAGTCGGATTCAAGTTTTGCAAAACTCGTTTCGAACTTACCTTGGTAGCATCCTTAGGGAATAGGGGATACTATCTTAAGGTATGACTTGGATTGGAACTATTATATAGAATGAAATATGTTGTGAGCATCGATGATACTGTGATGAATAATTTTTCCTAAGGTAAATGCATTTTCGAATTCATGAACTTTGTAGATAAGGATTTTGGAGATATTTTCATAACTAAAATTACATAGATTTATGGGGCAAAAATGACCAACTTTTGAAGGATTTTCAATTAAATTAAATCATTCCAAAATATGATGGAAGGAAGAATACTTAGGGTAAACAAATTTCGAACAACAATAGTGATGCTTAGACCAATCACAAATATGACATTATTAGTAGATGACAATTTGAGAATCTATTGAGGATAGAGCATTAAACATGGTGATAAGTCTACTACATATTTCTACACATGTAGGAATATATAAGGCACATATTTACTACTACAGTTTGCAAAGTACATATAAATATTTCTTCCAAACTCTTATATGTAAAGTCCTCAATAATTCAAAATAATAAAATGACTTTCCTTAATTATATATCAACATGAACTTATGATATAAAGAAATCCTTTATAATGATTACCACATTATGATGAAGTATGAAATATGTAGATATTTATTGATCAACCTACATTTAAAGAGATCCATTTATTGTTTTTTAGTCCCATGATACACAAACACCATTCCTACTCCTATGTTAGAGGTTATAATTGAGATATTCATAACTATTATCTCCACTTGAAATAATGTGTATAACATGAGTGAGCATTCATGTCTAATATGGAGATATTGATACACAAACAATTATATGTCCCATAACATACAAAAAAAAAAAAAATATATATATATATATATATATATATCTTGATGTAACAATAATAGCAAACCATAACACAATTCTAATTCATCATTTATAATTTAAGTTAAAACTAAAAATCACTAACAAAGCTAACACATATGATTTGGATAATGGATCCCTTAGACTTAGAAACAAAGAACAAATGGGGATCCATAGGCCCTGTGAGCAAAGAACCAAAAACTTAAAATAAATACTTTCCTTTTATTAACAAACATCACAAATACATTAAATTATGACTTGGCACATTATCACAAATCATAACAAATTATAGAGGTAATATCATGTAGAGTTTGGTTGTAAGGATTACTTGTCATCAAGAGAACAAGACAATATGCACAACAACTATAAAGTGCTCATGATCCCATGTTCCTTGTTTGGTGCATGCCTTTTAAACGGGGGTTATTCTAAGGTTACAAAATTCTTGTTACGTACAATGGCAAGAGTTTTGCATCACTTGTAAAATGGTATTAAGTTTTCAAGTTTCATTATGTCCCTCAAGGAGATTTTTATCTAACACCTAATTCTTTGCAAACAAAAAATTGATACTAAATTTATTTTTTTTCTTTCTTCTAGGCTAGTTCTTTAAAATTGTGAGAACCCAACGCTATTTTATTACGAGGCAAGAAAAAAAAAACACTATTTTATTATTATATTATAAAAGTAGATAAAAATTTCCACTTGTTCCACTTAATATCCTAAAACTTGTAGGTTTCTAATAAACTCTTAATTGCTTATATTTAATACGGTGAATTTTAGTGATTTTTTTCTTAAAACTTGAGTTTATTTTAAAAAAATGATACTTAATTGAGTAAAATTTTGTTTTTTAAGATTTTGAAACAATCTTTGGAAGAAAACAAGAAAATAAAAACAAGTTTCGCTTAAATTAGAGTTAAAATGAAGAAGTTATAATGTTTTGAAGTAACATGACTAAATCACATGATTGTATTGATTCCAGTGAAGATTTTGAGCACAAAAGTGCATTTTATAGTGAGTGACATGACTTGCGAGACATGATCACATCCCAAGTTGTGTCATTACCAGATTTGGTGAAGATTTAGGAATATTTGTTGAGATTTGGTGTATCTTAAGGGACATAATCAAGTGACACAACCGTGTCACGAAGTCGTATCGTTTCTAGTGATGTGTAAAATTTTACCTCTCTTATATATAGACTCCTTAAGGATTTTTGTTATATTCTTTTAGAGGACTTTTTGAGAGACTTAAAGGAGCTAAACACTTAAGAGAGTAACGCACTTCGAGATTCAAGCTTTTCTATTGATTTCATGGCTTATTTTTCTATTTTTTCTTTAGAGTTTATTTAAGATTATTGCCTTACCATGACTAGCGCTTAGATTTATTGTATCTAGGTTTTATGAAACCTAGAATTATCATGTGATATTGGTTTTTCTTAGATCTAGTAATGATCTTTAATTTTCTTGGTTCAATTATGTATATTTAATTGTTTTAGATTAATATTTCTTATGGTGTTAGTCTAAAATCTAATATTGTACAGGAAAATCAAGAGATTTATTGTATAATTAAATTTAGGCATAGTTGATGATGATTCTTGTAAGTTTAGAGATAAATTACAGTCTTTTCGGATCTTAATTAAATTAGTTAGAGAATTCATTGTTCTTTAATGTGATCTTTAATTATATTATTGAGAAAAGATTTTAATAGGTGATCTAAAGATTAAGGTTAATAAACTTAAGAAAGTTACTAACTTTTTTAGAGGATTCTCTTGGTTAAAAAAATTAAGGATTGATTTAGATAATCTTTAGTAAAGTTGCATGTATAATTTTAAGGGAAGTAAGATTTAGGTACGACATTGAATCATGAGTCAATTTCTAATTAAATTGCTTTCTTGTTTATTAATTTCTTGAATTGAGTTTTAATTAATCTTTAAATTAGTTTTAGTAGCAATTTATATTTACTTTTTGAAGTTCTTGAATTAAAGTTTATCGATTTGATAATAATGAGATAGTTATATTAGTGCTCATAGTCCTTATGGAAACGACATTTGTTCTTTGAACTATACTACTATACAATAAGTGCACTTGCATGATACCAAGTTTTTGGTGCCGTTATTGGAGACTTGTGATATTAAGAATGGTACTTGCCTTATTAATTTGATCATCGTCTCTTTATTTTTTTTTTTATTTCTTTTCTTTCATGTTTCTTTTATTTCTTTGCTTCAATTTTGAATTAATTTCGCATTTCCTTTTGTGCAGTGCATGAGTAGAAGTTGTTCATGACATTTGATCGAAATTGACCCAGAAATTGAGAGGATGACTTTGAGGAATTTGAGGAAACTAACAGTGAAGTAAATAGGCGATCAATCAAGGGTTTCTTATTAGAATTAAGAACGAGATTGAATTGAATGAGGGTGAAGTGAAAGAACAAGTGGTAGATCATGAATTTGATTATGAGAGTGTACCTGATGACAACATGGCCAACAACGAGGAACAAAATTGAACCATGTCAAACTATTCTCAGCCATTATTGTTTAGCATATAGTACTGTATAAATAGGTTGGCTATTGAAATGAACAATTTTAAGATCAAGCCAAACATCATATAGATAGTGCAATAGTTCATACAATTTGATGGCCTACAAGATGAAGACCTTAATGTACATATTTCTAGCTTTTTGGAAATATGTGACACTTTTAAAATTAATGTGGCAATTAATGATGGCATCCAATTGCATCTATTTCCCTTCTTGTTATGTGGTTGACTTAAGTAGTGGTCGAATTTCTTAGCAAGAAATTTAATTACAACTTCGAATGAACTAGTGAAAATGTTCTTGGAGAGTACTTTCCACTAGCAAAAACCACTAAATTTAGGGTTGAAATCTCTTTTTTTTTTTTTTTTTTACCCAAATAGAGGGTGGAACCTTATATGTTACTTGGGAATGCCTTAAGGACTTGCTAAGGTGGTGTCCACACTACGACCTCCCTTATGGATGGAAATCCAAACTTTCTACAATAGTCTTAACCTCTCTACAAGGAAAATGATAGATGTAGCAGTTGAGGGTACACTCAATACAAAGACACTTGAGCAAGCTTAGAACTTGATTGACGGAATGGCCATAAACAACTATTAGTAGGAGAATCCCAAGGGAAGACAAATAGTCATGGGTGTGTTTAAGCTTGATGCAGTCTATTTGTTGGCCACTAAGGTGGAAATGTTAAGCAGAAAGATTGACTCACTCACAATCGATCCACAACAACCTTAGCTCAGCCTCAACAACTTTTGCCAAGAGGGATTTATAGGTAATGAATAGATGGAACAAGTTGATTTTTTGGGGAAACCTTCAAGGCCCTAGTATAATCCCTATAATAACACCTATAGATTGAGGTGGAGAGATCAGCCTAATTTTTCATGGGGAGGCTAGAATTAAAGTTAAGGCTAGCAGTGATAAGCAAAGAACCCACCTCAGCGAAGATCAAACTTGTCTTTACTAGGGTTTCAATAGCCTATAGCTCCTCCATTAGCCCTAGAAAAGAAGTTAGAGAGCCTCCTGGTATAATACATCTAGACAAATGAGGTGAGAATGTAATTGATAGGGACTTCTTTGAGGAATTAAGAGGCTCCATCTACAACTTAGAAAATCAAATTGGATAACTTGTGAGAATGCTGAATAAATAACCACAAGGGCCTTTACTAAGGAACACTAAAACAAACCCTAGGGAACATGTAAATGTAGTGACCCTGAGAATTAGGAGAGAGCTATAAAATGAGAAGAGGGACAGTAGGGCATTTTCCTTATCCCCTCCATACCCATTTTGGATTATACACAACACTTTTTAACCCTGAACGACAATCTTCTCTACTGTCACTTAGTTTTGTAAGGTTGAAAAGAAGAAAACCAAACATTTCCTTACCATATGGATGGTGTTGATGGGAATCATATAATAATGAGGGGTCCAATGCATAAACCAATTATTAGGGTCGAATATAACATTAGTCAATTTTAAAAAATGATCAAATTGCATAATTAACTCTAAGCATTGTATTAAACGCATAACCAAAGCACACGAAGTAGGTAGGCTCAGCTACTACAATCATTACATCTACATCTTTAGCATGCGCATAATCAACTAATTACAAACAGAAGCAATATAATAGCTTATAACCTCTTGTTAACACAAATAAGATTGTTGTGAGATAAGCTACTTATCTGGATTGCATGTGTTCAAAATTCCCAAAATTTGTGTAGAAAATCCTAAAAATGAGCCTTTTGTTAGTCAATCTTTTATAATAAGGCAGTTTGGGGATATGATTTATAGTTATATTGTATAGTAGTTATAATTACAGAGTAACCTCTTAAATTTATTCTTTATAAATTGTGTATTGTATTATTTGTTTTCAAGTAAGATAAGATGATTAGTTATATTTATTTTTAGGAGGATTTTTAAGAAAAGTAATTGATCCTTTATAGGGAACGTAAGAGAAATATATGTATATGTATGTGTGTGCGTGTATATATATAAATGAAGGTTTGAAATGTAGTTTAATATAGTTCATATAGGAAAAAGCTAAGATACTAAGTAATTGGTCCAGGATTAATATAAATAATAAAGTAACATCATGAGGAAACTTAAAATAAGGGAAAAATTAACAATAGCTATTATTCTAGAATTTTAGTATAATGTAATTTTTACTATCTATTTAATATTCAAGTGGAAATTAGGCCATAAAAGCAAGGAACTTAGAAAAGATTTTAACACTTGGTAACAATGGTAACTAAAAAACATATCAAGTATAACAAACTATGAGAAAAAGTTTGGAGATTTTAGGAAGTCTATAGATAGGGTTTTACAATTTTTCTCTAAAATAAGCATTTTTTGACGAAATGGGTTGAAACTTGCAAAAATTATAAAAAGTATCAAAAATGTAAAATTAATTCTAGGAAAATTATTACAAGAATATATAATTATAGAGTACTTATAGGTAAAAAACCTCTTTGAAACAACATAATTGGAGGCTTCAAAATTATTGAAGCTGAAAACACCAAATCAGCCAAAACCACCCCCTAATGGCGGTTACCATCACTCCAACCTTATCTAACCTCTTAAGAGGAACATGATGGAGCTCTATATATTTTCCCCTAAGTTTTAGAGCTTCAATTGAGTGGTGTGAATTTTTGAAATTAGAGGTAGGGTATTTATAATTTTTAGCTGACCATCAAAAATTAATATTAAATTGTACACATATCTAAAAATTCTACAAAAATTGAGGTGGCTATGTATGTGATACGCATCTAGTTAAAATTTGGTGAATTTTGGACAAGTTTCCTATTTTTGGTGAATTTTTTATTATGTGTGACATAATTTTATAATGAGTGTAAATTTATGGAAAAATTACCACGAATATGTAAATCTTGTTACATGTCTTATTAATTTTTCATGATTTTTAGATAAGTGTATAAATTTTGGTGAATTTTTGGAGAAGTTATAGAAATATTTTAATTATTTTATGATATTTTAAATTTTTAGAGATTTTAGTTTACTTTCCTTAGAAGTTGTTGATAATTTTATGACATGTCATGAGTTGTCTAAAATTTCTAGAGTTGATTTGATAATTTTTTGGTACTTCATGATGTTTTATAGGGTACTTTTATCATATTTTAGTATTCTACTTGATTATTTTATTATCTAATTTACTTTTGTAAATATATCCTTTATTTTCATTTGAAAACATATCATGATGATGTTTTATATTCAAGGGGCATGGACCAGTATCATGCTTCTTACCTTAATTATTAATATTTACTTTACTTTATTATTGGTTTACTATTTACTGTTCTATTTTACTTTTTATTACTTACTTTTACTTTTAAGGCAATTGGTTTTTTTTTTCTCATTTTTTATCATCTTCTATTTTCGGCAGATGCTTTATAATTAATGTCTTAACTTTTATCTTATAAGAACTAATTCTTTTGCTATTTGTTATAGCTTTATTTTATAAATATAGGGTAATAATATTAATTTTAACTTTTTTTATTAGGTAATTGTTAGGTTAATTATTCTTTTTTTCTCTTAAGTCTCTTCTTTTGCTAATCAAATTTCTGCTATCGATTCTTAATGTTTTCTACTATTGTCAACTCTATAGAACCTAATACTATTGATGGGACGGTGTTTTTAGTCAAATCTCATATTTTAAGATTGTTTAGGGTTACGACATTGATAATTGAATTTATAAGAGCCTAAGATTTAGGGTTTATATCCTTGTATTTGCTTAAGCAAGTTAGCAAGTTTTACAATTTCAAATGAAAAATCAAGATAAGTTTATAATTTACATGATAGAAAATAACTCTAGATTATGGATTTATTTCATAGTAAAGTCCTTATGATATTATCAACAATAAGAAGCATATTGATTATTGAATAAATTGCTAATTATAATCTAAGAGTTTAAGATGATCATAGAGTTAATAAGAGTTTGATACTTACTAAGTGTTAAGTTTGGACCATTAATCAAGTATATTAAGTTCAATCCTTGTATCTTGTTAAAAATGGAACTTGGTTTAAATCTCATTATGTGATATTCAAGAAAAGTCTCACTTATTAGAAGAGAGAAAATGTTGCTATCACTTTGTTCAGATCCCTTTAAGTGAGATTTAAGCAAAGTAATGTTGAAAATAAAAAGTGTACTTGTTGGAGACACTTGGTCCAAGGGAAGTGGTGAGGGTTCCTAATGAAGTTCTTGTTCTATGGAACTCTACAAAACATTTTGTGCAAAAAGTTATGACTCTAACTTCAACAATTGTATTGTTTTAAGCATTTAGGACGTGGTACCTTGTGTTAGATGATTTACATCATTTAGTAATTGGTATTTTCACAATCTAACAAATAATACTTGATTTTCCTAAGATATTATGACTCCTAGGAAGGTCACAATCCATCGTAATGATTGAAATTTTACTTATAACATAACTTCATTGTCTTGGGGCAAGTTTAGCACAAACTTCTCACTACTTTGTCTGATCCTCTCTTCTCTCTCTCTCTCTCTCTCTCTCTCTCACACACACACACACACAAGACCTTCATGAAAAATATCATCTCCATTGAAATCTATGTGTGCTTTACAAAATTTAGAAAATTGTTACTCAACTTCATAAACTTGGTTGTATTTTAGGAGAATTTCACATTCTCTAAAAAGTGATTTATCATGTTTCCATGTTATTGTTTTAGATTTCAGCTTCATTCTTAACCATTTTTATTAATGTTGGGTTAATATTACAATTGGTACACAAACGTTGTCAAAATGTGCAATTTACTACTTATACTTTAAAAGATTGATATATTACTTAATTAAAGTTATCATGATCATTTTATTATGTGAACTAACTCTATTTAGTATGTTTATTAATGTAGATATAAGGACGAATAAGGAATTGAATGTTTTAGCCATTGTAAGGCTAAGAGGTGGTCGACGACCAATCGTAGGGAGTTATGCAACCTCCTACCAAGTGATCATTGGCCATCTCTGCCTTAGGATAGCCAGAACAACTGCTTAAGGTGAAGTGGGTCATGATCCACTTTAGAAATGGGGTCATTTGATCTATAAGTGATCATAGGTCAATTCTTGGTTTATCTTTATATTTCCATTAACAAACAAACTTAATAGAGTTGGTTCAGTGGTAAAAATAACTATGGAAACTTCAATTAGGTAGCAAATTGATCTTTTCAAAATACAGGTAGAAATCTTATATTTTGGCAAAGTTTAGGTATTATTTGTGACTTTAACCTCATAAGGTTAGCCTGTAGCTGAGTTATTAATGAAGGTATGCTTGTCAATATTAGTATTCAAGAGTACAAATGATAAAATATCACTATAATTAATGTCTGTGTATATTGAAAAAGTAAACACATTAATGCAATAATTAAAATGGTATACATTGTTTATATATGAATAAATGCTTATATGGTGTAGACCAAATTTTCAAATTATTTGCAATTAACCTATTGTTAATATGGTATAACAAAGTTCTATATATGGATAAACATCATCTTATATATTAATCCAATATCTTCTTACATGTTACGCCAATAGACATCTATTCGACTCCACTTATACTATTACAAAGTTTTTAGTGTCTATTTCTCCTAAAAAGTATGGAGGCTAAATCAATACACAGTAGGGGTCATTTGGTAGTTTTAACCAAAAAAGAGTAAGTATACATATGGTTGTCAAATTGGCGATTTTACCCATATGATTATGTGTGTTTACAATTTTAGGTAGCTCTTTTAAGTTAAATTTAATATAAAAATGTTTGTGTATACTTCAATAGAATTGTGAGTCTCCACATTAAACTTGGTTGAAGATTACATTTTTTAAATCATGTTTACTTATTTTACCTATTTAAGTGAATAAAAAAAATAATAAAAAACAAGTAGACTTCTGTAAGCCCATCAACTATTATGGAACTACATCATCTTTCTTATCATATCCTATTTTTTTTTTTTTTGCTCTTTCTCTGTGTCTTATTTCATTATTCAATGTTTGTAGCCTTCACTTAGGTTTTAACTCTAACAATAAGGTGTACAAAGAAATCTATTTACTTCAGTCATGATATAATAACTCAAAATGAGTTGAAAGATTTAATTATTTTTTATTCGTCGCTTTTTTAAAACAAAATAATAGAAAAAGAACTTAGGTTCAACTCAATTTGTCTTTCTTTTGTACATGTTAGATTATAGATTAAGAGTTTTTTATTTTTTAAATTTGTTTATGGAAAGAGTAGCCAATTTCTTCAGTTATTTATTTTCATCATGTATTTCAAAATTTTTTATAACTACTGTATATACATCTATAATTATTGAAAGATATTTTACATAGGTTATAAAAATTAATGTTTATACATTTCTGTTTTACATCTAATTCCACATATCCTTTAGTGATTTCAAGCAATATTGCAAGTATGTAACTGTATATGGTTTAAATTGGAAGAGGTCACGTGCGTATTGCATGATTGATTGCACTATACGTGACTAAGGAAATGATTTGACTTATACGTTTGGGATGATCAAGTGAGTTAGGATAGGGAGGAGGAATAGGTAGTCTCAATAGGCTTTAATATGTTAGGTAACAGGTAGAGGAGTGTGATGGCATCGAACTCCATAATAGATGAACAATAGGGTAGTATTCTTAGGATGTTTGTGTGTTTAATCTTTGAGATAAGATTCCAGTAGAGTAACGGCGTTTGTTTAAAATTTGTCTCTTGTCAAAATGAGGAAATGAAGAGGGTATTTATAGGATATGGTAAGTAGATTAGATCCGTTGGATTATGATGTTGATTAATGGTTAGGATTGAAGCCTTTTGTAAATGGGTCTCAAATGGGTTTTTTCATGGGTTTAGGTCCAAATAAAAGGTTTTATTATCTTTTAGTATAAACCAAACTAAGAAAGGTTGGATTGGGTAGACCAATTCAACGGGCCCTACTTCAAGCTTATCATGCCAAATCTCCTTTGATTATCCTGAATTTTATAGGCTTAACTCTCTAAGTCTTGTCACCTTAGCCCAAAGAGTCAAACTTATTTCGTTATTGAGCTAAAGGCTTAGATTAAGATTTAGCCCTTTATATTTTTCCCGTTGACCAAAGTCCTTTAGATGGAGTTGAAAGGGTTTAGGCATCGAATAAGCTTTTTAAGAGGTTAAGTCATCGCCTGGAGCATGTGCTATGGAACAGCTAAATTGCTACCGATGCGTTTGTATGTATTTAAGAATTTTTGTTTTCTAGACAATTTCTAATGTAAAAGCCTAAGTGTCAGCACTGCAATTCTTCTTCTTCTTCTTCTTTTTTTCTTTTTTTATCCGATGTGCGAGTTCACAGCACCATCTAATTTTGTGCGCCACTTTGGCCATTCGAAGTTATATTACCCCCATGAATAATGACCATGTGTATATGGGATCAATAATTCTTTGTAGGCCATAGAGTTATCTCCATATCTATCTTGTATGAATTTCTTCTCTAGGTAAACCGCATTGAGTGTGCCGAGAACTCTCACATGAGCAACTGGTCTCATTGCTTTCATACCGTACCTAACCTTCTTCTATGAGTTCAAGCATAACCATATGTGTTGAGGATGCTAATTGTTACATCGTCTCATTCTCTTTGATAATGCATAATATAAGAGCTAGTTGCCATTACCACAAAATGCCTAACATCCTTTGATTGCATAAAATCTATTGCATCAATTCATTATGAGCGTTGTCTCGGGCTTATTGAAATGGTATTGCTCCCCTTGGTGCAGAGATTCATGTTTATCCCAAAGGGTTATTCTTCACCGCTTAATAAGTTGAACTCTTGGTTGACCCCATTTCTTTATTTATTTTATATGAATTGATTTTTCTATTAAGTTAAGGGTTATGTATCAACTCTAGAGTTCACAAATTGTAGCTCATTCGGTGGTAAAAGTTGAAAATTTCCAATTTGTGAACTTAAGCACAATGATAAGTTGCAATAATTCGATTGTGGGCTTACGATGAGATGATGGGGAACAGTACAATATTCCCATATTTTGGTAATAATCAACAGTGGGGATGATACACCCGCATGCCCCACCCTACATCCCCCACCCACCCCTACCTCCATTTTTTTTTTTTTTGGTTTTCACTTAAAAGGCACAATTGCCCTTATTATCAATGAAAAAAAAAAAAATGCACCTCTCAACATCTAGAAATAGATAAACTTGTTAGGAAAGATCTCTATAAGGAAGTAGCACTAAGAGTTCTACACCTACATCTTATGAAGTTATAGGGATCTTATATAGAGAAATCTCTACTAGGTTCAATACCATTATAGGAATTATAAATTTCCATCGAACTTTTACAGCAATCCGGCATTAGGAAATCTTTCATCTTTTCTTGCCTCTACACTACCTCAAAGATAGTGATGGAGTTTCACCATCCCCAATGCTGTAATGTGTAAGAGACATGTTGTCCTTGAGAAAACTAGGTTTTCCACTCAACTTCTCCTTGTTGGTTGGTAGTTGTATTTCCCTCGCAATCTTCTCCTTCAGATTACCAACGGTTTCAAATAATGAGCCCATTGTTATCTCCAAAGCTTGCCCCTTTAGATTTCCATCATCAATATTGGGTATATAAACATTAATGCGAGCAGGGCATGGATGCTCAATAAGTAATTGATCTTTTGGAACTAGAATAGAGTCACCAAGCTTTTGCCTCTTTGGCTTTAGGTTTTGCCATAGGAGAAGTGGAGAATAATGGCCATGATTCTTATGGAAGAAGGGGGTAAGATGTAGAGGAGGGAAAGATAAAGGTGGATGTGTTGAGGTTGAGAAGGAGGGAGACACGAGTTTACGTATTTGTCTAGGGATGGGGCAAATGTGTCGAGGTTGAGAGGGAGAGTGCGTATTATGGAGTGAGACAAAAGGCGGAGTGAAATGTAATTTCAAGGGAGAGAGAGACAGACAGGTGGGGTCAACAAAGAGTATTTGTGATTAAATGTTAATAGGAGTGCAATTACAATGGACTTCAACCTTCCTTTTTTAATGACATTGCATGAGATATATTTTGTTCCTATATGTAATATATATATATACATATATATATATATATATGCTTTAAGCCTTACTATTGGCCTAATATCAATGTTGCTATCAACATGAGAACTTATACTTTTTTTAAAAAAAAAAAAAAGTGATAATACTTTGATGCTTTGAATCATCTATTCCATGAATTTGTGCATTCATTTTCATCTTTAATTTTTGCAAGTAGCATAATATTAAGTAATCCCTCTCCACCCTCAATTAAATGGTTGCTGTCACTTTTGAAGACCATTAAATGCTTAAACCATCATAAATGAATGTAATGTCATTTCTCCATTACAAGCATCATGTTGAGACCAAATATTTGAAATCAAGTATCATGTGAAATTGCTCAAGAGCATTGTGTAAAGAAATTACCATGTAGCGAAAGTCATGCCAAGGCATTAGATAGATCAAGATCACATGGGGAGGTAGCATGGTCTTGCAAAAGAAATTGTAGCACATTACGCATCATAAACACTAGTACATCGAGCCTTCGAAGTACGTGTACACATATTGATCATCTAAGTACATGTGCACTAAGTATAGCGAGCACATGTGCATCAAGTGTCACACATGTGTAAACTAGGGGTAGCTTACATAGAGAACATTGCTCATGTGTGCCAATTGAGCATTGCACATAAGGTTATTATATGAAGTAGGTAGGATAAGTAAAGATAATCACACAAGGATATCTTCTTGAGATACCATACCCATCTATAATTTTCATTCCCTAAACATTAACACATAGTAGTAAGACGTGTCAAAAAGTCTTAGGACTCCTCATGACATCATAAAGAATCCGATGTCGTACTATAGTCTCTTGATCTTTACGAGTGACGATAACTTCAATGGATCAGCTTGATTTAATTTCACGGTGGCATATCACTTGTATAAGAGCAATTATGTGCACTTATAGATGACCACTTATAGTAATGGAGGCTATCTCAAGCTCTCCATTGTAAATTTTTTTTATCACACGATTGTAACTCTATCTTCTTATAGACATGAGTTGTGATTGACTATGGAGAATCAATAGTAATGAAATCCATTTATTGATCTTCGTGTTCTTTTATTTCCTTGGCACTTTCGTTTACTTTTATGAAGGTGTCTTGTTATTGTATGCTCAGGAGTTATAGCTCTTCACTTAGTAGCAACATGTTGGAAGATAATACAGTAGGATTGCTTTGATTGTAGCAACTTGTAAAGTCTCGATAGATTGCAAGAAACATCTACTAATGGTAATATGACAAAGGATAATAATTTGCTAAGGAAGGCATTTACTTGAGTTTGAGTGTACTCTGTTCTTGAAGACTTCACGTGCTTAGGAGCAATGCATCAACTAAGCAACAATGTTATCTAGTGAGAAGTAGCAAGAAGACCTTGTTATCTCTCTCATTTTTTTTTTAAAACAACATTGTGCAGTAGGGAGTAAAGGCTCGACCTAGTCACACTAGTGTTAAATAGTATGAACTTGAAATTTATGAATTAGCATAACTTTGAAACTATTTAGACTTTTTGATCTAAGGGATCTCCTATAAAATAGGCATGATTGTGAGACTGCTTAGACTCAATGATCTAAGGAGGTCTCTTGTAGGATAGGCATAATTGTGAGACCGATTAGACTTAGTAATCTAAGGGAGATCTCACATGTCATCTTGTATTACGGCATAACCTTTTGCTTGCTAATGATAATATATAGAAGATCCCTTTCAAGAAGTGTTCAATTGCACATATGTAGTGATAGTGGCACTGATTGCTTGGGATTAATAATTCTTTCTCATTAGTTAAGGGGGGGAGGGGGGTATTCTCTACTACTTGATTGTATAATATGGCTTACTAAGGTATTACTTGAATTGAAGTGTCAATATGTCAATTTGCTCATCAATAGGATTGTTCTCATACTTGATGGTAAGAAACATTTGGATCAACTGGATAACGTAATAAATATACAAGATTGCCATGACTTGTTTGCAACTGGAAGGCATTACCCTTACCAAGTCGCATATACGAGCCAAGTTCATCATCGTGCGCTTAGGAGTTAAAGCTCTTTACCAAGCAGCAACAATGTATATACTAAATATCATGTTTACTATTGATTTTCTTTTAAACAATCAAGAGGGTCCAAATGTCCCCAATGAGATATAAATCGTTCTGTAGGATTAGCCTTGTACATTTAGGAGATAAGTCTCTTACTTAGCAACAACAATGGCAATAAAGAGATACAAATAGACATCATGTTTTATAAGATAATGATATTAGTGATAGAGAAAGAAATTTCTTTCATTGATAAGAAGCAAGTATCACTTCATTTACATGTAGCAAGAGAAAGATAAGAGAGAAAACTAGTAAAGTTATCCTCTGCTCTTAGTAGTTTTCATACCTATTTTTATGAAGCACCTTTGGTTTCCATTATATTATTTGTTTGCTTGCATTTCTTTTCACCCCACAATAACCATACATCCTTTTCTTCTTAGATGTTAGTGCTTGAGCTTCTTCCACTATGGGTAAAGATGCGCTAGGAGGTTCTTTTACATTTTGCTATGCCATCTCTTCATGTTCATCAAAGAAGGCTACTTTAGGCAAGTGTAATTCATTGTGTAAATGAGTCCTTTGTTGTAAAAATAAAGACATCCTCTTCATCCTAATGACCCTTCATGCAATGATGCTATGTTGAGGGTATCATATGGTGATCATACAATCATGTCTTTCCTATAAGGAGGTGGTAGAATGTAAGCGCATCGATCATATGGAACCATGTGGGGCTGTAGATAGATCTAACATTGAAATCTACTTTGACGCACCCTATTGTCTTTATGGAAGGTTCATAGAAGTTGTTTAACAGGATGTGTTGTTTTACTAAGTGCCAAATGTCTATCTTTGAAGCCTTGAAAGTAGACATTGGCATAACATTAAGTGAGGATCCATTATCGATGAAAGTTCTCTTGATAGGATAATCGTTGAGTATGCTTTCTACATATAGAGGGTGATTGTGATTAGGATTCCTTGTACACATGTCAACATTAGTACATGTAATTGCATTTTCATTAATCGAAACCATTCTCTTTGTAGGTTACGCTATATTATGTTGCTTGTATTGGCCTTGTGTAATCCTCATGAGCATGGTCGCTACCTCAAACCAAGCATATTCATCAAAGCCGATGAGACCAAAGAAATTCTTAACATTAGTAGTTTTTAACTAAGCAAGGATGACGCTATCATCTCTACTTGTGTTGACCTCATATCCTCCATGCTTTACTTCGTGTACCTCGACTGGCTATATGTCCGTATTTTCCATCTTTGTAGGGTCATGGGTGATAACATTCACAACACCATGTTAAGTGTTGTGAGTTGGAAGTAGATTATTTCGGACATTACCGTCTTCAATAATTAATTATCTTTTCTAGACATGTTTATTAAATATTTTCTTTAGTGTCTAATAATCTTTAGTATAGTAGCCTACACTCTTAAGGAAACTACAAAACTTGGGGTCACTTTTTTCCTCATTCATTTGTAAGCATTCAACTCTAGGAAGTTTGATATTTCCATCTTGTAGCCATTGATTGTGTAGCGCGTGCACTTTCCCCATTGAGCATGGGTATACCAAAGATGGTTTAGTATCTATAAGCTTTTCACTTCTAGATTTCTTTACTCTTTTAGGATTCTCCTCTTGGGTTAAATTCACCGAAGGTATATGCTTGTTAAATCTTGTAATTTCATTTCTTTGTCGCGTTACCGAGTTGTCGATCCTTTACGCATTTGTGACAAATGCCACAAAGGAAACTAACAAAAGATTTTCAAGATAAACCGCGTATTCAGGAAACATTCTTTGAATACAAATCTTAACCAACTCCCTTTCATCATCGATGTCTTATATATCTAAAGAGTGTTCTTTGAATTGCTCGATATAGTCTATGAGATCCTCCTTAGACCTTTGACAAATTTGTCCCATGTCAATGAGAGTGACCCTTGCTTTAGTAGAGAAAAATTTTTCCAAAAACATCCTACACATTCCACCCTATGAATCGACTGATCTTGATAGGAGATTGACATACGAAGTATAAGCTTTTTTTGTGAGGGACTTTAAGAATTCTTTCAATTTTAAATCATCATCCAGTCCATATACTTCTATAGTTTCAATGAACTACAACAAATGTTTCTTAGTGCTCCCTTTCTTCCCATAAAACAACATGAACTTCGGACTCACATAGTTTTTTTGAATATGTCTTAATAACGATACATGAATGGTATGGGAGCTTCAGCTCTAACATAGTTGATGTGGACTGCACTTATATTTCTCTCATGTATACGTCCAAATCCTCTTTAGTCACAAATGAAGCCCTTTGAGTAGATGTTTCTATCTTTATTGGCATCGTAGGAGTAGGGCTAGTGAAATTCATAGGAATAGAATTTGTTGGAGATGAATTCATAGGGGTAGGGTGCATAGATTTAACAATTGTAACATGTGGAGTAACACATGAAAGCGATTGAGCTCCCAACTGAGTTCCCTAATTTATCAGTTTGGGCGGCGTATGCTACGTAGGTATAAGTTCCCCTATAGGAGGTAGTTCCTTAACTCTAAGAGGATCTTACTCACTAGTAATCGGGGGATTAAGTGGTTGAGAAGCTTGTAGTAATTGTCCCTTGTTGTGTAATAGCGAAAGCAGCTAAAACATGTATACATTGGGCAAACATTGCTCGAAGCTCATTTATATTATGATGAGTTTGTCACAGCTCTTACACTAGTTGTGCATTGTCAGTAACAACTTCTTGAGTACCATCTCCTTAATTTGTACCTCCCATTGGAGGTGGATTTTGATTGTTGATAACAACAGTACCATCTTATTCTTGATCATTGCTGTTTGTAGGATCAGCAGGTCTTCTTTACGGAGGTACTATAACATGAGTGTCAAATCTTTCCTCCCTAGTAGAGTCACCAAAGAAAATGTGTGGGGTTTAAATTAGAAGAGGTCACATGCGTGCTGCATGACTGATTGCATTACATATGACTAAGAAATGATTTGATTTACACGTACGGGATGATCAAGTAAGTTAGGATAAAGAGCAGGAGTAGGCAGTTTTAGTAGGCTCTAACATGTTAAGTGATAGGTGGAGAAGTGTGATGGCATCAAACTCTATAATAGATAAACAATAAGGTAATGTTCTTAGGATGTTTGCATGTTTAATCTTTGAGATAGGATTTTAGTAGAGTAACGACCTTAGTTGGAATTTGTCTCTTGTCAAAATGAGGAAATGAAGGGGATATTTATAAGATATGGTAAGTAGATTAGATCCATTAGATCATGATGTTGATTAATGGTTATGATTGAAGCCTTTTGTAAATGGGTCTCAAGTAGGCTTTTTCATAGGTTTAGGCCTAAATAAAGGGTTTTATTATCTTATAGTGTGAGCCAAATTAAGAAAGGTTGGATCGGGTGAACAGATTTAACAGGTCCTACTCTAAGCCTACCATACCAAATCTCCCTTGATCATCTTGAATTTCATGGGCTTGATTTTCTAAACCCTGTTACCCTATCCTAAAGAGTCAAATCTATTTTGTTATTGAGCTAAAGGCCTAGATTTAGATTTAGTCCTCTATAGTGACAACTTTGAGCTCATATGAGTGATTTTGTATTGGCATTTTCATTCACTTACACTATTTACAACTATTGAATGACACACTTTGTGGTGTAAATGTGCATATATATATATACACACACACACTAGTGGATGCTCCACTCGTTATGTATGTGCAAGTTTAACAACATCAAATATTTGAAATATTAATATGACCATAAAATTATATAATTAAATAAATATAATAGTAAGTATTAGAAAAATGGAAAAAAAAATGTTTAACATATAAATTGTTGAGTAATTCCAATTACCATGATGATTTTTTTTCTTAGTTTTATTATCTAAAGAAAAATTTTATCATCTTAAAAAAATATATAAATTTGTTAATAGATAATATAAATGTATTAATAGAAATGGTATATATGAGAAAGAGAAATGAAAGATCTATTGATGGGTTAATTTTCATAGCATTAGGATAAAGTGTATTGACAATTCAATAGATTTGTTTGTGAAAGTGAATGTGTATAAGTTCATCTCCAACATGACTGTTACATTGATGTTCTTGGGGCTAGAGAGGGAGAGATTTGAAGAAAAAAGCTAAACATGTAAAGAGAGAAATATTAATGGGAAGGGAGAAGGAAATGATATGAGAAAAGAAAATTGAGTGAGTTGACAAAAATATTCTTCTTATAAGAGATTTTATAGTTTTGAGCAGTGTTGTGAAACTTAGGTTAATCCCTATGGTTCAATGTTATTTGACCTCGATTCAACTCCGGTTCAACTTTTGGTTGAACTCGATTTTTTTTCTTATTTTTTAACCCCTTCACATGTTCGGGTTAACCACTCAGTTCAAGTTTAACAATACTGGCTTTAAGAATATCATTTAGTGTTGGTATTTTTGTTATATATTTTAGATTGAAGCCTAAATAGTAATTTTAGGAAGCGACAGTTACACAAAGCTCTTGTGACTTTAATAATATAAATATATATTGTATTTAGAAAATATAAAAGAGAAAGAAGATATATATATATATATATATATATTTATAAACAAAGCTTTCTCTTTACTTATATGAAACTTGCTCAATTCATAGTTATCCTAAATAAGTTAGTTGATGGGCCTAAGGCTAATAACTTTCTTTATAAGTGCATGAGCCTACTTGAGAAAGGTTTGATATTGACGGATCGGTCTAATGATCTCTAGTCTGAGCTCTTTAAGTCAGTTCTCTTTGAATCATCCAAAATATGAACTAGACTCCTTAGATCATATTACTTAACTATGAAGTCAAGTCCAAATAAATAATGAGCTAAACCTAATAATTAACATGTCAATTTTCACCCTCTACAATCTTAAGGACACAAAAGTGGATAATAGGACTTAAATAACATAGATGATTGTTTATTGGCCACATAAATATATATATATATATATATATAGATGATTAAATTTTCTTTTGATTTGCCATTCTTATCTATATCTATATTATTGAAGACAAAAAGTTTTTAAGTAACTGTTTTCACTTTTTTATTTTTTATAAAATTCTATCAAATATCCTTAAAAGTTTATATTATTCAATGTCATCAAAATAACTACATGGTTATTATAGTAAATCTCATGATAACATCCTTTAATCCTACCTTTCATCTTTGTCTCCTCTTTCTCTCTCACATGTTTCTATTACTTCAAAATTTTTGGGACAACTCTCTAATCTCCTCTCCCCCCCCCTCTCACTCTCTCCTCTACACACAAAGAGTCTTGATTGAAGTAAACAAACGATAATGATAGTGTAAATGAACACGAGACTTATTGAATGTAATAGAGTAATAATTAATATAAAATATAAAATATTAAAGAAATTCATAAAGAGATACTAAAAAAGTTTAAAAAGCTCTTCTCAATATGAAAACCAAAGCTTGTGTTCTGAAAACAAAATCTAATTCGTGTATTTCAAAAAAAGAATTTAGATAAACAATGATAAATTTATGAGATATCACTATTGAAATATATATTAAAATTTAAAATTATCAATAAAAACTAATATTAACAAAAATTATGATTTTTTACAAAATAAATAATGATAAATTTTAAAGATGCAAATTTAGTGTTGTTTAAATTGCATATGCATCTTAGGTCATCATCCACTAGCATTATTAAATTTAGAGGACCTTTATGTAACCGTCTCTTTTAAAATTACCATTTAACCCTATAATCAAAATTTTATAAGAAAAATACCAACATTAAAAATTACCTATTAAAATTATATATATTTTATAATAAGGATAAAATTAGCATTTGATATTATTTAAACTAAAGGAGCTTATCGAAAATTCATCCTTCACTTTTGATAACATCTCTCCCTTAAACCATAAATTCATCCTCCATCCTCACATCTAGAGCGCAGGTTTGAAATTCATGGAAATCCATTTCCATTGTCGTAATATTAATTGATTATTTATATTCCATGGAGAACCCCATCGAATGCTCCATCCATTTTCTTCTTTATACATTTCACATTTTACATGTATGATCTCTTAAATTTGCACTCACATGCATATTGGGCACCCAATTCACCAGTATAATATATATCTATTGACTTTTAAAAAAAATTACATAACTAAATATTATATAAAAAAATACTAAAATACTATTGGTATATCGTATTTTGAAAATACGATATTAGTATCAAGATGTGACATTAACATTTATCTATTAGTGTTGCATTGTGTTTCCTTTAACAAGTGATATAGCAATGTGATTTTGGTAATATTTTTATATTTAAATTATATTTGTATAATATTTATTAATTTTGATAATAAATATATAAATGTCTTTCTAATTCACTAATAGTGTATATATTTTTGTACTCACATCGTAGTTACGTATACTGCTAGTTCTTTAATATTTACTATGAGCAATTCATCTATTTTCTTACGAAAATTTACTGCAATCTAATGTAATTTTTCCTTTGATCATTTATGTAGTTGGCTCATTCTTGGTCAAAACTTGAATTTACATGCATCAAAGTGATTACCGTTGTTTAATGAATGTCATTGCATTTATATATTATAATTTAACTAGTTCTATCAATTGATACTGATTTTTCAATCTAATTTATATTTCCCTCTTAAGAATTCTCGTTTTGTATAATAACCTTAAAGTATTGAGAAAAAAAAATATATACTATTAAATATATATGCAAATGGATTGGTCAATTTTCATTGGCAATTTAATGGTTAATGATAGAGAAAAGTAAAGTTTTATAGTCGACAACGATAACGACTACAATATCAACGATTTATTTTAAGTATATGTATCGTAGATACATTTTCAACAAGTATATATTTATATTAATATTCTTAATTCATAGCATCTCATCTTTTAAAAATAAAACAATATGAATCAATTTCATATAGAAAAATGTAAATTAAGTCATATTAAATGACGTATTAGAAAACAGAAAACAACTTGTAAAGGAAAAATTAAATGAATATAATACGAATGTAAACGGAAACCGATCCTTTCTTCTCCAATCTCCATGTAAAAAATATCCAACTCCATTCTCGTTATTACTATTGGTCTAATGTGATAATGGTACAAAGGTTGATCAGTCTGGATTTTCTTTGATGATTCTATCTTATTAGCTTAGCATTTCTTCCTTTTTTTTTTTTTTTTTTGAAATAATTGCTCATATGTCAAAACTGAAGATTTACATAATCAACTTGCTATTAAATTTAGTAAAAATTTTAATCTCACCATAAATATAAGATAGTTTTCTGGATCTAAAGGTTTCACTTAGATTTCTTTTGCTTCTAATTTATTTTTTCAAGTGAAACAATATTTTTGCATTTACTCGGTCACATCGTCATTCACTTTAGCAAAATCATTTTGACACGGCAATCAATTTCTAGCTCAGTTGACGCACCACCACGCATTAAATTTAGACACGTCAATTATATCATTTCATGATTTATTGTTTATCGGTGTCTTTATGAGTTGAAAACGAAAGGTATCTATTCTATTAAACGGGTCGGCGTGGGTTTGAAGTTTTAAATATATATGAAAATAATATCGATTTTACGAGTAATAATCACATGTTACTTGCTAAAATATTTATTAAAAATCAAAATAACTCCCTATCATACTTCTTCGTATCTTTTACCTCAACTTCATTTTTCCATGTTGTGTCCAAATCTTTTATAAAAATTATGAATCTAAAAATATTAATTTAATATAACCGAGTGTTTTCTTATTAATATTTGTAGAGTTTTGTATCGGTGGTCTTGATTAAAAAAAATGTAATTTTATATTTGGAAGGAATTTAATGTTATACATTTATATTTTAAGATAAAATAATTTTCTAGGAGTTATATAAAACAAGAAAAATAATGGAGGGAAATTATATAGGATTGTTATAAATATATATATATATATATAGTCACTTCTCATTAAAAATAACTATCATTTATAATTTTTAAATCCCATGAAATAGGTACAAGAGTCTGCTAATTCTTGTCGAAGAAAATTCCTGAACGATAATAATTTTTCAACCCATTTCCCATAAGTTACGAGATGGATTTGAATTTTTTTCTTTTTTCACAATAATTATAAAAAGAATTTAATGGTTATTAGTTATAAACACTTGATATAATTGATGTGCCTTAAAATTGAAAAATTGTAGTGAGTATCATCTACTATGCGTATGTACATATGATCAATTATATTTGAAATATTTGACAATATTATAGATTTTTTTTATTACTCCCTATCACTAGGTGTATATATATATATATATATGTACATACACAAGTATCGTGGACCAGAAGTAAATTCTTTCTAAAAGTTTCCCTCGCATTCGCTTGTATTAGAACGTGTGTCACATGCTGAACCACAGAACTATTTTCAGTCATTTTCTTATACTTATCCAAGACGGATGACTTGTCTTCGTCAAGGTGCAATGAAATTTAGGCACCTAGGATCGAGTAAAGGGGCGAAATTGTAGCTTAGCATCAAAATTTTATTTTAAAATGGCCGAAAATTAAAAAAAAAAAAATAGAAGGGACGAGTACGATTACATGGAATTTCGATCAAGTCCAGATTAATCCTTCACCCGTCAGTATATTGTGAAAAAAGTTCTCATAGAACAACTATTTGAGTATTTTAAGGAAAGCAACTGTATACCATATTTTAAAAAAGGAAATTGATCTCTCAATTTTTGTTCTTACAAATTTTTTTTTTTTAAATTTATATCTTTAGATATTGCCGCATAAAGAAGATGGCATAACATGGTATTTAAAAATTCTAAAAAATTTTAAACAGTAGGTTATAAATAAGGAGAATTGAAACAGAAAAAATTAAAATCGATATCTTTAAAAATTATAGGTTGAACATTACGGCGAAATCTACTAAACCTTCTAGTTTTGTGTGGGTGACGATTTTCAAGGAGAAGTAGTCCAAGATTGGATAGATATAGCAACATACTTCTCATATCCACCCAAAGCTAGAGACTATTCAAGATGGCCAGACAAGCAAGATAATTGGAGGAATGTGACAGAAAAGTATAGTGAGAAACTAATGGCTCGTGCTTGCAAACTCCTAGAGGTGCTATCGGAAGCCATGGGGTTGGAAAAGGAAGTATTGACGAAAGCCTGAATGGATATGGACCAGAAGGTAGTGTTAAATTACTATCCAAAGTGTTCACAATCTGATTTAACCCTCGGCCTAAAGCGCCACACCGACCCTTGTACCATCAATTTGTTGCTCCTGGATCAGGTTGGTGGACTTCAAGCTACTAGGGATGGTGGTAAGACATGGATCACAGTCCAGCATGTGTGGATGGTGCTTTTGTTGTCAACCTTGGTGACCATGGTCATGTAAGTATGAGGAGTACAATCATTTGGCCAATCGATTAACGCTTTTTTGGGAAATTATCTTGCAAAACCCACATTTTCGATGAGATTATGACAATAAAAAGTTGGTGATTCATTTCCCTGATGTGATTTGCTTCTCTTATGCAGTATTTGAGCAATGGGAGGTTCAAGAATGCTGATCACCAAGCAGTGGTGAACTTGAACTGTAGCAGATTGTCCATAGCCACATTCCAAAACCCTGCTCCTGAAGCCATAGTCTATCCCCTCAAGGTTAGGGAAGGAGAGAAATCTATGATGGAAGAGCCCATCACGTTTGCAGAAATGTATAGGGGGAAGATAAGCAAAGACCACGAACCTGCTAAGCTAAAGAAACAGGCCAAGGAACAACAAATTAAGGATTTGGAAAAAGCTAAACCAGAAGCTAAGCCTCTCGAGCAGATTCTTACCCAAGGATTAAAAATAACATCAAAACATATTCTTACTTGGCCATGGTCTTTTTAATTTTTTTTTTTTTGTTTTTAGGGATGGTGTGGTTGGTTGTATTAATGATCATATAGCAAATATATGAATGAAAATTACATTTGTGTATTTATAAACAGCGGGTTTGCATATGTTTGGTATGTAGTACAGAGGAGTAAAAAACCTAGAGATTCAACCATTCTTAATAAGTATCCATAAGTCACTTATTAGCAAACTCTTTTCCAAATATTATATTAACATATTCTCCTACTAACTTGTTCTTGTCTCGGCACTATTGGGTGAGAAACTTAATCTAGAAACCGACTGTGAGCAGAATTCCGCTCCTTCATTCGCAAGCCGAAAGTGACCGAGTCATTGGCTCCTCTTCTGCTAAAGTAATAATGTAGTTAGATGCCACTTCCTTATGGCAATCGGCAATCGGTAAAGCCCTTTTGGACAAGTTAGAGGGGAAAAAGAAAAAAACAAATCAAACGTGAATTAATCTATAAATTGAACCAAATTAAACCAAACGAAAATACAATATTTTTTTAAGTTTGGTTTAAAAAATTAATAAGCTAATCTAGACTATAAAGTTATTATTAGTTTGAAAAGATAAACTAAACCAAACAAAATCAAAACAAATCATTGCCAAAAAATATAGTACTATTTTAATTGCAACTATGAAAATTCTTTTCTATTAATATTGGCACATTTTAGTTTACTTTTGTTAAACTATATACTTATTTAACTTTTATTATCATAATTTATAGATTATATATATATGTAGATCAACTTAGAACTAATATTATATGCTAATTTTATAAATAAAATTGGATGTCAAATGTTCATATGATATTAATAATTATTATTATTAAATGAACATAGTATTTTTTACCATTACAAAATTTGGTTCATTCCATAAACTAACCAAATTGAACCAATGTTATGCTAATCCTAATTGGATGGCTTGGTTTAGCTTAAGGGGAAAACCAAGCTGAAGTCACTCCTCTTCACTTTTGAAGACTACCATAGTTCATAATTAACGTTTGTAGGAATTTTTCGAAATCAGATTTGAGACCAATGCACCAATGAATGACTATTGAGGAAACAATAACATGAAAATTGAAAAGCATGCTACAACTTCCTTTTCTCTTAAATGGCCAGACTAGCTGTTCTTCATAGAATTTGTAGTTAAGCGGATGCTCCTAATGACTCTTGAAGCCTTTACACCAAACATCTAGTCTATAAATTTATTTTCCTACCTCATGGGTCCTTATCAATTAGTGTTGTAAATCTAAGATGTGCTTTCCTCTTCTAATACTTAGGGGCAAGAAATCCATTTGTCCCCTCATACTTTAAAAGCCTTTCACCACTTTTTTTACTTGTATATTTCACTTAAAAAGATGGTTCTTCCCTTCTCAAATACTAGACCATCCTCAAGAATTCCAGGCTCCTCTCTTAGCTTTCATGCAATCCGAAAAATAAGTGCTTTAAAAAATTCTCATCCAAAAAGCATTTTCACTATTTTGAGCTCTCCGAGCCAATTTTATGAAGAAGAATTAGGTTAAACATATAGAAATCTATAAACCCAAGTCCACCTTTAGATTTTGGTTGGACCATCTTGTTTTGTCCAATCCAATGAATTTAACGCTTACCTACACTTTAACCTACCTATACTTGGCAATGAAAAGATTTACCTTTGAGAATCGTTTCCTAGGAAATATATAGTTATCATTAGATGTGTTGTTATTGTTTTAGCCACTTCCTTAACTAAGACTTCCGTTCTAAGATTAAACATCTCATTTTATACTTAACAAACAATAGGATTCCTATCTTCTTCTTCTTCTTCCAAATGTTAGGCTTCCAATATCATTTTTAGGATTACCCCATCCCTACCACCCGTTGAAAAAAAAAAAAAAAGCCAAATTTCATTCTTGGGTTCTTGATTTTCATTATGAATAAATAAGTACTTCATGTGCAAGGTTTACTTCTTATGCCAATGTTGTATAGTAGTTATTAATGATATCCTTCAACACCTTTGTACTACTTTTATTGATAGCATTCATGAAAGTAGTGAATCATTTAGTAAACAAGATAAAAAAGACGAGGCAACAAGGGATACTCGCCTAAGGCATGACTTGGAATGGAACTACTATAGAGAATGAAATATGTTGTGAGCATCAATGATATTGGGATGAATCATTTTTCCTAAGGTAAATGCATTTTTGAATTCAAGAACTATATGTGGAAGATAGGATATTGGAGATATTTTTGTAACTAAAATTACATAAATTTGTGGGGTAAAAATGAGCAACTTCCTAAGGATTTTCAATTAAATTAAATCATTCCAATATATGATGGAAGGAAGAATACCTAGGGTAAACAAATTTCGAACAATAATAATAATGCTTATACCAATCACAAATATGACATTATTAGTAGACAACAGTTTGAGAATCCATTAAGGATAAAGCATTGAACATGGTGATAAGTCCACTACATATTTCTACACATGCAAGAATATATAAGGCTCATATTTACTACTATGGTTTACAAAGTACATATAAATGTTTCTTCTAAACTCTTATATGTAAATTCCTCAATAATTCAAAATAATAAAAGAACTTTGCTCAATTATATATCAACATGAACTTATGATATAAAAAAAATCCTTTATAATAATTACCACATTCTCATGAAGTATGAAATATATAGAAAGTGATTGATCAACCTACATTTAATGAGATCCATTTATTGTTTTCTAGTCCCATGATACACAAATGCCATTCCTACTCCTACGTTAGAGGTTATAATAGAGATATTCATAACTATTATCTCTACTTGAAATAATGTATATAACATGAGTGAGCATTGATATCTCATACAGAGATATTGCTACACAAACAACAACTACATGACCATATCCTAAGTCATGTCACTACCAAATTTGGTGAAGATTTAGGAAGATTTGTTGCGATTTGGTTTATCTTAAGTGATACAACCAAGTGATATAATTATGTCACTAAGTTGTGTCATTTCTAATGATGTGCAAAATTTTACATTTCTTATATAAGGACTCCTTAGGGATTTTTGTCACATTCTTTTAGAAGATTTTTTGAAAGACTCAAAGGAGTTGAACACTTAAGAGAGCGACGCACTTTAAGATTTAAGCTTTTCTATTGATTTCATGGCTTATTTTTCTATTTTTTCTTCAAATTTTATTCAAGATTATTGCTTTACCATGACTAGTGCTTAAATTTATTGTATCTAGGTTTTATGGAACCTAGAATTAACATATGAAGTTGGTTTTTCTTAGATCTAATAAATATTTTTAATTTTCTCGGTTTGATTATGTGTGCTTGATTATTTTAGATTAATATTTCTTAAGGTGTTAATCTAAAATTTAATATTGTGCTAGAAAATTAAGAGATTTCTTGTATGATTAAATTTAGGCATAGTTAATGAAAATTCTTACAAGTTTAGAGATAAATTGCAAAATCTTTCCTGATCTTGATTAAATTAGTTAGAGCAATCATTGTTCTTTAATGTGATATTTGATTGTGCTATTGAGAAAAGATTTCAATAGGTGATTTAAAGATTAGGGTTAATAGATTTAAAAAAGTTATTAACTTTATTAGAGGATTCTCTTAGTCAAAAAAATTAAGGATTGAGTTAGATAATCTTTACTAAAGTTGTATGCGTAATTTTAGGGGAAGCAAGATCTAGGTATAACATTGAATCTTGAATCAATTTCCAATTGAATTGTTTTCTTGTTAATTTCTTGAATTGAGTCTTAGTTAATCTTTAAATTAGTTTTAATAGTAATTTATATTTACTTCTTTAAGTTCCTGAATTAAAGTTTATCGGTTAGATAATAAGGAGGTAGTTAATATTAGTACTTATCGTCCTTATAAGAACGACATCTATTCTTTGAACTATACTACTATACAATAAGTATACTTGCATGATACCAAGTATTTGGTGCTGTTGCTAGGGACTTGTGATATTAAGAACGTTACCTAATCTATTAATCTAACCATCGTCTCTTTATTTTTCTTGATTTCTTTTCTTTCATGTTTCTTTTATTTCTTTGTTGCAATTTTGAATCAATTCTACATTTCCTTTTCGTTATGTGGCCAAGCTAAGTAGTGGTTGAATTCCTTGGCTAGGAATTTAATTACAACTTTGAATGAACTGGTAAAGAAGTTCTTGAAAAAGTACTTTCCGTAAGCAAAAACCACTAAATTTAGGGCTGACATCTCTTTTTTTGCCTAGATAGAGGGTGAAACCCTATATCGTACCTAGGAGCTCTTTAAGGACCTACTAAGGTGGTGTCCACACCATGACCTCCTCTTTGGATGGATATATAAACTTTCTACAATGGTCTCAACCTTTTTATAAGGCAAATGATAGATGTAGTGGCTAAGGGTATATTCAACACAAAGACACTCGAGCAAGTTCAAAACTTGATTGAAGGAATGGCCATGGCAACCCCAACTCAGCCCTAACAACTTTTGCCAAGAGGGATTTGTAGGTAATGAGCAAATGGAACAAGTTGATCTTTTAGGGAAATCTTTAAGGCCCTAGTATAATCCCTAAAGTAATACCTACAGTTTGAGGTAGAGAGATTACCCTAATTTTTCATGAGGAGGTTAGAATTAAAGTTAAGGCTAGCAGTGGCAAGCAAAGAACCTACCTCAGTGAAGATCAAACTTACCTTAACTAGGTTTTCAACCGCTTATAGCTACCTTATTAGCCCTAAAAAAGAAGTTAGAGAGTCTTTTGGTAAAATACATCTAGACAAATGAGGTGAGAATGCAATAGACAGAGACTTCTTAAGGAATCAAGAGACTCCATCTATAACTTGGAAAATCAAATTGGACAACTTGTAAATATGCTAAATAAACAGCTACAAAGGTCTTTGGTTAGGAACATTGAAACAAACCCTAGGGAACATGTAAATGCAGTGACTTTGAGAAGTGAAAGAGAGCTACAATATGAGAAGAGGGACAGTGGGGAAGCAATTGAGAAAGAAGTGGAGGTTAGGGGTAAAGACGGAGTAGAGCTACCAAAAATGAAGGAGTATAAGCTGCCCATCCCATATCCATAGTGACTAAAACAATATTGCATTGAACTAAGCAAGCAATTTGGTCAATTCCTTAATACATTAACTTATCTCTTGTTGATGTTTTATTGTAGGTGCCAAATTACATAAAATTCTTGCACAATCTTTTGTTGAACAAGAGGAAGTTGGAGGAACTTTCAACCGTTAGACTTGACGAGGAATGCTTTGCATTACTTTAGAAAAAGCTGCCAAAGAAATTATAAGATCTATGAAGTTTTACTCTTCCATGTGTGCTTAGCAATTTGCCAATAGATAATGCTTTGGTAGATTTAGGAGCTAGTATTAATTTGATGCTATACAAATGTTCAAAAAGCTAAGGTTAGGAGAACCTAAACCAATATGCATGTGCATTCAATTAGTCGTTAGGTCCATTACATACCGTAGAGGATCATAGAGGATGTTTTGGTGCCAGTTGACAAGTTTATTTTTTTTGTGGATTTTGTTATCTTTGATATAGATGAGGATTTCGAGATACTATTGATTTTAGGTAGATCCTTCCTAGCTACGGCTAGGGCTATATTTGATGTTAATGAGCGTAAGCTAATCTTAAAGGTTGGAGAAGAAGAAATTGTTTTCCAAAATTTAGATGCAATGCATAAGTCTCTTGACTTAGAGGGCATAAGCTATGATGTTGATTCTACTACTATTACTAAATGTTTACGGGAAATACTTGTTAAAGAACCTGTGGATCACTGCTTGGAAAAGGGAGATGGAGAGATGGTTAAAACCCCTAATCAATCCAAAGTTGTAGCTTAGTTGGGTGCTAATGAATTTGGTGTTGTAAAGAAGGGGTTTGAACCATTTTGCATACTATTAGAAATAAGGCTAGAGCTTTCTAAAGTAGAGCCATAGGTATTGGAATAGAAACAAGCAAGAAAGTGTTTAGAACACACTTGTAGAGCTTTCTAAAGTAAAGCTATAGGTATTGGAATGAAAACAAGTAAGAAAGCTTTTAGAATACGCTTTTCTAGTGAGAAGCTCAAAGCTACTGATGACCACTCCATCTAACTAAAAAGAGGACAAAAAAAAGAAACTCGAGTAACATGAGTTTGATGAGTAGCGTGATAAGAAGAAATTCATTGGAATTCGTCTAGACAAGGGAATTTGCATGGCGAAGGGTAAGTCTATCCTTGTGTAGAGAGTTCAAAAGTGAGGTAAGGAAGGAGATCACCTCCACCAGGATGAAGGTAAGTGAATTTAACATTTTATCGAGCTAACGGCATTAAACATAGTGTTCTTAGGAGGTAACCTAAGTTGGTAAGTTACTTTATCAATTTTCTCTATTTATTTCAGCATTTTATTAATTTTATTTCTTTTTAATTATTTGTTTTATTAATTTCATGCATTAGAATAGGTATTTCTTATAAGAAATAAAAAAAAAGGGGAAAAAAGGTAAGTCATGAGTAGAGAGATATACAACTTGGGTGATACGATCGTGTCTCTCAGTTGTGTCGCTTCTAGGGGGCCAAGTTATCGGAATAATAGTGAAGTATATTACTAGGAGACATGACCATATCTCCTTGTCATGTCATTCCTAGGCACACCCCTACCCCCCTCCTTCCCCAAGCATGTAATCATAGTGAGCTACACTACTAAGGAAGCACGATCGTGTCTCCCATCCATGTCACTCCCAAGGCTATAATTTGTCACAGTAAAGTACACGACTTAAGAGATACAGTCGTGTATCCTAGTTGTGTCACACGTCCTATTTGAAGACTGAACCTAGCTTCTCTCTCTCACTCCCTTATTTCAATTGCATAATGAAAACAACTTACTCTTTCCTCCTCCTTTCTTGTCCCCCCACATTTACACTAGAACAACACATACAAAATCATATTTGTACGTTCTTACGTAAAAAGGGACTTTATACTCTTTAAATCATTCTTTAGACTACTTTAAGAACGCGATAAGTGCCCCCAATCTCCACTTGTTTCATACTTGTTTCGATATTGCGTTACATGTGTCAATTTGAAAATTCGTTTAGTCAGACCATCATGCTTACTATTCATAACGCAATAAATAAGATTTGGTTAACATAGAGTATAAGCCTCATAATTTCACATAGTTATCTCAAGTGAGTAATTTAGAGTGTATGCGAAGGTGAGATGATTACGAAGATATTTCATGAATAAGTTCTAGGGGTTAGTCGATGACATCTCTTTGATTTAGATTATAGAAATATAATAAAATAATAATATTATAGTTACAAATAGTTAATTTCATTAAATAATATTATATTGTAGTTTATTTGCCGAAAACATACGATTTAGGTAACAAAATTTAACTAAACACTAGAGATAAATTATTTGCATTATAAAATCATAAAATGATATACAAAAGTAATACGTGTACCTCGAGTACAATTATTATATATAAATACATACTTGTAAATGCCTAAAATACTTAAAATTATATAAATTTAACTAAAATTTATTAAGAAAAATAGAAAAAGATTATTAAAATTTACTAAACTACTAGAATTATAAGGATTTAGGCAGGAGACATCTAGTAGATATCTGTTAATTATATAATTAGCCTAATGACACCAAACATGCAAGAAAAGGGAGGGTATTAAAGCTTGAGAGAGAGAGAAAATCCTTATTTGAAACTATGCAAGCTTAGGAATTTTCACCAAATTCTCTCCAAATGTTCATGAGGATATGAAGAAAATTGGAAAAATATGAGGAAAGAGAAAAGCAAGAAGAAAAAAAATTCAAAAAATTTTATAGGAAAACAATGTAAAATGGCGGTTTTTTGGGAGCACTTGCTTAGATGATTGCTATATACGAACCACTACCACCACCCAACCATAGTGGTAGCGGCTAGGAGGGTTGACATTAGGATGGCCGACGTTGGTGGTTGGAAGCCTATTTTTCTGGTGAGTCAAATTTCAACCTGATTTTCATTAATTTTGTAAAAATATTAAATTAATTCAAAAAATTATGAGAAAAATTATTTTGAAGTATTTTATAAGTACTTTTTGAAGGAAATATCCTATTGTAAAATTTTAAGTGGGTTTATGACCTCGTTAAGAAATCACCTAAATTCGAGCAATTTTCGAGGTCATTTTACATAACCCTAACATTATTGTTATAAAGCTAAACTTTTTTCTAGGATAATTCTCTATTACATGTAAGAATTTCATGAAAAGATTTTGGGTAAAAGTATTTTCTATGATTTTTAAGGGATTTTAAGCCTTTAAATTTGATGAAAAATGCTATTTTCCGAAAATTATACACAATTAACTTAGTGAAAAATAACATGCAATAGATTTGGAAGTTTGTTTGTGATATATGTCATAGGGGAGAGTGATAGGAGTTGGAAGGATTGTGTGGGATTGGAGATGTACATTGTAAGCCCTAAAGCCAAGCCAAGTAACCATAAGTTGAGCTTAAAACCCAAGGTTTAGGGCGATCGGCTAAAGGATCTGATCAAACCCAAATTATAAACTATTTAGCAAAATACCAATAAAAATGACCCTGTAAACTTAAATTTAAGAAAGTAAGTAGTAAAATAGGAAACTATAAAATTTTCAAATTTTTTTAAGCATAATAACTTCTAATTACCGAAAAGGCAAAAAGTGTAATATAATAACTAATAAATTAGTAGAGATAGATTATATGTATACTAAAAATTTTAGAATGACCAAAATAATATTTAGGAATGTTCACGTGTACCCTACATGTATTTACGTGTAGATAAAAATACGCGTAATTACTAAAATTGGCCGAAAACTAAGTAAATAATTAAAGAAAAACATAAAATAATTATAAAAAAATTAGAAAAAAATCAGAAGAGGATAACTGCAACAAGATCAGGTTGTGGACTGAAAAGAAAAAATTAACCAATAGGAATTTGACAAACAAAAAGCCAAAAATCAAGGAAATGGGGCAAAATCCCATCAAATTAATGCACATTAATTACTATATTTGTCTATAAATAAGGAAAAAATTCTCAGAAGTCGTTTGGATAGTTTATGATCTGAGAAAAATTGAAACACCAGAAAAATCGAGAGAAATTCCAGAAAATAAAAAAAAAAGAAAACTGTGCAGATTAGCAAGGTGAACTAAAACCACCACCCACCACCACCTGGGACCGAACCATCACCACCACCTTACACTAGGACCACTGCCTGGACCGGCCGTTAGCCTTGGACCGGGTTTGGACGGCCAGAAAGCTTAGAACCGGTTAGTCATTTATTCACCCCAATTTTTGTATAATTTTGTAAAATTAGTTATTTTGCCCAGAAAATTATGAAACTTGTTATTTTGAGGTTTTATTATATGTAGATTTAGGGAAAAATATTGATTTAGTTTAATTATATCTGGAAATATAGGGTCCCTAACAAATTGCTTAAAACCAAGCATGAGTAAACCGGAAATTAAATAGGCTTAGGGATGTAGTTTGGGGCTCAAAATTTTTCTGTAGGATTCTCATATGATGTAGAACTGTGCTATGAAGTCATTTTTTTTAAAATTAATTTTCTAAAATTTTAAGTTAATTTTTAGCCCTAAAATGATGGTAAAATTAGGTGATTTAGGATTAATTAGGTGATTAGGATGTTAATTACTGATTTGGATCTTAATTAGATGTTTAAGGAAGTTAATCTCTACAGTGGAACCCTAATCCTAGCCTTTAGGTACTAAGTATGGTTAATTAGGAAAATTAGGTAAAGAATATAAGAAATTGGGAATATGAGAAAATGTAAATTAATAAATCTAAAAAAATAAAGTTATTTAGATAATATTATAATTGAAATCAGAAAAATAATAAATTTGAAATAATATTTAATTTTAAGTAAATATCTCAAAATGTAAGATTTTTACACATCGGGAATAAATCCGATACCACAATTAGGGTTAGCGTATACCGAATAGTTTAGAATGCCAAAATTACGACCCAATAGGATATTTGAATACCCAAGCATAATGTGATTAATGTCACATTGGGATTCGAGCTTAATTACGACTTAGGAATTAAAACTAGAATCTAGTTTAGGAACTGAACCCCGAAATAGAATACAAAGAATTATTAATACGTTGTAGGTATACATGAGGAAAATGAGTACATTATAAATTAGAATAAGAATCTATAAAATACGAGTACTAAAAGAACCTATTTGTATTATAGGACACCCAGAAACAAATCAACTTGCAACTTGAGGATCGAGTGATTGAGCAAATTCAGGTAAGTTGGGTTATTGCTTATTGTAATAGAGTACTAGTTTTGTAGTACTCGGAGACTTAGGCTTGTATATGATTGTGAATGTAAGTAGCTTGTGCATGTGCTTGATGTATCTGAATTTGTGCTGGAATTTGTATTGTGAATGATTTTGTAACTGATTGAATTGGTATGAACTTGTTGAACACCCTAACCGGAAATTTAATCTTAGTCGACCCTAATAACCGAAAATGTCATGCATTGCAACCCGTTAGGGGATCATAGGACTCTCCAACCAAATACCGACCCCTTCGAAAGGGATAGCGCAGGATTGCAAAATGGTCCCTTCTTCATCCTCAGTCGAACTAAGTGACAGGAGAGGAGGTTGCGGCGGGGGTAAAGTCAATGGTTCGAAGGTAGTCGCGGGAGGAGCGAGGTCTCCATTGCACAAGCCTGGGTTTGGTTGTGAGCTGCTGCATAACATGGAACTCCTCAACCCGGATTGGAGCAGGTGAAATTTCTCTGATTTCACAACGGACCGGACTACGTTGTGCGATGACACTTGATTGTTGCATTGCATGAAAATAATTGTTTGATAACCCTGTTTGTGTTTGTATGCATTCATGAGTCTCCAATTCAACTTACTGAGCTGTAGTTGCTCATACCCTTATAGATCCTTTTGCAGGTTCTGATTTGTAATCTCTTCCAGTACTATGCCGTCCTACAATTATCCAGAGGTTAGTCCTTTTGAAGCCAGGGGTGTGAGGATCAAGTTATTTAGCATAATGTATAACTAGACTGACCTTGTAGTTAAAGGTTGAAGACTGTTAGTTATTCTGTAAATTAGTAGACTGTGGTGATTTTGAAAAATCTTCTTGGGAAGTTCTGTGGACTTATTTATATAATTATCTATGTTTAATAGTAATATGAGATAATTATCATATTTGTAGTATAATTATTAATCGAACTGTTTACTTCAAAGCGAATGGTCGTCGACGCCTTGTGTAGATAATCTCTATGGTAGGAACTGTGAGGCCAGTTTCTATCATAAAATGGTTTACACGGCGGGACTGTTGCGACTTCGCGACTTCGGGGCGTAACATACATCACTAGTCATGATTTACACGTATTAAAGTGAAGATATGAAGATTTAAAAGTTGGGGTAATATGATTATTATGGGTATGATGAACCTATTGTATGATTAAGATTTGCCATGCTTGTAAACTATAGTAAGATATTAGAGCAAGTCGCTCTGTGCAAATATGCAAATTGAATCTGTTTAGAGGGTTCTTTACAGGGTTGATATGGTAAAGAATGACTTAAATTCTTGGTCCAAATACTCAGCCAAAAGGTTAGCTAGAATAAGGATCATGATTATAACCATGTTAGAGTCTTGGTTAGGATGTTATTTGGTATAAGAAGTGTGGTTATATTTAGAAGGTTAGCTGATGAAAGGATTTTAACTCTAAATATGTGAAAGCTTCGTTTAGCAAGTTATTTAGAGAAGGAAGTGTGATTGTAATGATTTTAGAAACTTGACTAGAGGGTGGCTAATTTAAAAGGATTTAAATGAAATTGCTTTAAAGAGTTGATCGAAAAGTTGGATAGTAAGAGAGACTTAACTATACCCTATCATAGACTTGTTGGGAAGTGTTTGGTAGAGGAAGTGTAATTGAAATGGCTTCGAGGACTTGATCTGAGGATTGAAGGCATGAAAGTTTAGAGGAAATGACTTCAAAGACTTGTTTAAAGAGTAGATTGAAGTAAGGAGTATAACTAGGATAACATCAAAGACTTGGTCAAAAGATTATTAGTTTAAACACACTCGTTCAGAGAATTTGTTAGATGGTTTTGAGATTGAAACTTAGTAATAGGCAAGCTTTTAGAACCTTGTTTAGAGACTTCAGTAGCAAGATGGAACTCAATCTAAAGCTTATACAACTTGCTAAAGATAAGTTATAACCATACTTAAATCATTTAAATGAACTCATTTACTTTATATTTAGAAAAAATAAAACCATTGTATTGAATATTTAGAGGAAAATTGAAGCGGAAGAGACCCATATGTAAGTTATTAGGCATCACTTGTCTAAGTAAGTAGGATCGGTGCTTTACTGTACTTTGGAGTATTACTTGAGGATAATTGGAGGCCTTAGTATATATTTTGTTTGTGATTGTATGTTAGTTGCTTATCCATATACGATGTGTATGCTAGAATATGGTTGTACTATTTGGAGTATTGGACTTTATATTAATTGCTTTATGATGTTGCTTGGTTGAATTGTTTGAAATTGCTCAATCACCTTAAAAAAGCAAACTAACTCAAACTCAACCTAACTTCTAACAGGACATGCATCACAACCCACTAGGAGAATAACTAAGATTCTCAGACTAAACACGGTCCCTTCGACGAGAACCCTTAGTCAAACTAAGGGACAATAGAGGAGATTGTGATAAGGTTAGGAATTGTGGTTCGAAGTGAAGTTTCGGGTGGAGCGTTGTCTATTACATAAGCCACGATTTGGTTTTGATCCATGTGTGAGACGTTAAACTCCTTAATCTGGATTAGAGTGGGTACAATTTCTTTAATTTCATGATGGATCAGATAATATCGTGTGATGATATTTGCTTGTATATACATAGTATCTAACTAAACTTGCTAAAAAACTTTGGCTACTTTGTGTCAGATATATGCTATTATTTTCTTCCCACTTATTGAGCAAGTTGTCATCCATTCCTGTCACGCCCCGAAGCGGCAGAGTCGTAACAGCCTCGCCGTGTAAATCATCCTAAGATAGAAGTTGGCCTTACAACCGCTATCTTAGACCTGATCTACATAAGGCGTCCACGACTAACCCGCTTTGAAGTAAACAGTTTGTAATTTAGATAAAGCATTTACCTAAGAAAGTGAGAAAATCTATATGTATATACTATAATTCAGTTATTACATCATTCAAAAATGAATAAAATAATTCTAAAATAAAAACTTAGACCTTAAGAATATATATTTGTTCTTCAAATATTTTTCCTCACTCCCTAGGATCCAGCAGTTGCTAGCTTTAGAGTAGTGGTTTGCCGCTTCTTAGCCAGCACCTGTATGATGTCTATAGGGATGTGAGCAACCACAGTTCAGTAAGTTAGGATGGGGGACTTAAAACTATACCATACACATAATAAGGTTTTCAATCACTTATTAGGTGCAATGCATGTGCAAGCAAATGCCATCGCACGACGTTGTCCGGCCCGTCGTGAGATTAGAGAAATTGCGCCCGCTCTAATCCGAGTTGAGGAGTTGCCGTTAATACAACAGCTTACGACCAAACCTAGGCTTGTGTAATAGAAACCTTGCTCCTCCCGCGACTACCTTCGAACCACTGACTTCACCCTCGCTGCGACCTCCTCTCCTGTTACTTAGTTCGACTGAGGATGAAGAAGAGACCATTTTACAATCCTGCGCTATCCCTTTCGAAGGGATCGATATTTGGCCGAAGAGTCCTAAGTTCCCCTAACGGGTTGCCATGCATGTCCGATTATACTTACTGGTCGTATATTTGATTAAGTCCAGTTTAGGGTGATCAATCATTACATACAAATCTTACAATATATGCTAGGACAACAAACAGAATCATAGCATCACCTATAATCAAGCACATGCACACATTCAACTATCTAACAAGCACAACCAAGCATAATCTTAAGTCTCCAAAATACAGCATCGTATTAATTCCCAACTTACCTCGACTCCTCGCTCACTCACTCGAGGTCCGATTTGCTCAAGCCATCGCCGATCATCCCTATAACACAAACGTGATTTCAGCTTTTCATATAACTATTATATATTTGTTTTATCCTATAACGCTTATTGTTAGGTTTTGTTTTAAGGTTTAATATGTCTAATTATCTAGGTATTAAGTCTTTTACAATTATTCTAGGTTTGGGGTTAGGTTCAGGTTCGGTTTTCGTATCGATTTTTAAATTAGGTTTTAGTTTGATTTGTAAGTAATGTTTTAGATTCCAACCCTAGAAATCTGTTTCAACCTATAATGTGAAATTAATCACATTATTTCCCGATCTCCTAAATACCATCATTATCCCGAGTTAGTGTTTATTTTACCCAGTACACTTAAATCCATATTAGTGTACTGAATTCACTCCTAATATGAGAAATTTTTATATTTTTCATATAATTACATAAATTCAAGTTTCTTATCAGATTTATTATATATTCTTATTATTTATATAATATCAATTTTTATCCTAATATTTTCTATTTATTATATTTCTAATAATTACATATTATGTATATAATATACATCTAATATTTCTTTTACTCTAATTACCATCTCCTAACATCAATTATCATTTCAAAATGTCTAAATTCATCCTAAATCAGATTTTACTCCTAATTTCCCTAATTTACAAAATTAACTTAAGGTTAACTATTTTTCCTTATTAATCATTTACTACATAATTAACCTAATAATTACATCTAACACCCTAAATGTTACAAGTATCATACTCCATCATATTTTCACATCCTAAAACCTATACTTATTCACTAAATCAGTAATTAACCATTTAATTACTTAATTAACCATAAATTACCCATTTTATGCCTCATTTTAGAGCCTAAAAATTATCTAAAAATTTCAAAAATTAATTTTTGTAAATGGGATTCATAACATTGTTCTATATCATCTAAGTAATCTACACAAAAATTTTGGGCTCAAAACTACACTCCTAAGGTTATTTGTTTCTAAACCGAAACATGCTCGGTTTTGCATGATTTCTTAAGGACCCTATATCACGAGACATATTTTCTTCAAAATAATGTTTTTCCTACAAACTAAATACAAAAATATTCCAGAACAACAAAATTCATAATTTTCTAATAATATTTACTATTTTTACAAAATTATACAAGAATCGGGCTGAAAATTGGACTCACCGATTTGGGTGGCTCCGGCCACCGCCGGCTGCCGTGGCCTTATCGGTCGGCTTGGGTGCTGCCACCATCATGTGTTGGTGGTGGCTGTCTACTTCCAGCTGCTCGTCTAGTGTAGATTTTCTTTGAAAGCCCTAATTGTACAGTTTTTTTCTAATTTTTTTTTAAACCGAATTTTTCTCTCAATTTTTACTTCTCCCTAATTTTCTTTGATTTGTATCTGTCCAAATGAGCTTCTAAATTTTTCTTGCTATTTATAGAGCTTTAGTGTAATTATTGTGCATTAAATTGGACAAGACAATTGCCTTATCCCTTGATTTTTGGCTTTTATGTTGTTTTAATTTAATTGGCCGAATTTTTTATTATTTTTCCCAACTGTCACGAACAAATTCTGGATCATTCATGATTTTTCCTGATTTTTCTTGATTTTTCCTTATTTAATTATGAATTTTCTTTAAGTATTTTGTATTATTTTAACACATTTCGCATATTTTAAGAAATTACGCGTATTTATACTTACATGTAAATTCATATATAGTACAAATAAATATTCTTAAATATTATTTAGGTCATTCTATTATTTTTAGTGTACATATAATCTATCTCTAGTAATTTATTAGTTATTAGATTACACTTTTTGTCTTTTCGGTAATTAGCAATTATTATGCTTAAAATTTGAAAATTTCATAGTCTCCTATTTTATTACTTATTTTCTTAAATTTAAGTTTACGGAGTCATTTTTACTAATATTTCTCTCAATAGTTTATAATTTTGGGTTTGATCGGATTCTTTAACCGATCGCCCAAAACCTTATGTTCTAAGTTCAATCCTACAATCAATTGGCTTAGCTTTAGGGCTTATAATTCCCCTATAGCTGTTTTGCAAGTTTCCAATAGATTTACCAACATTACCTCAAATCCTAAAAGATTAGAGAATGAGATTAGGGAGTGAGATTTAAGACTAATTGGTTGGATTTCTATTTTGTTTATCAACTTTACTAATCTTTAGGAAAACTAATAGGGGCTCCTCAAGTGACCCTTTAGTTTTCAACTAATGAAATTTATTCTATGCTCTATAAACTTGTGAATTTGAATAAATTTTTAATAGTTGCATTATTCTTTTCGTATCAATGTATTTCTTGAAACTTTTTATTAAATTTAAGATTTTGTTTTACATATGATTTATAAAACTTAATTGTTCTCAGATAATAAAACTACACAATTATTTTCAAAATCTATTTTGAAAAGTTACACCACAGGTTGATATCGATTAAGTACTAAGTTGGATGCTTCAAAGTTGTGGGGTAGTGAATGTTTAGTGTAAACTATATGTACGTTAGTAGCTAAGGTGGTTAGCTTTTAGCTTAAGTTGATTTACACGACGGAGCTATTATGACTCCTTAGTTTGGGGCATGGCACAAAGTTAAAGTTTCATGTTTGTTTTGAATTTGTGTGAAGTATTTCTTTCTTGAATGATGAATCTTGATAAGAAATTAGAGCTTTTGCTTTTGCTTTGTTTCTTAATGAAACTCAAGTACTTTGATGCATGATCTTGAGTGTTCCAAGTGTTGATCATCATTGACATGATTACATCATTTAAAATTGGTGCCAATTGTTAGGTTTAAAAGACATGAGTTGTGTTACTTATAGTACATTATAATAGGCATATGATTCTTGATAATCGAGTGGAAGTGTTGGATTTTCTCAATTCATTTGCTTTGTTCTTCATTTGAGCACTTAGTGTTTTAGTGTTTAATCAACATTAATGTGCTATTGACTTATGTAATTGAAGGATATGGTGTTAAACATGCTTAGAATTTTTTATGCAACAATAGTTGCAAGGATTGTATGAAGGATTTTTCAAAAACACAACTACATCATGCATGCCCATTAAGCGTTTGATAAAAGTCCTAAATGAGTTATAGTGTTATTTCTTCCACACTTAATTATGATTTCGGTATAGTTCTTTGTTATAAGTGTGGGGAAGCTTTTGGTTAACAAAATAGTGATTTGAATTTTTTTTTCTTTTGAATAGGACCATGGCATCACAAACTAAGCTTTAAGTTAAGAGGAAGCTTAAGAAGAAGAAGAAGAAGAAGAAGAAAGAGCTAAAGAGGAGAGTTCAAGTGAAGAGAAGGATGATGAGGATGAAGTTATGAATGATGCCTTTGATGAGGAGGATTAAGATATGGATTTGGTTGTTTGTTATTTTCTTTGATTTGTTTGTAATGATAAGTTAGTATGAATTCGCCTTAGTCTATCAGAAGAGTGAGGTTTGAATTCCGTTGTTAATGAACTCTAAACAAAGTAATTGTGCATGAATGAAATAAACGAATTGAATTGAAGCCTTCTAATGAAAATATATATTAGGGGAGTGATTAAAAGGTGAATAAATGTAATATATGTTTGCTCTAAATTTTGGTGCTTAGTAAGACTGAAGAGAGGGTTGTATGCATTTTAAACTATGTAAATCTTAATTTACATAGATTAGTTTATAAACTCTAGTATTTCGTATCTTTTGATCATTGTAAAGAGATTATATAAGGAGATAAGGAAGTTCTTAAGGAATTTTAAAGTAAATTTGTAGGTTGATCTTTTGAATTATTTCTCAGGTTAAGTGTTAAATTTGGTTGATCTCTTTAGTAGTGATAGTTTTAAATAAGAATCTCTTGTCCTCATCCTTCTTTGATTTATTTGCTTGAGGACAAGAAAATTTTTAAGTATGATGAAGTTTCATAAGCTTTTAATTGCCTATATTTTATATAGTGATTTTTCCTTAAAATTTGAGTTTATTTTAAGAAAATGATACTAAATAGAGTAAAATCTTGTTTTTGTAGGTTTTAGAATGATCTTTGGAAGAAAATAAGAAAATAAAAAACAAGTTTTACTCAAATTGGAGTTAAATAAAAGAGTTATGACACTACTTGGGAGATACGACCATGTCCCAAGTCGTGTCACTACTAGATTTGGTGAAGATTTAGGAAGATCCATTGGCATTTGGTGTATCTTAAGGGACACAACCAAGTGATACGATTGTGTGTGCAAAATTTTACACCTCTTATATAAAGACTCCTTAAAGATTTTTGTCACATTCTTTTAGATGACTTTTTGAGAGACTCAAAGGAGCCGAACACTCAAAAGAGTGATGCATTTCAAGATTCAAGCTTTTCTATGGATTTCATGACTTATTTTTCTATTTCTTCTTCAAATTTTGATGAAGATTATTACTTTACCATTGCTAGCGCTTAGATTTATTGTATCTAAGTTTTGTGGAACTTAGAATTATTATGTAATGTTGGTTTTTCTTAGATATAATAAATATCTTTAATTTTCTTGGTTCAATTATGTGTACTTGATTGTTTTAGATTAATATTTCTTACGGTGTTAGTCTAAAATCTAATATTGTGTAGGAGAATTAAGAGATTTCTTTTATGATTAGATTTAGATATAGTTGATGAGGATTCTTGTGAGTTTAGAGATAAATTGCAAGGTCTTTTTTGATTTTTATTAAATTAGTTAAAGAATTCGTTGCTCTTTAATGTGATTTTTGATTATGTTATTGAAAAGAGATTTTAATAGTTGATTTAAAGATTTGTGTTAATAGACTTGAGAAAGTTATTAATTTGATTGAGAAAGTTATTAATTAGTTAAGAAAATTAAGGATTAAGTTAGATAATATTTAGTAAAGTTGCATGTCTAATCGTAGGGAAAGTAAGATCTAAGTATGACATTGAATCTTGAATCAATTTCCAATAAAATTACTTTTTCGTTAATTTCTTAAATTGAGTCTTAGTTAACTTTTAAATTAGTTTTAGCAGTAACTTAGATTTACTTCTTTAAGTTCTTGAATTAAAGTATATCAGTTATACTACTATACGTTAGGTGCACTTGCCTAAGACCTATTTCACATGGTATATACTGTAAGAAGGTTTTAGAAAGTTAAAACATAAGTTATGGTTTCTAAAGTTGATAACCTTATCCTTAAGGGTCATGTATAAGGTTTCACTCACCTTAAGTTGCACTTGTGACTTAAACTGAGCTGAGTTGAGACAATGTCGTATTGAGCTTAACCTTAAGTTGAACTCGATTTTCCAGAGTTCAAGCTCAGTTGAGCTTAAAATTTTGAGTTCTAACTTGACTCGAATTAATACTTAACTATCTGGTGTTCAAATTGATTATGCTCATTTATGTTCAGCTCAATAAAATTGTATATATTTCTTCTAATTAAAATAACATTATTATCTACATTCAACTTAAGTTCAAGTAACATTTAAGATCAACTCAAGTTTGATTAAGCTCATGAATTGAGCCAAATCATATCTCATGAAACTCAAACGTATTTCAATAAACAACTTTAGTAGCTTAAGATAAGCTTGACTCTAATAAATGTAAAATAACCCAAAAAATCATAAGGACAATCAACAAATCAAATGGATATGTTCAAAGGTCATTTAATAAGGAATTCTAGGGACTTAGAAAATGTTTAGAAATGAATTAGGCTTAAAATGTTTGATAAAATGGGCCTTGGTGCTACGCCCTAAATCAGAGAGTCGTAATAGCCCCGTTGTGTAAACCAACTTAAGTTAGAAGCTAGCTACTTTAACCTTTAATGTAGGTATAATTTACACAAGTCATTTACTACTCCATAACTTTAAGTCAACCAATTCCGTTCTTGTTTGGTATCAACCTGTGGTGCAATTAAAAGTCCAGCCAATTAGTCTTGAATCTCACTTCTCGACCCCATTCTCTAATCTTATGGAATTTAAGTTAGCATTGGTAAATTTACTAGAAATTTGCAAAATAGTTATATGGGAGTAAGCAACAACTTACTTAATAAGTGGGATGAAGGTGATGACACATGTTTGATATAGAGCAACCAAGGTTTTTAAGCAAGTTTAGTTAGATGCTATGTATGTATAAACAAGTATTATCGCATGATGTTGTTCGATCTGTCATGAGATTAGAGAAATTGTATTCGTTCCATTCTAAGTTAAGGAGTTTGACGTCTTACACAAAAATCAAAAACCAAACTGGGTCTTGTGCAATAGAGAACACACTTAGCCCAAGACTACCTTCGAACCATAGTTTTTAACTTTACCGCAGCCTCTTATCTTGTCATTTAATTCGATTAAGGGTGGGGAAATGATCATTTCAACAATCCTCATTAAAGGGTCTATGTTTGGCTCAAGAATCCTAGTCGTTCCCCTAATGGATTACGATGCATGTTTAGTTAGAAGTTAAGCCAAATTTGAGTTAGTTTGCTTTTGGGGTGATTAAGTAATTTTAGATAGTTCGGAGCAGGCCACATCATAAAGCAATCAATACATAAGTCCAGTACTCAATTAATATAACCATATTCAAGCACACGTGTTGTATATGCACAAGTAATTAATTTACAATCACAAATAAGACATATACTAAGGCCTTAAAGTATTCTTAAACAATACTTTAAAGTGTAGTAAAGCATTGATCTTACTTACTTAGACATGTGATGCCTGACGATCTTAATGGTTAGTCTCATTCGCTTCAATTTATCCCTAAACATTCAATACAATCACTTTAGTTTACTAAATGTAAAGTAAATGACTTCATTTTAATAATTTAAGTATGGCTATGACTTATCTTTAGCAAGTGGTTGTTGAGTTTTAACTTGTTATTGAAGTCTTTAGACAAGGTTCTAGAAGGTTGCCTAATTCTAAGTTTTGGTCTTAAAACCTACTGATGAAGTTTTTGAACGAGTGTCTTTAAACTAGTAACCTTCTAATTAAGTCTTTGATGTTATCCTAGTTATACTTCTTTTTTTAGTCAACTCTCTGAACAAGCCTTTGAAATCATTTCTTTTAAGTATTCCACACTAATTAATCCTCAGATCAAGTCCCCCAAGCCATTTCGACCACATTTCCCTTATCAAATACTTCCTAAACAAGTCTATGATGTGGGTACAGTTAAGTCTCTTTTACTATCTAACCTTTTGATCTAGCCTCTAAATCAAAGAATTATATCTTCCTCTTTATAGACTAACCCTTTGTAGATGTCTCTGAAGTGATTCCATCTAAGCCTTCTAAATCGGCCAACCCTCTAGTTGAGTCTCTAAAGTCGATACAATCAAACTTCCTTTACCCAATAACTTCTTAAACGAGGCTCTAACGTATTTCGAGTTAAAAACCTTCCATCCCCCAACCCTCTAAGCATGTCTTTAAAGTCATTGCAACCATACTTCTTTTATGAAATAACATCCTAACCAAGACATAACATGGTTGTAATTAAGATCCTTGAACCAACTAACTTTCTAATCAAGTATTTAAACTAAGAATTTGAATAAATCTTTTACTAGATCAACCTTCTGAAGAAATCTTTGAACAAACTCAATTTACATGTTTACACAAAACGACTCACTTTAACATTTTATTACAATTCACAAGCATGAAAATCATGATCATACGATAAGTTCTTCATACCTATAATAACCATATCTCCTAAACCTCTAGATCTTAATATCTTTACCTTAATGCTTGTATACTATAACTAGTGATTCATGCATATCTCAAATCCCACTCAATTTAACCATCTCCAAATCATTCTCCATAATGACGTATCATATAATCAAACTCCACAACTATTGCATGTTGTTCTCCACAAGGGCAATTGTATGAATCTTCTGAAAAAAGCATTTTTCATTAAATTTAAAGGCTCAAAATTCCTTAAAAATTATAGAAAATATTTTTGGCGAAAGACTTTTCATGAAATTCTTAGATGCATTATAGGGTTATTCTAGAAAAAGTTTGGCTTTAAAACTACGTCAATAAGATAATTTAAAACAACTTTAAAAATTGTTTGATTTTGTACAATTTCTTAAGGAGGTTATATACTCGTTTAGAATTTTATAATATGATATTTTTCTTAAAAAGCACATACAAAAATATGCCAAAATAAATTTTTTCGTAATTTTTGGAATTGATTTGGTATCTTTACTAATTTTGGGGAAATCAGGTTAGATTTGAAACTTACTGGAAAGTGGTTGTCCGGCCACCACCTTTCATCAGCACTATGTCGGCACACCTAGGCACTACCCCTACTGTTGGCCAGTAGTGGTGGTTTGTACCTAGCACACCCCTAAACTCGTGTTCTTCAATTCCACTTGGTTTACATAGTTTCGATTCTTAATTCTTCTCTAGAATTCGTGAGTTATTGTTTAACTGTCTTCACCTTTCCACATTTTTCATAGATTCCTCAAAGACTCCCCGGTGTTTTAGAGAGAATTGATGATATTTCCTAAGTTAAACCATGCCAAAATGAGTTTTTTTTTTTCTCTCTCTTTAGAGCTTAATTATCTCTCTAATCATGCATATTAGGTGTTTTGTTGCTAATCTCCGAAGTCTATAGCTATCTATAATGTGTCCATGCCTAATCTAATATGAATATAGTAGTTTGGTGACTTTTTACCAATTTTTTATTATTTTCTTATAAATTTTTAGTTAATTATACTTATTTTTTAGTATTTTAGGCATTTATGAGTACATAATTATATATAATAATTATATCCGAAATAGACATATTACTTTTATATATTATTTTGTCATTTTATGGTTTTATAATGTAAATAATTTATTTCTAAAGTTTGATTAATTTTCATTACTTAAACAGTACGTTTACGATGGGTAAATTATAATATAATATAATTTAGTGAAATTAACTATTTTTAACTCTAATATTATTATTTTATTATATTTCTATAATTTGAAACTACGGGGTATTCTCAATAATCTCCGAAGACTTATTCGTGAAATATTGTTCTAATCGATTTACTTTCACATAAGCTATAAATTACTCACTTGGAATGACTATGCGAAATTATGAGACTCACACTTAGGAGTTAATTTAGGCATAAAGAGGTAAATTTGACTCAGAAATGACCTTAGATAATGAACTGATGGTTGAGGCCTAACATGGGTTAGCTTATCATACCTTAGGCTAGCCCATGACCCATAAATAGTTTGCCAAGAACCGATTCTCTAAACCCCATAATCGGTTCTCAATGCATTCATAAGGTACTTAAGTCAAATGACTAAGATAGTGGGCTTAGAAATATAGTCAAAATGAACTTCTAAAATTTAATATAGACATCTTAGATAAGTACACGTAACCCCTCAAAATAGCAAACCCATTTCCCTTCTAAGCCCATAATCTAAATGGCCTGGACCATATAAAATGATGAACTTAAATAATAAATTAGAGTAGTTGGGCTTGAAATTCTCTAGTGAGCCTAAAATGGATAACCATACAGATTTAGCTAAAACATGTTAAATTAACTTAGCCCATTAAGTAGATTATTAATAAGAATCCTAATGGGCTTAATTCTAAATTAATTATACTCATTCCCCACTTTATGGCCTTAATAATAGAACATCTAAAGTCTAGTGGATTAATACCCCTAAAGTCTATATTTAAAAGAGCCTCTATCTACAAGGGCTAGGACCAAAGTCTCCAAAATACCTTAGGCCCATTACTCTTATTAAGACCCATACCTTAGATGGACCATAACTAAAATGAAGCCCTGAATCTAATGGGTAACTAATAACAAGTGGATTAATAATTGGTAATGATTTCTTTAATTGGCAAATTAAAATAGTTATACAATATAGGCTTAGTCCACTTTCAAAATAATTAAGCCCACTAACTTTTTAAAGCCCATATGTAGATGGACCTTAATTAACATAAGGCCCAACAAAAAGAGCTTTATTGTAGGTTTAAACATAGTAATATATTGTTAAGGATAAAACCTTAACTCTTCTTTATTGATTAATCAATCTTCAAGTGGGATTATGATACATTTATCTCTTTGCTATATGAGGCTTGTTTGACATGTATGCAGTGACTCTACATGTTGCTTGTTAGAATTCTATGAGACCTTCAACTAGATAAAAGCATAAACATGAATTGACTAATTATAAGTTGCTTATGATTAGTCCTTTATTCTACTATGATGTTAACCTTGGATTGGGTTACATTTGGTGATATAACTACGAGATGATGCTGTAGATATAGCCTAGGTCATTGTGGATGGTTTGGTGAGTAGTCGTTAGGAGAGCATCATAGCGGTATTAAACAATATGACCCTGTATATGAGACTATTTTCCAAGATTTATGTGTAGAGTCTAGAGCTACTCTCATGACCCTCGATGGCCCTTATTGAGATTAAACCTCTATCTCTCCCTATAGTAATGTTTAGAGTCATGAGTATGCTACATGCAGCACCTAAACAATAATATAATAAATGGGATTGGTTGTTTCATTAGAATAGGTCTACCAATGCGTGAAATGTAATTTTTGGTTGTTGTTGTGCTAAGTTCTTTGAAACTCAATGTTTAATCTTTATTTAAACGTGGACTGTTAAGTTCTTATATAATCTAAATCTTGATTCATATATGATCTTTCGAGGGATTATGATGCAGCTGATGATATGAGGATGTGAGGTAGATTTAGCTATGTTCGCAACGCTTTATTATTTGAGTCTTTTTATTTTCGTTAGCAGCCTACTACCATACATACTTTTGACCATCATGAGACTACTGGATGATTGTATGTATATCTTTTGGACGTCTATCATCATTTTACCCTCGCGGCAACCTGTTGCTCTAACGGGGCCTGCATGTGGTGTGCCTCAGTTCTGGAGAGCGTTGTGACTATTTATTAGTTGGTCATCAATATATTTTATGCGTATGTTTTATGACATTCATGACAAAAATCATTTTATCCTTCCATTTGCACGAACTCCAGGCCTCGAATCGAGCTTTTATAAACTTAATAAAGATTTCGAAATTCTAAATAATTGGATAGAAATCCACGCTTTAATGTATGAAGTCTTACATGTAATACTCAAGTAATACATGTGGCAAACTACCGTCCCATTAGCAGATTAAAGATATAATAAAATATTTATCTAAACTTGAGTAACTTGATGATAGGTTTAACTCATTGATAACCAACCACAATAGTTGAAGTGTCAAAAAAAAAAAAAAAAAAACTTCACAAATACGAATGTTGACAATTAATCATGATATCAAATCGATTACGGTACTTATCTATCAGTCGAATATTAAAAATTTCAATATATTTGTTTGTAGTTTTTCTAAGTGCTTGTTACAATCTAATTTTGCAGGTACTTAATAGTCGATAATTAGTAGTAGTTGTACTAATTACTATAGGTAGATGACCCGCATGCCTCCAACGCTCCAACGGTACAATAATAATTGCTCTTTAAGTGGCTGTTCTCCTTCCATATGAAATGTGAATGTCGTATACCATGCCATTACACCGGCAAATGGTCGCGGGCGGATTCTATTTCTTCAATTGGAATGTTTTCGTACTAATAAAATCACTAAAAGGTAAAGTTTCAATTACGAGGATTTGGAGACATATTCAGTTTATCTGACAAAACTTTTTTGTTCCATTCATCTACACCCCCAAGTAAATACAATTAACAATTACAAATAACCTTCTAAGTTTTAATCTAGATATAGATATACATACCTGAATTTTCAAGAGATGCATATCATATCTTGGAACTATAATTTAATGCAAATCACTGCTAAATTTTTAAATATTACAAACACCTCCTTTAAATTTTGGCTTTGTTTCAAATATATCTCTCTAAACTTATCAACAAATATCCTTCGTATTGTAGATTTATTTATAACTTTTCATAATTTAAGGATGTTATCTTCACTAAATCAAAATTTAGAAAGTATATCTATATCAAGATCAAAATTTTAAAACTTATTTGCAATTTTCCTTATAATTATCATGTTTCTCTATTTACTTAGTAACATGTTTTAGATTGCCAAAATAGCATTTTCCATTGATACAACAATGGGATTATGCAGTTTGCCCTTTATTTATTAAGAAACGATAATTCCTTTGAATGCTGAGCCAAATTTCCCTTCCGAAATGAATTGTGCACAGTTGAAGGACCTTTAGTACATCCTTATCTCCAAGTCCTTGGACACATCCATAAAAAATATCTCAACATGGAAGTCCAAAATCATAATAGAGATCTTGTGTTTGGTTCCAGTCAAAGAAAGCATCGGTGCCTAATTTTATTTTATTTATTTATTTCATTTCATTCTATCTGACATCTTGTCAGGTGTTCATGTCGTTGCTTTTGCTTTGTGTGTTGGCTACAATAATGTGTAGATTTCTAGTTATCTTCGTGCTGCAGTGTCGCTGCAAAGCCAACCATCAAAACTGTATTTTTATTAACTTTAAAATAAATAATCTTAAAAAATTAGTGATGAAGCAATGTAACAGCAAAAAGTTTTAAAGATATTAATATAATATCTTAAAAACTCATAAATCTTTTAAGGTATATAGGTGGACAACAATATTAAGATGTTAATTTACAATATAGACGAAAAAAATCAAGTTAGAATCCATATTTCGGACAAAAATATCGACCTGCGTTTCATGGTCCTTTGATTCGTATGTTCTGTGAATAACAAAATGGGGTATACTGTTCACACTCTACATAGTAAGTGTGAAAATGTGGTTCTCATCGAGGAATGTAAGTAGGGATTAAGACTGCTTTATCTGTAATGGTTTGTGCTGTTACTCATTCAATAGGTGCATTCTGGTTCTTTGGTGTAACATATATCATGGTGATCCTGTTGTCAAGCAATTTTCTGCTGGAAACATTCGGACGGTTAGGAGAGTTTCGCTGTTTCCAATAGTGAAACCGCAAAATCAAGGGCGGGTTCATTTTGTATCCTAAACATAAATGTATATGATTATCTTCGGTAAGTTAGGAGGATTAATTCGGATTCGTTCGACAATCTATCAGATTTTGATTTTCGGTTCGATTAGACTGGCTAATTAAACTGGATGGAATTGGATGCGTTTAGTTGTTTTGAGTCGGATCAGACATGGTTGGAAGAATTTAAATTATGGCTACCTAAATTAAGAATTATGACATAATTACATGAAATTTAATTTAACATCATAATTGGTTAGATGAGAAAGACGTAGAAAACATATACATACATACATATATACACACACACATATTTATTGCAAAAGAAAGCACAGAAACTAGTTATCTAGCTTCTTCTTAAAAAAAACATGTTTTAGTTGTAGATAAGTATTAATAATATTTTAATATATTATATTTTACAATCATTACTATAGATCTAAAACGTGACTAATATATTCAATCGTAATCAATCTACATACATACATGTTAAGGAGAAAAACTTTAATATATTATGTATATTGATAAATAACGTATAAATATTAATAAAAATTTAATATATAAAACTATAATTTCTGCTATAAAAAGTGAACAGTACAAAAGTGTGTGCTAAAACATATCATCTCCTATATCTAGTTAATTTTATACCCTTCCATCAAGGGGTTCCACTTTATTTCAAGCCCTACGCGGTACACATATGCAAACCATACTAATGTAACAATACAAAAAAAAAAAAATATAAATACTAACACCAACATGGGTCCAAACATAATGGATCACATGCTTTAGATTTGTTTAACATGATATGTTTTTCATAAAATAAACAAGACTTAAGAGAAGCTCACAGTTTCAAAATATTTCTAATATTCTTCCAATTGAGCAATTCCGATTGGGTTATAGTAATTTAAGAAAATCAATTAAAAAAGTCTTATAAGATTGACTACAACTTTTAACATTATATAGGAAAGGTTTCAGTGCGGAAAAATTTAGTTAATCGAATATTACTTTTATTACTAACAGTGGCAACATGCAACAAACATTTCAGCACAAAACCAGGTCCGACATAGATAATTATACTTAAGTGTAATAATTCTAGTACCATAAATTAGGATTTTTCTACGATTTTATTCATGTTTTTTACATGATTAATCCCGTTCTTTATCCCATCTTTAATTTAATATTTTTTAAATTTAAACCATTGAACTAATTGTGATTTTAATCTCTCAAATCTATTGAACATTAAATCAATGGGATTGATAGTCAAATTTCATTCACTCGGCCACTTTTTTGCTGATATGTCGAGCAACTTACTTCCCAGCTAACGCTGATTAATATAGATCCGTATTTAATTTGAATTTAAGGAAAATGGTATGAACAGTTATTACCTGATATGGTTATATTACATAACTGCCAACTATTCCTACATTTGAGGAATATACCTTGTTGAGAGGCCTTCATGTGTCCCAATAATTATGCAATTAATTGTTGTTTTAAACACTCAACATTCGCTTATAAATACGAAGAAGAAGCACTATAAGGATGATCTAAGACCCCATAATTGCTCACTTTATTCTCTCAGTAAATTCATTTACTAACTTAAGTATTAGAGTGGTTGTATGAGACTGGCCCTAGTACCCTTTAGTTCATACATTATAGGAAAGAAGTTATCCAAAAGCTACACAACAACATTTAGTGCTGTCTTTTTTTTTTTTTTTTTGTTTACCCATCCACATGGCTATGACAAGATTAACTAAAAGTGCAGGTACTAGTATTTCATCCTACCACCTTGAAGGGAGAAGTAGGCACATTGACAAACAATGTTTGATTAAGTTGGAGCAACTTTGCCTTGACTTGCCAAAAAAAAAAAAACCAAGAATTAAGCAAAAAACATGAAAAGATCCTTAATCTCTTTCATAATAATGTCTACTCAAATCAAAACAAAAAGTGCAACAATCATAATGCCGAGAATAGTGATGACTCAATCTATTCACTCGAATTGCTAAAAAAGTAAGTTGAAGTTTTAATGGGACCTTTGGCCTTTACGCTAAAAAAAAATGACAAGGGTAAGCAATTGCAATAGGTGCACTATACTGGACCCTCGCATGTTAGCACTCTTACTGCAATGAGTAAATAGTTTCAAATTAAGTAGAGTCTTTTCATCCTCGTGATTTTGGAAGAGGTTTTACCATAGTACATAATGTTGCTGTAATTTTGAAAGCTATGATGGGATGAGAGATCTAGAAGATCATTTAGAATACTACCGCACTTTAGCTAAGTTATACAGCTTAAGCGATGCTGTGGCTTAGCAAGCTTTCCCTTTAACATTAAGGAATGCAGCAAATACATACTTCAAACACTTGAAACCGAACATTATTTCGTGTTTCGAAGACTTAGTAGAAGTGTTCTTTTAACACTTTCTTGTAAATAAGTTTCTTGTTAAGCATTCTTCAATCCTTAACACGATAAAGCAGAGATTAGATGAGTTTATTAAAGATTATCTAGCCAGGTTTATGGCTGAGATTGTTTAAATTCCAGAACTAGACATAAGTGTAGCTCTCAATGCCATCATTGATGGTGTCAAACCTCATGGAGATCTTTTCAAGTCTTTGGCCAAAAATAAGCTAAGAACTTTTGTTAAGTTCAAGGCCAAAGCTACGTTTTACATCTGATAAGAGGACAATATAAAGGCTTGGCAAGAGGCCTATCAAAATAGAGGAGATAGGAAAAGTGATAAGAGGAAGAGTGTGAAAGATCAGCTTGGAGTAGACGATTATCAATGCCCTAACTCTAAGAAAAAACGGCTATGAATTCCAACATATTCAATCCTCACACTAGTCAATCATCCAATTTCAGACATATTGATTGAAGTGCACAGACAAAGTGGCATGTTGCAGTAGCCAGAAAGGATGAGAGGAAACCTATTAAGGCAAAATTCCAACAAATACTATGATTTCCATCGTGACAAAGGCCATAACACCGACAAATGCATCAAACTTAAGAACGCGATTGAGGATGCAATTTTACAAGGGCACTTGCGTAAGTTTCTGGTGCATGATGCTGAGAATATTGAGCAACCATATCAAAAGAGATGAGAAGACTAGGAGAATGTGATTCGTCCAACTATTGCCATGAAAGATGCAAGAGATGGTAACATTAGTAAAGCACTTAATGGAATAATCAACACTATTGTTAGCAGATCTTTTGCTATAGGGCGGTTAAGCTCTTCAAGTTTGACTAATGCCATTTATTATGTTTGCAATATCCAAGGCAAGAAGGTCAAAATCGACAATACAATTTCTTTCACATAAGAAGATTTTGAAGGCATTCAAAGGTCGTATGATGATGCACTTGTGATTAGTGTGAGAATTGCCAACTTCAAGGTTAAGAAAATTCTCGTTGACAGTGGAAGTTCGGCAAATATTATTTTTCAACACACTTTTGATAAGATAAGACTAAAGATAAAAGTACAACTGAGATTTTACAGCTATGATTTATATGCCTTCAACAATCAACTCGTCTAAGTAATCAGAGTAATTTATTTACTAATCTAGATTGAAGATGACGAGCATGTTGCGAAAGATAAGTGGACTTCCTTATTGTCAAATGACGGTCCCCATACAATATGATTATGGGACGAATGTGTCTACATTTATTCGGCATTGTCCCTTCCACTGCTCACCTCAAGGCTAACTTCTCTACTCCTACGGGAGTCAGTGTATGTAAAGGAGATCAATAGTTGGCAAGATCACTGTATATAAGGGCGTTAAGGCGAGAAGAAATTTTTTAAGTCGAAACTTTCTCAAAAGGAATGTCAGTTGGCATAAATAGTGCTGATGATGAAACGAAGGAAATTTCACTGGGAGATGATCTTGAAATGACGACTAAGATAGGGAAACCCTTGTTGGTAGATGTCCGTTAAAGGTTAATTTACTTTCTATAGAATAATGCCAATGTATTCGCATGGTCCCCCTCAGATATGCCGGTTATCCTTAGAGATGTTACGATGTACAAACTTCAGATTGATCCAAATGCAAAGGTGATTCAATAGAGGAAAAGAAATTTTGCCCTTGAGAGGCAAGCAGCCATTGAAGAAGAAGTCTACAAAACTCTTGAAGGTAGGATTCATTTGGGAAGAGTCTTATCCGACTTGGGTAGTTAACTACGTATTAGTCAAGAAGTCAAACGGCAAGTGGTGCATGTACATAGACTTCATGGATCTAAATAGGGCTTATCTTAAAGATTGCTTTCCCTTAGCGAGAATAGATCAAATGGTTGATTCAACTGTTGAACATGCTTTCCTCTCTTTCATGGATGCTTTTTTCAACTACAACCAAATCAAAATGGATAAGGAAGACAAAGTTTACACATCATTTGTTACTAACTTTGGATCATACTGTTATACGGTGATGCCCTTCGGGTTAAAAAATGTTGGAGCAACTTATCAGCAGCTTATAACTATGATGTTCAAGTCACAAATTCATTGAAATGTCGAAGTGTATCTCGACAATATGATTGTGAAAAGCACGACAAAGGATCGACATCTTGCTGATCTTAAGGAGACCTTTGGTACTTTAAGGAGATACAATATGAAGTTGAATATGTAGAAGTATGTCTTTAGTGCTGCTTCGAGTAAGTTTTTAGGTTACATGGTCATTCGGTGTAGTATTAAAGTGAATTCGAGGAAGATTGATTCGATAAAAAACTTGAATTCCCTTCGTACTATCAAGGAGGCTCAGGAGCTAATTAGATGAATAGCTACCCTTAACAGGTTTATATCGAGGAGTGTAGACAGGTTTGTAGAATTCTTTAAAATTTTAAAGAATCTAAAAGATTTTAAGTAGATGAACAAGTGCGAGAGAGTGTTCAGTGAGCTTAAAGAATTTTTTGCATCACCTATACTCTTAACATTGATTCCAGGAGAGAACTTATATTTATACTTATCGCTCAGTAGCTAAGCACTTTCCTCTATGTTCGTCTGAGTCGATGGCAAAGAAGATTAGCCAATTTATTAAGTGAGTTACATCCTGTAAGGACCGGAGCATCAATATACCAAAATTGAGAAATTTGTGTTAGTAGTGGTTCTCTTAGCAAGGAAGTTAAAACTGTACTTTGAGACTCACCAAATTGTAGTTCTTACTAATCAATCTTTGCGGCAGGCATTGTAATGGCTATATTCTTTTGGGAGGATGATGAAATATGACTTGGATTTAAGTGCCTAAGGCATACAATATAAGCCCAGAACGACATTAAAAGCTCAAGTGTTGGTAGACTTTGTGGCTAAGTTCACAGGTGAAGAAGACAGTGTAGATATTGTTGAGAAACCGATATGAAATCTTTATGTTGATGGTTCTTTGACTAGAGAAGAAAGTGGTATGGGTCTTGTCCCGTAGGGACTTCACAATGTTAAGGTCAATTATGTCTTGAAATTTGGATTTCCAACCAACAACAATGAGGCAGAATATGAAACCTTGATTGTAGGACTCAGATTGGTGAAGAAAGTTGGTGTCGAGAAAGTTGAAGTTTTCTTGGATTCGCAACTTGTTGTAAATCAAGTCAAAGGAAGTTATGCAGTGAAGGAAGAAAAAATGAGCAAGTACTTGTTGATGGTACGAACGCTCTGTCATGCCCCAAAGTGGTAGAGTCGTAACAGCCCCGCCATGTAAACCATTCTAAGATAGAAGTTGGTCTTACAACTGCTATCTTAGACTTGATCTACACAAGGCGTCCACAACTAACCTGCTTTGAAGTAAACAGTTTGTAATTTAAATAAATCATTTACCTAAGAAAGTGAGGAAATACATATATAAATTATAATTTAGTTAGTACAAATATCGTTTATAATATTTCTCCATAATATATTTCCTAGTTATTACATTATTCAGAAGTGAAAAATTCTAAAGTAAAAGCTTAAACCTTAAAAGTATGTGTTTATTCTTCAAATGTTTTTCCTCACTCCTCAGGATCTAGTAGTTGCTAGCTTCAGAGTAGTTGTTTGCCGCTTCTTAGCTAGCACTTGCATGACGTCTATAAGGATGTGAGCAACCATAGCTCAGTAAGTTAGGATGGAGGACTTAAAACTATACAATAAATACAACAAGGTTTTCAATCAATTTATTAGGTACAATGCATGTACAAGCAGATACCATCGCACGATGTTGTTCGGCCAGTCGTGAGATTAGAGAAATTGCACCCGTTCTAATTCGGGTTGAGGAGTTGCCATTAATACAACAACTCACTACCAAACCCAGGCTTGTGCAATGGAGACCTCGCTCCTTCCGCGATTACCTTCGAACCACTGACTTCACCCTCGCTGCGACCTCCTCTCTTGTCACTTAGTTCGGCTAAGGATGAAGAAGGGACCATTATGTAATCCTGCGCTATCCCTTTCGAAGGGGTCGATATTTGGCTAGAGAGTCCTAAGTTCCCCTAACGGGTTGCCATGCATGTCCTAATGGGTTGCCATGCATGTCCGATTATGATTACTAGTCGTATATTTGATTAAATCTAGTTTAGGGTGATCAATGATTTCATACAAATCATACAATATATGCCAGAGCAACAAACAGAATCATAGCATTACCCATAATCAAGCACATGCACACATCCAACTATCTAACAAGCACAACCAAGTATAATCTTAAGCCTCCAAAATACAGCATCGTATTAATCCCAACTTACCTCGACTCCTCGCTCACTCACTCGAGGTTCGATGTGCTCAGGCCATCACCGATCATCCCTATAACACAAATATGGTTTTAGTTTTTCATATAACTATTATAGGTTCGTTTTATCCTATAATGCTTATTGTTATGTTTTGTTTAGGGTTTAATTTGCCTAATTATTTAGGTCTTAAGTCTTTTACAATTATTCTCGGTTTGAGGTTAGGTTCGGGTTCGGTTTCTGGATCGATTTCTAAATTAGGTTTTAGTTCAATTTTTAAGTATTATTTTATACTTGAACCCTAGAAATTCGTTTCAACTCATAATGTGAAATTAATCGCATTACTTCCCGATCTCCTAAATAGCATCATTACCTTTAATTAATATTTTATTCTACTCGGTACACTTAAATACCCGATGTGAGAAATTTTTACATCTTTCATATAATTACATAAATTCAAGTCTTCTATCGGTTTTATTATATATCCCTATTATTTATATAATATCAATTTTTATCCTAATATTTCCTATTTATTATATTTCCAATAATTACATATTATGTATTATCATCTATTATGTATATAATACATATCTAATATTTCTTTTACTCTAATTACCATCTCCTAACATCAATTATCATTTCAAAATGTCTAAATTCATCCTAAATCAGATTTTACATTTAATTTTCCTAATTTACAAAATTAACTTAAAATTCACTATTTTTTTTCATATTACTCATTTACTACATAATTAACCTAATAATTACATCAATCACCCTAAATGTTACAAGTATCATTCTCCATCAGATTTCAACATTCTAAAACATATACTTATTCACTAAATCAGTAATTAACCATTTAATTACTTTATTAACCATAAATTACTCATTTTATGCCTCATTTTAAGGCCTAAAAATTATCTAAAATTTTCGAAAATTGTTTTTTGAAAACGGGCTTCATAGTACTGTTCTATATCATCTAAGTAGTCTATACAAAAATTTCGAGTTCAAAACTACACTCCTAAGGTAATTTATTTCTAAACCGAAACATGCTCGATTTTGCATGATTTCTTAAGGACCCTATATCATGAGACATATTTTCATCAAAATAATATTTTTCCTAAAAACTACATACAAAAGTATTCTAGAATAACAAAATTCATAATTTTCTAAGAATATTTACAATTTTTAATAAAATTACATAAAATCAGGCTGAAAATCGGACTCACCGGTTTGGGTGGCTCCGGCCACCGCCAGCCGCCGTGGCCTTGTTGGTCGGTTTGGTCACTGCTACTACCATGTGGTTGTGGTGGCCGTCCACTCCCAGCTGCTCGTCTGGTGTGGGTTCCCTTTAAAGGTCATAATTGTACAATTTTTCCTATTTTTTTTCTAACCCTAATTTTTCTCTCAATTTCGCCTCTCTCTCTATTTTTCTCACTCTCCAAACTGCCTAAATGAGCTCTGTGATTTTTTTTTCCTATTTATAGAGTTTTGTGGTAATTAATGTAGATTAAATTGGACAAGACATTGTCTAGATCCCTTAATTTTTTGCTTTTGTGTTGTTCTAATTTAATTAGCTGATTTTTTTCTTATTTTCCCCAGCTGCCACGACCCAATTCTGAATCATTCCTTATTTTTTCTGATTTTTCTTTATTTTTCCTTAATTAATTATGAATTTTCTTTAATTATTTAGTATTATTTTAGCACATTTCGCGTATTTTAAGTAATTATATGTATTTCTACCTACATGTAAATTCATATATAGTATAAATAAGTATTCTTAAATATTATTTAGGTTATTTTATGATTTTTAATATACATATAATTTATCTCTAGCGATTTGTTAATTATCGGAATGCATTTTATGCATTTTCGATAAATAACAAGTTATATATTTAAAATTGGGAATTTTTATAGTCTTTTATTTTATTGCTTATTTTCTTAAATTCAAACTTACGGGATTATTTTTATTAATATTTCTAGCTTTGCTTTATAATTTAGGTTCAATTGAGTCTTTCAACTGATCAAAACCTCAAATGGCTAGTTGTAGGGCTTACACGCTTACGGAAGAATTTCAATTCTTTTCAATTCACAAAATATTAAGAAGTAAGAATATCATCACCAACAAGCTATCAAAGTTAGCCAGTATTGCATTTCTTGATTTGAGCGACAAACTTTTTGTTGAGTTTCTTCCCTACAAGAGTTCACCAATTGTTTCGTAGAGTTGTGAACTAGCTCCTTACCTAAAAGAGAAATCTTGGATGAATCCAATTGTAGAATATTTGAAGGATTGTGTCTTCCCTGATGACAGGAAAGAGGCTCAAAGAGTGGTTTATTAAGTCGTAAATTACATACTGATAGATGATCAGCTCTATAAATGCGATATATCCCAACCTTATCTTTGATGCCTTCCTTCGAAAGTGCCTAATGGGTGTTATTTGAATTATACGATGGTGTATGTAGCAACCATGTGAAAGCATTAATATTGTATATTCGTGCTTTGTGATTCGGCTATTATTGGACGTAATGAAAGATGATGCGAGAATAGTTGTTCAGCATTGTCTACAATGCCAAAAGCATGAGGTACCAAGTTATGTGCCTTTTATTGAATTGTGTTACTTAACCAATCCTTGGCCCTTTGCCTAATGGGAATTAGACATACTTGGATCATTTTCGAAGTTTACAACTCAGCGACAAATTGTCATTATTGTTGTAGATTATTTTACAAAGTGGATAAAGGCTTAAGCATTAGCAAGGATCACTGAACAAAAGGTTGAGGCGTTTGTTTTCAACTTCTTAATATTAAGGTTTGGAGTTTGATTTATGATAATCACGAACAATGGACCACAATTTAATAATGACAAATTTCGAGCATTTTTTGAGAAATATGACATTTGCTTGAATTATACATTTGCAACTAACCCTCAGACTAATAGGCAAGTGGAAGCTGTTAGCAAGATTATCTTATACGGCTTGAGGAGGAAGGTTAATCAAGCTAAGGGAAATGGGTTGATGAATAGCCAGATGTTTTATGGGGATACCAAACTACCCACAGAATCGCAACAGGGGAAACACCCTTCAAATTTGCGTATGGTATGGAAGCAGTGTTATTGATCGAGTTGGACTTGCCAAATCTATGCACATAGAATTTTGACATGATGATCAATCATGTTGGTTTGATGGCTAATTTGGATACAATTGAAAAAAATCAGAGATGTTGCAAGAGTAAGAGTTGCAGTATATTAGCATAGGGCAACCGGGTATTATAATCAAAAGGTAAAGTATAAGGTTTTTTAGCCTAGAGATTTGGTTTACTGGAAACTAGAGGTGATTGGCGCGCAAGAGAAACAAGGGAAACATGGTGTAAATTGAGAGGATCCTATTAGGGTATGGGAAGTTATTGATTGGAGGGGGCTATCGACTAGAAAGGTTGGATGGAACAGTCATCCCTCATCAATGGAATGCCAAGAACTTGAAACTTTATTTTAATTAATTCCATCAATGTTGTGAAGCATTTCCATTTGTTTTATAAGGCAATAGCCTAGTTGTTTTAGAAGACAATTATGTTTAAAGTTAACTTTGATTTGTTTCTCTACTTGATCTTTTTATGATTGGTGGATTAGTAATAAGTTCAAACTGTACGGTGAATGAATCGGTACTTAATAAGTTTAAACCTATCATGATTAATGAACTTTATAAATAAGTCAAAAAATTGAATAACGAATTTTATAATAAGTTGAAGTAAGGCAGCTAGTCTACGTCTTAAATGAATAATGGATAATGTCTCAAAAAAAAAAAAAAAAGACACCAAAATATCACTTATGAAATAAAACATGCCAAGAAAATATTGCATGTGAAATAAAACATGTCAAGGAAATAAGGCGTGTGAATTAAAACATGCCAAGAAATTGTAGAGCACATGAAATGAAAATGCTAAAACCATTCATACATTATAGGAAATGTTGATGATATTGATACAGTTCGAAATGTTTGGCCATTCAGTTGAATCGTGCCTATACAACATAAAAAAATATGATATAACAATCCTAAGGCAACAAGTTCTTCAACTGTGCGGAGGCATTTTCCTAATCAGAGGATGGGACCTTGCTGGAGCATATCTCTTTTTCAGCGCTTGAGGTTGTAGAACATGTGGATTTCTCTTTGCGCATGTAAGGGATTTCCCTGGATAGACGATCTTTGTCATCGCTAGGATCTTTGACATGAGCCTCATTATTAGCCTGTATATTGATCTTAACACCTGAATCTTTGCCGGCTTCTTTGTTATAACTGTTGACTTTATCATCGACATCGGCGAAGCCCAAGTACAAAAGATCATATTCAGAGTGAAACTTCAGGATTTCTTCTCTTACCACTTGGACTCCCTCTAACAACTTTTTTCTTAGTAATCTTTTGTATTACTAACTAGAAGTCACGATTTCAAGTGCTTCTTTAACAGAAGGCCCTTTTTTTGTTGCCTCCTTTAACTCGATAATGTGGCTTTGCAATCCAGAGTTGTTGGTCTCTAGTTCCTTTATCTTCATCCTAAGTTTACCTTCCTCGTCACTCATTGAACTGAGTGTTCAACCTAAACCCTAGCACTCTTCTTTTTTCTTATAAAGCTCTTCCTTCAAGTTTTCAAACTCTTCGTATTGCTCTTCAACCTTAGCCTTGAGGCTTGAGACTTCATTGACAGCCAAATAGTATGCCAATTTCTTAGCATCAAGTTCATCTTGATACTTTTTAGCTTCCATCTTAGCCTTGATTTTCACATTCTTGGCAGCTACAATTTGAGCCTTTGAGGAGTTGTATGCATGCTCAATTTTCTACAATAAGTTAACAATATGGAATGATGATTTCACTAGACTAACCTAGCAAAATACATAAAAAATTATTATTATTATTATTACCTTTTTCATTTCTTTATCGGCTTCATCCAATGTAGTCAAAATGTAGTTGCTAATTTGTAAACAAATAGGATTGTTAGCAATAAAACATGTGCAACAATTGAAAGGATTCAATTGATACTTACATCATACAGTTTGGCTATAATGTGTGCCTTATTGTAATCGCCGACTCCGTTGACGTCCTTTTTTGCAATTTCCCTATCCTTGGGAAGAATGATACCTTCCATTAAGGCTAGGGATTTAGTCTTATCGCCCAGCGTCGAGTTGGTGTGAAGGATGTTGTAGCCCCATAATGGAACAAAATACTTGCTTACCTCATTATTCAAGACAAATTCGGCGCTACTGACGCCGAGAGCTTTATTCCTCATCACCTCCTTTGTCTTCTCATCCAAAGTCTTAGACTTCTTAGGAGGAGGTTGGCCAGCAAGCTCCTTGCTACTTCTCTTGTAGGGACTTGATGCAACATTCACTTGAGCTGATGGTCCCTTAGTAGCTTCAAGATGTATGACTTCATTTCCATTACAACTACCAATTTCTTGGCTAGGTTCTCTTGGCTCTTTAGCCAGAGGATACCTTCCTTAGTTGCGACTTCTTGGACCAGTGTGGCTGCAGCAGTCCCAGTCTTCTCACTCCCTCGTCGCCTCTTAGCTAGATGGGAGGCCTTCTTCTAGGCCATTACTTGTTTTACTACTCCTTCTTTTACTGCTTTCTTGACAGCAGTCAGCTGAGTAACAATAACCATGAAGGTTGCACATTTGTCGACTTTAGATTTTTTAGCCTTCGCTTAAGTCAATAGCTTAGTAGGATTTACGTTACTTACTCCTGTGTCTGCAATAAACGATAAGTGTATTAACAATAAACACAAAAACTAGGGACTTACATGTTCCATGCCGAGCGAAACTCAAAGGCTAGATTATCCTTCCCCTAAGGAACAAGAATGGCCTTCCTTTTGTAGCTTTACTTGGTACGAATATCTCTTAATAGCATACCTTCTTCCTCAGAGAAAATTGGTTCCCTATTTTCATATCGCCTTATTATCTTCTCTGCGTCCTAAAAAAAAATTTTGTTCTTTCTTCTCTTTTCGATCTTCTTTGTTGTGGTAGCATCATTCGATATCAGTTTGATATCCTTGGTGTGGATAGGTTCAATCCATTGGGTCCAAAAATCCTAGTCTTCATCTAAAATGATAGACATGAACTTGTTGTGCTACTTATGGATCTTAGACTTTAGCCTATCTATGAACTTTTACCTATGCCTAGTTGTTGCAAAGTATCAACTATTGAGCTGCCTCCTTATTGTAAAGAAGTACCCAAAAAATTTAGGCGTAGCCTTGACTTTGACTTCTTCATAAACAATCTGAAAGTTGAAAGAAGCCGATAAGTGTTTGATAAGAACATACTCGGCGCAACTCAAAAATGGTTGAAGAACAGCTTGACAAAAGTCGAGAATGGGGAGCATAGTTCAAAGTTAAGGTATTTTAAATAAATGTGAAACTCGCACTCTCTTGGAAAGCACACCCTTTCCTCTTCTCTTGGTTTCCTTAAATTCCATGTTTTGGGAAGGTCTTGCTAATATTTGTTTTATTTTGAAACAAGAACTCTATTGGTAGTACTGGCCATTCCATCTGGTGAATCACTAAAGTAAATTATATTATTAGACAAGTATCTTGTCACAAATCTTTCTTCTTTATCTTTTGGATAAGTATTTACTGCAAGAGAGTGACTCAAGTAAGTTTGTCCCACTGCTATACTATACTGTCAGCTAAGCTACTCAAGGAACATGCCATCTCACTCCTTTTTTGGGGGAGAGAAGTAGCTTCAATCTTAGTTGCTTCGGAATCTGAAAGAACAAGTCAACAAATTACGTTTTGAACCATACTTGATCTTGACTATAACAAATGTCATAGAACTCTTTGAAGAGTTTTGAAGGTGTAGACGGAGTGTTTAAAGCAAGAGAAAGCTTATGGATGCGAATGAAGATGAAATCTATTTTTTGTATTGAAAAATTCCTTCAATATGGATGATTTACTCCCGTAATTACAACACGTTTCTAACAGAAATGATGCGCTACTTAGATGATGGCATGGATTATTGACATATGTTTCAAGACAGAAATCCAACGGTTGTCAAGGCTCTAATAGTTATTAGTGCTTGCGGTGTAATTATAGCTAAGGTGACAGCTATTGTACATGTTACTGTTTAGTCTTCTAACAGGCTGGAAAGTTGAAAAGTTGGTAACTTTCGAGTAGGATACGATCTGTCCTTCTAAATGGAAATCAAGGAACTTCCTACATTACTTGACATTTGCGAAATTATTCCCCACTTAACCCCACAGAGAATATTAAAATATTTACTCCCTTAGTTGAATCCTCGACCATAGGAGATGGGAGACAAATGTTGATAATCGAATTTCATTCACTTGGCCACTCAGCTACTTACATGCTAAGTAACTTACTTCTCGACTAACATCGATTAACATAGATTCGTATATGATTTGAATATAAGGAAAGTGGCGCGAATAGTTATCACTCGTCACGGTTATATTACATAACTACCCACTATTCCTACATTTGAGGAGTATACCTGGTCGAGAGGCCTTTAAGTGTCCTAATAATCATGTGATTAACTGTTGTTTTAGATACTTGACATTCACCTATAAATATGGAGAAGAAGCACTGTAAGGATGATTTGAGACCCCATAACTAACTTTATTCTCTTACTTAATTCATTTACTAACTTAGGCATCGAAGTGGCTGCATTAGATTGACCTGGGTACACTTTAGTTCTTTTTACTTTATAGGAAAGAAATTATCCAAAAACCATACAACAACATACAGTATGATGAAAGGCAGAAACAGTCTCGTAGAAAACATGGACGAGACCATAGAAGTTCCCCATAAATTAAGACAATAACTTCTACATTTACAAGTGTTAAATTACATTGAAATGGACACTTAGTACAATGTAGGTTAAAGGAGGGAAAAATCAAATTTGATCCATCATATTGTGAGACCATTATTCATACTATTTTTTTTTTTTTTTTTGGACATCAACATAAATATTTTATTAATAACTACCCATTATTATCATAGGTAACAATGTGAGAAACATCAGACAGACCAAATTGAGAATAAAAAAGGATGAGCTTTTGGAGTTGGGATGGGGGGTTATACCAGCAATCTTGAGGATACATCCTTCTCCTTATAGATGAAGCCACTCTATTAGCAACATTATTTTCCTTTCTAAGAGCGTGTACAAAAGAAAACCTACCAGACAAATTGTTTAAAATGATTTTTTATTTTTTTAACATAAGGAATTTTAGCCTAATCAAGATGTTGATATGGCTCATTAATTGCTTGAATAAGGCCCTCACAGTCAGATTCAAAAACAACATGGTCTCATCTTGACTTACAAGCCATTTGCACACCTTCTAATAATGCCATTGCTTCTACCTCTTCACTATTCACACACGTGATCACTTTTGCTTTGCTAACTATAATCTTACCATGACAATTTCTCAAGACAATCCCAATGCTTGCTCAACCTGATCTAACGCTCTATGATGCATCCATGTTTACCTTGAGAAAAGGCCAGATGGGACAACACCGATGCTTTTTCATTCTTTGTTTAGTCTTTGTGTCTTCAATGTCTCTTTCCTCTTCTTTCTCTTTTCCATTCCAAGCTCTCAGAAAAACCCTAGAATATGAAATCACAGTATTAGGATCCAAGCTTTGTCCATCGTATAGAGCTTTGTAATGGTGTTTCCACGTATTCCATGCCTAAACACTCAAAACTTGTTCCATCTCTCTTCTCAGAACCCTAGATTTACTAATTAAATCCACCATCTTTTCAAACCATTCCACAAAAGAGCCAACTTTATCCGTCTCTACATGAAAACCCAATCCACTAAACCATACTACAAGCATCCATCCACACTACAACAACATATGTGTAGTATCTTTACATTCACCATAGAAAGGACATAAGTAGGTAAATGAAACTCTCCTTCAGCATAGATTCTCAGAAGTCGGTAGACAATTAGAAGCCACGCAATAGAGAAAGTGTTTAATCTTTGGTAAGGTGTCTATGTTCCATAGTCTCTTCTACTATTTTTTTGTGATTGCATGTGGTAAAGAAGGTTCTGAAGTAGTGTTAACCAAAGTTCTTTCTTTTAGGAAGAAATAGGTTGATTTAAACATACAAATTCCTTGACGAGTGTAAGGTTAGATGATGGAATCACTCTTTGTAAAGTCTCTTACTGGTAGCACCTGAGTACCTTCTAGTTCTTTAATTCCTAAGCACCGTCTCAAAAGAATAACTTTCCATTTTTCTATTGTAAGATCCAAAAAGTCATTAATCTTACATTTGTCCGCTCAATTTCTAGGGGAGATTTTGAGCTTGTATCCTTCCACCATAGGTAACCACTTATCTTAACACATTTTAATTTGATCACCTTTATTTAACTTCCACAGAGCCCCTTCAAATAAAGCATTTTTCCCCTCTACTATGCTACTCCAAGCCCATAAGGCTCTTCCCCCCTTTCTTGTATTTCTAAAATCTGTATTTGCGTAATATAACCCCTTCATCACCTTAGCCTACAAAACTTCAGGATGTAGTTCTAGATACCATGCTAGTTTTGTTAGTAAAGCTAGATTAAACAAATATAAATCCTTAAAACTAACACCTTGAATCTCCTTTGGTTTGGTTAACACTTTCCATCTCCTCTTGTATATTCTACACTCTTCCTCTTTTGTCCCCACCAAAACCTAGCCAATAGTAAGTTAACCTCATTACACCATTTCTTCGGAAAACTATGTCATAGAGTAGGTAGGAACCGCCATTGCTACTGATTTTATCAATATTTCCCTTCTTACCTTGTTGAGCAACTACTGTTTCTACCCCTAAAGTTTCTTTAAGATCTTGTCTTTAACAAAAGACAAGGCTTCATGCTTTGGTCTCCCTCGAAATTATAGGTAAACCCAAGTAAATACCCGGGTTCTTTGTTATTAGAACTTTCATAGCCCTGGCAACCTTTGTCCTTATCTTAGCCGATGCATTTTGACTAAAATAAATACTTGATTTCTTGACATTCACTTTCTGTCCCGAAGCTGAACGATAGACAAGGAGAGTATCCTTCAACTTTGTGACTTCATAACTCTTAGCCTCCAAAAAGAATAAACAATCATCTGTAAAAAATAGGTGATACAATCTAGGATAAGTGTACTTCAATGAAATGCTAGCTAAAGACCCTTCCCTCACTTGTTTGGCAATTCCTTTAGATAAAACATCAGCAAGTAGAATAAACAAATAGGGCAACAAAGGATCACCCTAGTGTAATCCTCTTTTAGGTTTCATGTTGCTAATTCTTTTGCAATTAGCCACCAAATTAAATTCCGCTGTACACATACATTACATAATCCATTCTACCCATTTTGAGGCAAATTCGTATTAAAGTAAAACTTTTTTCAAAAATTTCCATTCCACTCTGTCATAAGCTTTACTCATATCCATTTTTAGTGCACGAAAGGATTTTTTTCCCTATTCTCTTATTTTTAAGAGAGTAGAATACTTCATGTGCCACTGGAACATTATCATGAATAGTTCTACCCGATATCAATGTACTTTGATTTTCAGAAACAAGCTCTCTCATGAAGGGTTTGAAATGGTTCACCAAAATTTTTTAGATGATTTTATACAAAAAATTGCATAGGCTAATAGGTCTAAATTGGGTCATAAGTTGGGGAAGGGGAATTTTTTGGATCAAAATGAGATCAATGGTGTTTAGGCCTATTTGAAAGAAAAGTTTGATCATTTCCAACATGGGTATCCCAATTGTCCTCCAAAGTTTATGATAAAATACTTTTGAGTATCCATCAAGGCTTGGTGCCTTAAGTCCTCCAAGTTGAAATATTGGCTTCTAGATCTCCTCTTCCTCAATATTGCTACATAAAACCCTATTCATGTCTTCACTCAACACATGATCTATCTAATGTAGGAACTCATCATTATTATCCCCTCCTGTTGAATCAAACAATCTATTAAAATAATTGCTGAAAGTATTTGCAATGTCTTCCTCTTTTTCTAGCCATACTCCATCACCATTTTGTAGCCTCAAAACTTTATTCTTGCTTCTTTTATATGGCATTGAATGATGAAAGTATGCTGTATTCTTATCTCCTAGTAACATCCATTTATTTCTAGGACATTGATGCCAAAATTTTTCTTTGTTTTCCCATGTAATATTAAGTTGACCAAAAAGTCTCTCCTCTTCTTCCAGATCAAGTCCATCTAGATTACATTGTAGGTCAGAAATTTCATGCATTAAGCAATCGATCTCCTTCCTATTATTCAAAAGGCACTCTTACTCTAATTAACTAATTCTCTCCTACCTCGCTTTGAGGCTAGTAATATGTAATCCCAATTATATGAGGAGCCCTCCTTATGCCAACATTTCTCTACAACTTTTTGGCAATTCGGGGAAGAAAGCCACATATTTTCAAATCTAAACATCTTACTCCCCTCCAAATCTCTCGCATCCATTTGTACTAGCAAAGCAACATGATTCGAGCCATATGTAGGTATATGTTTGATCTTATAAGTTGGGTATTTTTCAATCCATTCAATCAAACCAAGCCCTCTATCAATTCTATCCTGAATAAGTACTTCATTCTCTCTTTTATTTGTCCATGTGAATTTAGGACCAATGAATCCTAAATCTTGAAGATTTATGTCTACTATCATAGCTTTAAAACCATCTACAATCCTTCTTTCTAAGCCCTTTCCACCTTCTTTCTCATGCTCATAGAGCAAAGCATTAAAATCCCTTATACATAGCTAAGCGTCCTTCTTATCTAAGGATAGCTCTCTTATCTAATTACAAAGTCTTCTTTTTAGTTGAAAGTTGGTAGACGAGTATACCCATGAAACACATCCCAAGGTAGCCCCATTAACAAATTTTACCATTGTATCAATCATATAATCATCAGCATAGTTAACATCAACGTCTACATTAACATTCCACCACAAAGTGAGACCACCCACTAATCCTCGCCTATCCACATAATACCCCCCTTAGTACCTCAAATTATTCCTCAACCACTCAAGGTTACTTTCTTTATTTTTTATCTCCATAAGAAAGACAATGGCGGGATTATATTTATTAATAAGGCATCTTAGGTTTTGAATTGTCTTGGGAGGACCAATTCATTAACAATTCCAGCAAAGAAGCATCATGGCCCTTGTATGGTTGTTCTAGGCCAACAACCATCGCCTTCAAACTCATAAGTAGTAGTTGGATCATTCACCCAATTACTCAACTCACAAAATTCTTTAATAGTTTGACAAGTGATTCTAACTTATTTTTTAACCCTTCCTTTATATTTTCTTTCTTTGTTGTTATTTTTTGATTTTTTTAGCTTTTTTTTTTTTGTTTTTTATGCCTTTTTCTGGTTTTTCCTCCACTTTTTCTAGAACATTTATTTCATAAGCATCCTTTATTTTCAACTTTTTCACCATAACATCCTCTTCTTCACCTTCCTAATTTCTTTTCAAATCAAGCTTCCTCAATGCAACTGATAATTTACCAGGTGACATCTCACCTAGTATGTTTTGTTTCCTTACATGTTGCGGTAGTTGTTTAATAACAGCCAATTGAGAAGAAGATAAATTAAACTGCAAATCAAAAAGCTTTAGATCACTCTACAGTTCCTTATTACACTTCGATACAATTTGGTAAGTGTCTCTCACAATGTCTTGTACTAGTTTCGGAGGTTGAGTAAGGAACAAATTATTCATCTTAGGCTCATAGTGTTTTTGGTGCAAAGTTGAGGTCATCAAAATCCTAGGGAGGTTGAGCATATGCTCTCATTTGGGGTTTATTAAGCTCAATTTCTATTAAACTCTGTGTAGGATATGTGGAATGAAGTGTATTTGGTTAGGTCGAACTAGTCTTTTAGGTAAATTGTGGTTCTTGTTTGGATTAGGTAAGTTCATGGTAGAATGTAATGAATGTGATTGTGGAGTTGATAGAAGTAGTGTAATTGGGAGACTATTATCAACAATCTTGTTCTTCCTACTACTAACCAACACCTGTTTTGAATTGGGATTCAGATTTTCCTTTACTCCCTCTTCTTTAACTTTACTCTCTCACTTCTTTACACCATTACATGCAAACTCGGTCCCATCCATTCGTCATTAAGTTTCTCAAAACTATATGCCTTACTCAAGTCACCAAGTGACTACACCCAAAACACTAGTGATTAAGCCTTTTATATTTTAAGATAACACGATATCTAAACCTTGAGCTCTTGCTAACCTACAAATGTGACTTTAGTGGATCAATAATAGAAATATTAATTCTCACTGTAAGGAAAGTTCTTCTTTCTCCCTTCTTAGATGTAATCGATTCAACCTCTAAAACATCCCAATCCTTCCACCAGTTGCTTTCACATTTGCAATGGACATATTTTCCGGCTTCAAACCATGGATCTATACCTATATAGGCATAACATCCAAGAGAATCTCCTTTAAATTCAGATGACCAAACCATTCCATTAAAACCATATAGTAACCCATGACAAACCAAGGGCTATCATCCATTAATCATATCTCATCAGATCTTTCTGCCATATTTAACAAGAATAAGTTGTTGCTAATGTAAGAAATGGAGTGAACTCTAAATCCCTTCTAAGTATTCTTTATAATGTTTATAACAATTGTCTTGTTAAGTACCTTATCAAAGATAATCTTTGCAACAACTAAGATCTCCTTTACCTTATTATTTTCAACTGACTTAGCACCATGCTCAATCGGGAGTACTTCATCGTACTTGGGAGAAATAGGGATACCCACATTTGAAGAAGACACCATAGGTCTATACATAGAGCAAAGGATAAGAAGGTTGACCACAACAATTAAGGAAAGTAGATTAATAAAGCTAAAACAGAAGAAACGATGAATGCAAACAATGATTGGGAATGAGATTACGAAGACTAAGAGAAATTTAGACATGAGATAAATCCAAGCTATATACATTATTCTCGTGAAATGTAACATTCGGCATATTTTTATGGTTTTTCCTTTTTTTTCTCTTTTCTTTCTTTTTTTTTTTTTATGTAAGATTTACTGAGAAAGAACAACTAATGAATAAAGCTTCAATGGGTGATGAAGAAACGAGCTTGGAATTTGAATGATGAATGCATAACATAGTTAGAAATATTCATGTTAAAGTAGGAGGCACGTAAAGCGAAAAAAAAGAAAAGAGAGAGAGAGAGAGAGAAAGGAATCTCAAAACTAACACCCTAAAGGTGTGAGCACTCTCACAAATGAGCAAAAAAAAACCTCTCTCTAGAAACTAAAGAGAGAGTTATTGCTCGATCATTTATCCTTAATCTTCCTGACCATTATTTATATTGTCTCACTCAGCCCACAGCCCATCATATGAGGAAGCTCATAAAGAAACATGTGAGTAAAAAACGAGCTTGTCTTCTATACCGTAACTCGCTAGGTAAGCTATGCAACATCTCACCCAAACATACTAGTTCGACCACCAAGTCTGCATGTGTTGATCATTTGGCATAAGCGAGCTCGTCCTCTGTTCCGTGACCTGTTTGGGAAGCTATAGAATGCCTAACCTAATGGGAATTAAGCTACTGGACCTCTACCCCGTAGCCGAGCTAGAGGACTAGAGAGGCTGGCATGACAAATCCTTTTGTTCCAACCAACCCCCTACCGAGGCCAAGTAGTTCCTTGCCTAGTCACCCTTCATGCCGAGTCGTATGACCGCCCATTTTTCTGTAGTATGCCGAGTTGATGATTACTTTCTAGCACTGAACCGACCAATTACTTAGCATATTCCTTATTGAGAAGTCGAGAGAGAGAGTCCAAACTGATTAAGCCATTCTTTCTCGAACAAGCCTATATATCTGTACTTTTTGTCCGCATCTTCTAACGACCTCGCCAATGTAGTATCACCACGTGTACAGTATCATGTGCAGAATTCGTTGCATTAGTGATTGTTTTTCTTGTATATTTATTTTTACCCTTTTGTATCTTATACATTACTTCCTTAAGAAATGCCATTTTTTTTGTTCCTTTTTAGGTAAGTTGCCCTAACTTATGGGTATTAATACCCATGTACTTGTAACGAAGAATATATCATCACTCTTAATACACTCTTTGAGTACTTTTTCTTCTTTGGGTAAACATTGTTTGTTTACTTTTGGCATCACTCTTATCCTTTCCCTTAAGTAAGGTTAGGTGGCGAGTAACCTTACTGGACTGATTCATGCGTTATATTGAATTGTACTGTGGGTCTTCGAAAGTTTCATTGGTGCATCATATTCTTTGGAGCTATTCGTGGATTTTTGCTTAATGTTTCATTCTTCATTTTTCCCTTTTCACACTTTCCTACTAATCCTTTTTCAAGCTTTCTACAAGCTTGGACTCATTTAGTGATTGGCATTATCTATTCTTGGTCACGGTTCACAACATAACCCAAGTAGACAGCATCAACCACTAAGCCCATGTGCCCTCACTACTTGGTGTTAGCTGTGGCCTTAACTCAATCTCGGTTGGGTGTTTATCGACCCCTCCCTCAATGTTCTAACTTTATCTTTGTCTTTAGCGACTACTCTCTATTATAGTCCATTAAGGGTTGTTTGACATTTATGGTATGGTTGGCACATTCGATAGCCCCTACTCCTATAGATGTCAGACCTCTGGGCCATAGATCTAGTTGTCAGGCTGATCATGGTCGATTGCCTTCAAAGTCGCCTTACCTCCACTACAGTATATGCTACCTACTAGTGACCAGTACGAGCAAACCCTAAGTTGCCATGTGTTTAGGTGATCCCCCATAAAAGGCAACTAGCACCATGAGATAAATGGGGCTTGACTCACTTCTCTCTTATTTCGCTATACTAAAAAGACCTTCTGTACTTCCTTAGCTTGACTACACTTATACATGGGACAAGCAGTACCTTTCGAGTTCCTTGTGCTTGCCTCCTTCCTTTCTTTAGTCCTCCTTGCTAACTTGAGTGTCGGTAGGCCTTTGTGGCCATACCCACAGGGTGTTTTTGCAGGGATCAAGGAGCTGGAGGCGAGGCCCAGATCCATTCCTTCTAAGCTTTACGCAAGCCTATTTATACCTAGTTGGTTTAACCACAATTAACATTTTGGCTCCCACCATTTCAGGCCACTACGAATATGATGGCTAAAAACAAAATCACTAATCCATATGCTTTACAAATAGGGGATACTAATACGTCATAACAAGGTAGTGATGACCAATTCCCTCTACCACATCGTGTATCGACACCCCTGCCACCTAAAATTAAGAACTCTAAAGTCTAGTAGCTTAGGCTATAAGTCTAGTAAATACTTGAAGAGAATATAAAACATCAAAAATCCACTACAACTCTACATAAAGATATCGCATTAGTAAAACATGCATCCCAAAAATGCACAAACAAAGATGCGACCATCAGCTCTTCCCCATAACCAAGCAAAATTGATGAAAGGCATATCACATGCCTAACGCATCTACGTGATTGGTTTCAACATGATCCACAATTCCATGAGGATCTACTCGAGCAGCTGAATCTTAATTGCACGAAAACGAAAATGCAAGCCAAGTGTACAGTGACAAGTAGACCAATCGATGATCTATCATCAAAGTGGTTGCCAAAGGACTATATAGACATGAATGTAGAAGAACTCAACGAGCATATCCACTGTGCCTCCAATGTTCATGACCAAAAGAAAGTTGAATCGTTCACATGAGCATCACGTTCTACATAAACAAAAAGCCCACTCATCCCCCCTATCCTTAAAGAAACGTTGCATGCATGCACAAGGCTACCATACTTGAATACTTATGATGGCACCACTAACCTAGATGATCATTTAGTCCACTTTCAGATGATGATGAGGCTTTATAGCTTTTTAGATGCCATCATGTGTAAAGCCTTCCCTAGCATAGTAGCAAAGGTTTCTTTACTCTAATTTAATACCCTCTTAGGCACCTCCATCACTTCATTCAATGACTTAGGAGGCATATTCTAACAACACTTCCTAATCTCTTAAGTCCCTAGAAGAGACTCTTTGATACTTTAAAATGTTAGACAGCATCTTAATGAAACCTTACAAGTGTACCGTGAGCGCTTCAATTGAATAAAGCTATAAGTATCCAAGCTCGACACTGGAACGACCCTACAAGTGCTTCTTATAAGCATTGACTGTAATGGAAGGCTATTTAATGCAGTCTCTGTAAGCCCCAAAACTAGTCATTTGAGGTTTTGATTGGTTAAAAGACTTGATCGAATCTAAATTTTAAAGTAAAGCTAGAAATATTAGTAAAAATGATCCCGTAAGTTTGAATTTAAGAAAATAAGCAATAAAGTAAAAGACTATAAAAATTCCAAATTTTAAATATATAACTCGTTATTTATCGAAAATGCGTAAAATGCATTCCGATAATTAATGAATCGCTAGAGATAAATTATATGTATACTAAAAATCATAAAATGACCTAAATAATATTTAGGAATATTTATTTGTACTATATATGAATTTACATGTAGGTATAAATACGCATAATTACTTAAAATACGTGAAATGTGCTAAAATAATACTAAATACTTAAAGAAAATTCATAATTAATTAAGAAAAAATCAAGAAAAATCAGGAAAAATCAAGAGTGATCTAGAATTGGGTCATGATAGCTGGGAAAAATAAGAAAAAAATCAGCAAATTAAATTAAGGTAACTCAAAAGCCAAAAATTAAGGGATTTGGACAATATCTTATCCAATTTAATACACAATAATTACCCTAAAACTTTATAAATAGCAAGAAAAATTCAGAAGCTCATTTGGACAGTTAGAAATTAGAGAAAATTAGGGAGAGGTGAAAATTGAAAGAAAAATTCGGGTTAGAAAAAAAATAAGAAAAACTGTACAATTAGGGCCTTTAAAGGGAACCTACACCAAACGAGCAGCTGGGAGTGGACAGCTACCACCACCACATGGTGGTGGCAGTGCCCAGACCAGCCGACAAGGTCATGGCGGTCGGCAGTGGCCGGAGCCATCCAGATCGGTGAGTCCGATTTTCAGCTCGATTTTATGTAATTTTGTAAAAACAGTAAATATTCTTAGAAAATTATGAATTTTGTTATTCTAGAATATTTTTGTATTTAGTTTGTATAAAAAATATTATTTTGATGAAAATATGTCTCATGATATAGGGTCCTTAAGAAATCATACAAAACCGAGCATGTTTCGGTTTAGAAATAAATGATCTTAGGAGTGTAGTTTTGAACCCAAAATTTTTGTATAGACCACTTAGATGGTATAGAATAGTGTTATGAAGAGCGTTTTCAAAAATTAATTTTTGAAAATTTTAGATAATTTTTAGGCCCTAAAATGAGGTATAAAATGGGTAATTTAGGGTTAATTAAGTAATTAAATGATTAATTATTGATTTAGTGAATAAGTATATGTTTTAGGATGTTGAAAACTGATGGACTATGATACTTGTAGCATTTAGGGTGTTAGATATAATTATTAGGTTAATTATGTAGTAAATGAGTAATAGGGAAAATTAGTAAATTTTAATTTAATTTTGTAAAATTAGGGTAATTAGTAGTAAAATCTGATTTAGGATGAATTTAGACATTTTGAAATGATAATTGATGTTTAGAGATGGTAATTAGAGTGATAGAAATATTAGAAGTGTATTATATACATAATAGGTGATAATGCATAATATGTAATTATTAGAAATATAATAAATAGAAAATATTAGAATAAAAATTGATATTATGATAATACTAAAACATATACAATAAATTTGATAGAAAACTTAAATTTATATAATTACATGAAAGATGTAAAAATTTCTCATATTAAGAGTAAATTCGGTACGCTAATAAGGATTTAAGTGTACCAGGTGGAATAAAATACTAATTAGAGGTAATGACGGTATTTAGGAGATCGGGAAGTAATGTGATTAATTTCACATTATGGGTTGAAACAAATTTCTAGGGTTGGAGTATAAAACACTACTTAAAAATCGAACTAAAACCTAATTTAGAAATCGATGCGAAAATCGAACCCGAACCTAACCCCAAACCTAGAATAATTGTAAAAGACTTAAGACCTAGATAATTAAGTATATTAAACCCTAAACAAAACATAACAATAAGCGTTATAGGATAAAATGAACCTATAATAGTTATATGAAAAACTGAAACCGCGTTTGTGTTATAGGGATGATCGGCGATGGCCTAAGCAAGTCGGACCTTGAGTGAGTGAGCGAGGAGTCGAGGTAAGTTGGGATTAATACGATGCTGTATTTTGGAGGCTTAAGATTATGCTTGGTTGTGCTTGTTAGATAGTTGAATGTGTGCATGTGCTTGATTATGGGTGATGCTATGATTTTGTTTGTTGTTCTGGATTGTATTGTATGATTTGTATGAAATGATTGATCACCCTAAAATGGACTTAATCAAATATACGACCAGTAATCATAATTGGACATACATGGCAACCTATTAGGAGAAACCTTGGATTCTCCGGCCAAATATTGACTCCTTCGAAAGGGATAGCACAGGATCGCATAATGGTCCTTTCTTCATCCTCAATTGAACTAAGTGACAGGTGAGGAGGTCGCGACGAGGGTGAAGTTAATGGTTCGAAGGTAGTTGTGGGAGGAGCGAGGTCTGCATTGCATAAGCTTGGGTTTGGTCGTGAGCTGTTGCATTAACGGCAACTCCTTAACCCGGATTAGAGCAGGCGCAATTTCTCTAATCTCACGATAGGCCGGACAACGTTGTACGATGGCATTTGATTGCACATGCATTACACCTAATAAGTTGATTGAAAAACTTGTTGTATTTATGGTATAGTTTTAAGTCCTTCATCCTAACTTACTGAGCTGTGGTTGCTCACATCCCTATAGACGTTGTGTAGGTGTTGGCTAAGAAGCGGCAAACAACTACTTTGAAGCTAGCAATTGCTAGATCCTAGGGAGTGAGGAAAAACATTGAAGAAGAAACACATATTTTTAAGGTCTAAGTTTTTATTTTAGAATTATTTTTTAGTTCTGAATAATGTAATAACCAGGAAATATATTACGGAGAATTATTGTAAACTTTAATTGCAATAACTGAACTATAGTGTATATATATATCTCCTCACTTTCTTAGGTAAATAATTTATTTAAATTACAAACTGTTTACTTCAAAGCGGGTTAGTCGTGGACGCCTTGTGTAGATCAGGTCTAAGATAGCGATTGTAAGGCTAACTTCTATCTTAAGATGGTTTACACGGTAGGGCTGTTACGACTCTGCCGCTTCGAGGCGTAACAGTCTCACTGGATAAACCTAAATCCTTAGATAGGTTCATGCAAGTGGCAAAAAAATATGTAGGTCAAGAAGATGCCATTAGAGCTTGTTTTGAAGTAGATAACTATACATACGTATTAGTAAAGGACAGCTTGGGGCCCTACAACCCTAAATTGAAGCCTACGACATGCGATAGGCGAGATAGGCAAAGATGGAAATTCTAATATTATACCTCTTACATGCCTTTCAGTAGACCGTTCGGTGAAATCATGTATGAGGTCCAAAAATAGTTCCTACGACCACCCAGTGTTCTTGAAACCATAGAAGCGACCATCTCAGGGAAATATTGTGACTACCACAACATACATGGACATAACACTGACAAGTACCTCCATCTTAAGAATGTAGTCGAAGGCCTTATTTGCAAAGGCCACATTGACTACCTTGTTGTAGATGAGAAAAATTAGATCCAATGGCCAACCCAACAACATTGACTAGAACAGCAGCAGTAAGATCACAAAGAGCAGACTAATGGACCAGTCAAACAAATAGAATTGTTGGGGATAGTGGAGCCAAATCAACACCATATTCAGAGGACCTAATCTCCTTTCAAACACTACAACCATAGTGGTTTGACATGAGGTATACCTCATAAGAATTAAGAGGTTGAAGATGGAAACAACAATCACTTTCACCGATGCAGATGAATAAGGAATTAACTTACCCCACATTGATGTCTTAATCATAAATGCTGAAATTGAATATTTCGACATCCTAAATACATTCTTTGAAAGCAGAAGTTCCACACACATCCTTTTTTACAACACTTATGAGTGAACGAAGGAACCACTTAAGGAACCCCTACATCCATATAGATACGACCTCACAAGGTTTGAAGGAGGCAAACCAATGAAAGCAAAAGGAATCATTACCCTACTTGTTTGATTGGGCAACACTAAGTACGTCACCATACAGTTGATAGACTTCGTCATCATTAACCTTTAGTTATTGTATAGTGCCATCTTCGGGTTGCTAAGTATTACAAAATTTGATATGCTTATTAGTTAGAAATGCCTCAAAGCAAAGTTCATCATACCCACTAGTATAGGTGAAGCAAGAGGTAACTAAACATTGTCTAGGTTGCTTTACCTCAAAACCCAATCCAAAAATAACATCATGAACATTGAATTAGTCATCCCCTCGACCTTAGCAATATGGGGAGAGCTTGTAAAAAAAAACTAAGGAAATTGAGCTATTTGATGCTCCAGGAATGGCAACTAGAATAAGAGTAGAACTACTAGACAATGATAAGGCCAAAATCATAAACTTCCTTAGGCAAAACGTAGATGTCTTTGTGTTTTCCCTAGATAAAATGCCAAACATCATCAACATACCGAAGGTTACCCATCACATGAATGTCAATCCTTCCATCTGACTTGTTAAATAGAAGAAATAGTACTTCGCCTTGGTGCACTAAGCAGCAATTAAGGAAGTAGTGCAAAAGCTACTCCGAGCAGGCTTCATTAGGTACGAAAAGTACCCTACCTGGCTAGCTAACATAGTACTTGTAAAGAAAGCAAATGGCAAATGGTGAATTTGCATCAATTAGATTGATCTTAACAAGGCATGCCCCAAGGACTGCTTCCCCCTTCTGAATATAGACCAACTCATTGACTTGACATTTAACCATGTACTTCTAAGTTTCATGGATGCTTACTCAGGCTATAACTAGATGTAGATGGTTCATAAGGATGAAGTTCACACTTCCTTCGTCACAGACTTTGAAACCTATTACCATAAGGTAACGGCCTTTAGTCTCAAAAATGCTAGAGCCACTTATCAAAGGCTAGTGACCCACATCTTCAAGCCATCAATCGATAAGAACAACAAATCTTTGTCGACGACATGATTTCTAAGGGCAAAAGTAGGAAAGGCCACATTGACAACCTTCGCAAGATGTTCCATACTCTGTGCTAGTTCCAAATGAAACTCAATCCCCAGAAATGCGTCTTCGGGGTTGCATCAAGGAAACTCCTTAGTTTCATGGTGATAGAGTGAGGCATAAAAGCCAACCCGAACAAGATTGAAGCAATCCAGGATATGAAAGCACCAACAAAAATCAACGAGGTGAAACGACTAATAGGAAGGATCATTGCCTTAAATTGGTTTATATCTAGAAGCATAGACAAAAGTGAAAAATTTTTCAAGCTACTGGAAAACCTAGCTAATTTCAAATGGACAACTAAATGTTAGTAAGCATTCGATGAATTGAAGGACTTTTTAGCGACCTTGCCTATATTCTCCAAGCCAATCCCCAGTGAAGAATTATATTTGTACCTCTCAGTTAGTGATAAAGCGCTATTCTCGATCCTTGTCCATACAGATGACTGCGAACAGCGGCCAATATACTACGTTAGCTATATCCTATAGGGGCTAGAGTTAAGGTACACAAAAGTAGAGAAGTTTACCCTTACAGTAGCCATTACAGCTCGGAGGCTCAGGCCTTACTTCTAGTCATACCAAATAGACATACTAATAGATATACCACTCAAAGCTCTCTTATAAAGACCTAACACCTTGAGTAGAATGATGAAGTATTCCGTCGAGCTTAGTGCCCATTAAATATAATTTCGACCCAAATAAGTGATCAAGGTACAGGTCCTTATCAATTTCATAATAGAATACATTGAAGTGGATGAGCATTAACTTGAGCTCACCAAACCCATCTGGACCCTCCATGTTAACGGCTCTTCCACTGGGGCATGAGGGGGTATGGTGCCAACGTTATGCTACAAGGCGTACATGGAATGAAAATTCTCTACTATCTCAAGTTTGGTTTTCTAACAAGTAACAATAGAGCCACATCGTTAGCTTAAAGATTGCCAAAGATATTAGAGTAGAGAAGCTTAGTACACACTCAAGACTTTATGTTGGTGGTATAACAAATTAAGGGAGAGTATGAAACCAAAGGGGAAACAATGGTTAGGTATCTGTGTATGGTACAAGGTTTGCTTATAGAATTTACATCATGGGAAGTTAACAAGATCCCTGGAGTAAAAAATGAAAAGGTAAATAGACATTTATGATAGCCTCGTCTGTTATCCCTACATCACATGATGGTGACAAGTTGCTATTCATATAGTACCTTCCTAAGTGAAGTACGGAGGCATAACAACAGGAAGCCCTTGAGATACGAAAAGCGAGCCTCGAATCCTCTTGGATGGACCTACTCACATAGTATCTTAAGACAATGATGTTACTTAAAGACCAAGCAGAGGAAAAAAGGCTAGCTTACGCTGCAGCCAACTATACATTGATTAACGAAGTACTTTATTGAGGGGGATAAAGTACCCTACACCTCAGATGTCTCAGGAAAGAAAAGGGTACAATGTCCTCGAGGAGCTACACGCAGGAATTTGTAGCAACCACATCCAGTCTTAGGTATTATACGTTAGAGCACTTAGGTTGGGCTACTATTGACCAATAATGAAGGAAGACGTTAAGACCTTAGTTCATAAGTGCCACTCATGCCATAAACATGTACTAATCACTTATGCCCCTAGTTTAGAATTGCATCCTCTGACAAGCTCTTGACCTTTCGCAAAATGAGGGTTAAATGTCTTAGGCCCTTTCCTACAGGTATCATCGAGCTGACAATTCATCCTAGTGGCAGTGGATTACTTTACCAAATGTGCGAAGGCATCAATTGTAGCTACCATCATAATCCAAGTCACTGAAGGATTCGTATACACCTAAGTACTATCTTGCTTTGCAATGCCTTACAAACTAATCATTAACAATGGGAGGCAATTTAACAGTAACTATTTCAAAGGGTTTTGTGAAAAACATGGTATTAAGCTACACTTAACCTTGATTGCCCACCTTCAAACCAATAGCAAGGTTAAAGCTATCAACAAGATAATCCTTAATTGCTTGAAGAAAAGGGTGTAGTGAGCAGGAAGTAGTTGTGCTAACGATCTCCCAAACATCTTTTAGGGATACCGCACAATGCACAGCATGTTAACTGGAGAAACCCATTCCACCTTACATTCAAAACCGAAGCCGTCCTCCTAATCAAGCTAGAGTTACCCACTAACAAGACTTAGCACTTTAACGTGAATACCAACCACATGGCCCTTTAGGAAAGTCTCAACACCATCAAAGAAGTATGCGACTCCATGTGGGCCTGTACAGCAGCCTACCAGCAACGGACTACTTGGTATTACAATTATAATGTGAGATAAAAAGGTCTTTGCCCAATAGACCCAGTATGCCAAAAGCTACAGGCTACAAGCTTGGAAGAAGGGTAAGAAAACTTGCCCTTAACTGGGGGGATCCAATGTGTAAGGAAAGTTGCTTATAATCTAGAACCTTTAGACAAATAGCTTATCCCTAGGGCATGGAATGCCTATAACCTAAGATCTTATTTCCACTAAGTATAGTGATAAGACTAAAAGCATATGTAACTAATATTGAACTTAATGAATTGACAAGTTCTCTACACTGGTCTCTTTTTCTCTCTCCCTCTCTGTGCATGCGTATAACCTTTATCCATGCTAAGTTGCGGCCTTGGGTCGATTTTTATCCCTGAACATTTACCTAAGTTGGTCCTTACACCAATGCTGTAGGTACTCTATTTAAGCATCGTTTTACACCGAGCTTAAGCCTTGGGTTGATTTTCATCCCCGAACATTTGCCTAAGTTAGTCCCTACACTAACACTGTGGGCACTCCCATTTGGGCATCAGTTTTCATCAAGCTTGAGCCTTGGGTTGATTTTCATCCTTGAACATTTGCCCAAGTTGGTCCCTACATCGACATTGCAGGCATTCCCATCTAGGCAATGGTTTACATTAAGCATGAGCCTCGGGTCGATTTTCATCCTCGGACATTTGCCCAAGTTAGTCCCTATAGTAACATTGCGGGGCATCGATTTACATCAAGCTTGAGCCTTAAATTGATTTTCAACCTTGAACATTTACCTCAATTAGTCCCTACACGATGCTATGGGCACTCTCATCTAGGCATCGATTTACATTGAGCCTGAGCCTCGGGTTAACCCTCATCCCTAAGTGCTTGCCTAAGTTAGCCATTACATTAACAGTACAAATACTTTTTTCATTTCCTGAACATAGTATGATGTTAGAACAAGTGAACAAAGCACTTTCATACAAAGCCATTACAATTGGATGATAAGAAAAGAAAGCTAAAGGAATATACACTTAGTGATGAATGACAAAAGAATACGCTATTTCGTTAACCAAATAACGTACAAGGCCTTTTTGGGTTAACATACCATCCCCAATTACATTCATGAAGGAAAAGAAAACTACATGGTGTGAAACTATGCCCTATATTATTTCCCGATGCTAGGCTTAAATAACTAATCTCAACTTCGACTTGGCTTCCAAACTCTCCTCCAAGAGGAATTGTTCTCAACTTCAACCCGACTCGTAAGCCATAAAGGGATAGCTACAATTACATCCTTAAGTTTTAGCTGCGCCGAGTTCCGAACCGCGAGGACCTTAGCAACACTCAGCCTCCAAGCTAAGGCCCCTACTTCACCTAGCGGAGCTAGTCTTCTATAGAAGGAGTAGTAGGGACAGTTGATCTAGCCACTCTACTCGAAGCTTCGAGTTGTAAGGGTCTTACTGGCATCAAAGTAAGGTTGATGCTCTACTCAGATCGATTGACCTCCTACTGAAGCAGCTCAAATGGGTAGATGAGATATAGTGCACTTACCCCACCTAGGTTACCTATGGGATGAACCAGAGGACTTGCAAAGTAGAAGATTCCTAATGAGTACCTCGGTTAATAGGTTAGAGTGGAGAAAAGGACCCCCTTTACAACAGTAATCACTACGGTTACGCTCGCTTGCTTGGATTCATTTGGGACGGTACATGGAAAAACCGCCCACAACCTCCTATAAATGAGTGCCTCTACGATGAAGTAGTTACGAATAAGTGGCAAGTTACATTAAAGCCCCCCTTCGCCGTGCATTATTGGGGTAGAAAGAGGGGAGGACCCAGAGGCCAGTATACAACTATCGGTCATAGCTCAGGGGCCACCCCCACTATTAAGCATCTCTCTACACCTCATGATTATAAATTTAAGGGATGGACTAAGTAGACCTCCTCCTTAACTCAAACACTTGACCTTTTAGCCTGATTACCCTTGACTTGCTCATGTTAAAGGACAAAAGTAAGCCAACTCTCAACTATACCCTACAGAGGTGTTTTGATGTCTAGTGTGGCAAGGCAAGGACCTATACACACCTTTGTATAGGAGGCATAGATCCTCCCTAACTGTATATGTGGAAATCATTTGATAACTCAAGTGCACCAGAAACCTAAGTAACACCTTAGAAAATTGTAATGCATCGTACGTACATTAAATGGCATTTGGAATGCACCCTATCGGAGACAATACATTTGCTAAGCATACATATTGCCCAAAATGAACCTTACTAAGAAGATTACTTGATATTAGAGAAAAGATTCACTTGGCCAATCTTACTCTATCCAGAAGATCCCATGACATCATCAAAAGATTCACTCTAGCATGTTCGCCATACTCGACCAACAAGCTTATGCGAGGAAGACCTAATGGATTACTAGTGAATGGCATGAAGTAATCTCTTCAAGGAGAAGGTGTTCATGAAACTTCAAGAAAGAATGATAGGAATCAATCTACTAAAAGCATTGTTGACAACACAATAGACTTAGACAAAAATAAAGCCTAAATGCACAGTAGCAATATAAAAGTAATGAAAGGTAATCAAATGAAAGGCAAACAATGCAGAAGTAATCGAATCATAATGGCAAAGCATTTCCATTTCAACTAAAGATAATTACACTTAGGAAGGGGAGACTGGCATCCTAATTTCTCCTAAATAGATAACAAAAAGAAGTGAAGCAAAACCGAGCACATACAACTCAAACACTAACCAAAACATTAAAAAACAAGGCCCCTTACAGCATACTCGATGACAAGTTTTTGACCTTCCTCCTGCTACTTGACTTGCTGCTGACCCTAACTATCCCCTTCCTTATCTTGTCCAGGACTTGTATTGGACCTACTTGATAAGTCACCAGAAGACTCGACCTCCTCCTTACCACCAACAATAACCTCGGGCTTGTCCAACTTACAAAGAAATGACAAATTAACCTTAAGTATATTTTACCAAACTTGCCTCTAGACTTCCTTGGCCATAGCATACCCAGTGGTGGTGATGACTTTCTTAATCAAGGGATCATTAAGGGTCTCTAAAAAAATGCCTTGCTTAATCTTAAGGGCCAAACCCTCCCCCTTTAAGAGCTCTCCCTCCTTCTGTGTAGTCTGTAACCCTTCCAATTCTTGCACCTTAGCCTCTAGCTTGTTTCGTAGTCTTTAACCTTCTTCAAGTTGCCCTTCAACTCATTGACCTTCCCAACCAACTCTCTACGCTGGTGCTCCAAGCTACTAAACTAGATAGTAAGGTCTACATGCACCTTTTCCCCCTGCTCTAATGCCTCTTGAAGCCTTTTTACCTTAGCCTTTACTACCGACTATTGGTATGCTTGGTTGTACACAAGTATAAACTTTAGGAGATCATACAGCTGTGGGCACAATGCATAGTTAGTTAACAAAGTAGGACCAAAATACTCTCATAAGAACTATGATTAATACACCTCATTATGCCTCCTAAGTAGCTTCACTGAAGCCTCCACATCACTCTTATTGGCAAAGAGCCGCCCCAAGTACGCTTGCACTTACGGATAAAGGAAGGGATGCCCATCTATTGCGACAAACCAACAACGCAATGTTCCTATTGTCAGGGATCTCAATGGTAGGGACCCCAACATTTTGAAGGGTCTACTTTGATTCCTCTTAATGCACATCTACTTGGGCACCTCCCTCCCAAACCCCCTATGAAGCAGCCATGACCTTGGCCTTGTTTGACCCATCAATAAAACCTACAGGTTTAGGCCATAAGCTGACTAGAGGCACACCTACTGGAATATTACCCACAACATGTTGAACCACCTCAGGAAGCACCTGTTAGCTCCTATCCATCTTCTTCTTAGATCTCTTTGAGGGACACCGCAAATTCTCCCCAACGCCCTCCACAACAAGTTGTTTTTGCTTCTAAATTGATTCGAACATACCTTCTGACCACCTATTCTACACTACGAGCAACTTTTCCCTTACCCTTTTGATGGCTAACTCTATAGTTGTAAAAAACCAACAAACTCATTAAGTAAGCAAATAATACGAGGATAATGGACTTACTATGTCAAGGACGGGCAGGCTCGATGACGTAGCAGACAGCTAAGCACCTCTTCTCGATAAAGGGTACCAAATACCTATCTCCATCCTAAATAGTGGTGTACCACTTCTGTACTTATGACAGATAGATTGAGGATTGAGCTTCTTCTACCTTGCTAAGTTTAATAACTTGATATTGATAATGGTGTCCTTGACCCCTAATCTGCCTAACCTCCTACCTCATGTAGGATGCCTTTACTAAGATGAGAAACCCAAAGGCTTAGGGGTGCAAACACAGTAGAAGAACTCTTTCTATTCATTAACCTTTTTTGGTAGATCACTAAAGATCCTTAGTGCCCTTCCCCCTTAGTTAACAACATATACCTAATCATTGGTTACCCTCTTCACATAGAAGAAATGCTTGCACAACTGTGCTATTGGCCTCCATAGCTCCTACAAGCACAATGCCTCAAAGGCAAGTAGCTATGCCTACGCATTGGTAGTGAGGCTCCTTGGGGCAACTTTACAATAATGGAAGAACTCCATAAGAAACTTTGAAAAAGGAAGTCGAAGACCCAGTTTCGATGGCTTCATGTAAATACCAAATAACCGGTTATCCCTTATATCATATGCCCGTTGTCTACCCATGGGCACCTCTATTGCCACCTAGGAACTTCACTAACTACGTAAGTCATAAGCCTCAACTTCTCCTTATTCGCCACATATGCAACAAGGGCATACGCCTTATCATTAGCGTTAGACGTATGCAATAGCTCTCCCTCCTTGTCCTCCTCACCATTAGCGGAATACACATTGCATTGCCTCTGTCGTGCACACTCCCTCCTCTCTACTTAAGACAGCATTACCCTTTCTTTGTTACTTAACATTGTTGTTGTTTCAAGGGGAGTAGGGTTATCACCCCCTTCTCGAGCTAAGTCCTTGCAACCTTCGACCACTTCCCTTGAAATGGATTTACTACAAGACTCACTCTATTGATCGGTCATGCTCTGGTTAGCCATTTTCGAAAATCAAAGAAGAAAAAAATCATAAAAGGAACTAGCTCACGAGTAAGAAATCCAGTAGAGTCTCCCTTAGATTGACAACACATGCGAATGAACATAGAGCTCGTCTTCCATACCACGACCAGCTAAGTAAGCTATGCAATGTCTCTCTCAAATAGACTGGCTTGACCATTAGGCCTGCATGTGTTAATCATCTGGTACAAGTGAGCACATACTCATCATTTGGCATAAGAGAGCTTGTCCTCTATACCGCGACTTGTTTGAGAAGCCGCAAAATGCTTAACCCAAGCAAATGACCTCAACTGGTAAGCTTATGTGCCTTAGCCACTTGGTGTCAGATCAGGTCTTAGCTCATTCTTAACCAGGCATTTGTTGACCCTTCCCTCGATGTCCCAACTCGATCTTGGTCTCTAGCAACTACTCTTCGCTACAGTTTATTAATGGCCTTCTAACATCCGTGGTACGGCTAGCACACCTGATAACCCTTGCTCTTATGAATGTCAGACCTATGGGCTACAATTTGGTTGTCAGGCTAATCATGGTTGACCACCTTCAAAGCCACCTAGCCTCTACCGTGACACATGCTACTTGCCAGTGACCAATTCAAGTGAACACCAAGCTGCCATATGTCCATATGATCCCTTATAAAAGTTAGCTGGCACCACGAGTTAAGCGGGGTTTGACTCACTTCTTTCTTTTTCCTCTATATTGAAAAGACCTTTACTTCCTCAGCTCGACCATACTCACACATGAGATGAGCACTACCCTATGGGTTCTTTGTGCTCGCCCTCTCCTTTCTTTAGTCCTCCTTACTAATTTGAGTATTGGAGGACCTTCATGGCCATACCCACAGGGAGCTTTTTGCTGTGATCAAGGAGCAGTAGGTAAGGTCCATATTCGTTCCTTCCAAACTTTGCGTGAGCCCATTTATACTCAATTGGTTTAACCATAATCAACACATAACATTACTATATTACAATAGTCTTAACATATTACCACCCATTGATCCTCTTTATAAGTGATTTCCTATCTTATCTGATTCGTATGGAATGATCAATCTACATACTTGGAAGTCAGCCGAAAAAACTTGATTCATAGAATAGTTCTATCGACCATTATATTTTTAAACACACTTAAAAAATACAGATCATCTATTTATATTTAAAAACCAACGTGTATTCTTTTAGTTATTATAATTATCCTTATCGGGTTATTAGTATACAATGGCGTCAACTGAGCACACACAGGGTTTCACCGTTCAAGGGCGGCATTATTTCATTGGAGCAGTTCGCTATCTAGTAAATTTATAACGATGGACATATCGAATTGGACAACATTGGAAGCGCATGACGACGATGAGCCTAAGATGCACAGACCAAAATTTTCAAGGTTTATCCTGCATATTTGGCCTATTCGAATATCTGATAAGTTTTTCATCTCTTTCAAAATTTAATATTAGTAATGCTGGATATACAAGTGGCTTAAATAGACTAACTTAGTTTGATTCACTTTAGCCTTGGAGTTAAATGAGCGGAATTCATTTAACTCGTTTGGGCCAAAAAAACCTCAATCTCAATCCGTTTAAAAAACAGGTTAAACAGATTGATTTATGGGCCAAAGGTATAAATGTATTGAAAAAGTTAACATAAATTAGCTCACTTTGGCCTGCGGATTAGAAGTGTTAGATTTATTTGGCTCGCTTTTAAAACAGCAAAAAAATTTGGATTCAAACTCATTCAAAAAACGGATTTAATGGGCCAACTCGCTTAGCAAAGTCCATTTATACACCTTTATTAGTGCATGATTCTTAACTCCTAGGAATGCAACAAGTACAACTAACATATGAAAGTGAAAATGATCAATTATGGAAATTATTTTAAAACTATTAAAATTACAAAAATATATATGTTTCTAATGTAGCACAATATTTGCAGCTCTTGAAATGTTGATCTTCCAATGTTAAAGCAATTACAACTTAATGGTGTGAACAGTAAACTCTCAACGGGATGGACCGGGTTTTAATCCCCCTCTCCTAAGCTGTAATATGTTATTGAAGAAAAAAAAAAGTTTTCTTCCAATAATAAAGTATTAAGTCACTCATGTATACCATACAATTGTGATTTCTATTGGACTGATTAGTCAATTTGATTTGTATTTTATAGTGATCAATTTGAAATTCTAACCTATACAAGTGGTCACAGGTGATGGATTGACATTAAGATAGTTATAACTGCATATTAATATAAAGATTGAATTGATACCACATTGAATAAAAAAATTTGCAATCTCATTTATCTTTCAAAAGGGTGTAAGTGCTATATTGTAATTTAAAGTGAAACTGGATTTTAGATAGGTTTTAGGAATAAGTGTCATCGTGATTTTCCCAAATGAAATTATGTGCATTTTCTAGTCTAGGCTTTTAAAGGGAGTTTTCCAATTTCTTGTCATCATGCTCCTCAAAATTGTTCTACGGCATTGAAATATGGAAATAACAAGTAAGTTGAATATCAAAATATTTTTGGCTCCTGGAGATCCGCCAATATTAGGTCAGCATGACTAGGTAGGTTCTAAGATTTTACTCCAAAAGTTATTATTTCGGTATCTCATCATGTGGGATATGTTATAAGTTAGGACCTCTTATTCATAGGAACTCAGTTTTATTTCCATATAGACCTGGGCAATAGTTTAGACTAACCTTGAACTATCGATTCATAGGTCAAGGTCATGTTAAATCGTGACTGACCCATGAGCCGACTGTTAAGGGCCGATTCATATGGCCTGTCGGTTCAAGGGCTGGTTTACGGCTTTTGAACAATTTTTTTTTTTTTGTTCCCACTCTTAAGCCATTACATTATTTTTTTTCCTTCTCGCTTTACTGATCCTTTAACCATTTTTTTTTCTTCAATCTGTTCATAAAATATACATTAAAAATGAAAAGAAAATAAAATAAAATGCAAAAAGTCTCTTACAATATGAATACGTAATGTCTTAATTTAATTGAATAGAATGACGTGGTTGGAGGGAAAATATTTTTTATAATATTTTACGGTCGCCCATAAGGTACCTACATATTCGCTAATCAGAATTATACTATCGTAGTTCGGTTTAAATTTTTAGAAAATCTTTAGTTTGTTGATCAATTTTATATTTTCAGAAAAGTATCAAAATGTATGTGACTATGCAAGTTAAATTTTTTGAACGAAAATAATTTTAGTCAGTTATAATTTGGAAAAATCTAATGTTATATCAACACTTTTGGGAAAACCATGTTATTTAGTTTTCTTGGACAATTAGAAAAAAAGATATTTTTTACGTAATAAAACTTTTTCATAAAGGATAAAAAGAAAACTTACTATGTATCATCTTGAAGTAACTGTTCATATTCATGAGTAGGAGTGGAACTCAAAGGTGAGCTTAGGCTTCCATTAAGTCGGTGTCAGTCACTGAAATAATCATCCTCCTCACTCGATGTCCCGCATGGTTCTTGTTGTCTATAACTCACCTTGTACTAATCTTCTGTATAAGCATTTACCTCAATATTGACAATAGATAGGGAGGCTCGATGCTCATTGACAATCAGATCTGCTGTACTAAATGCTTACTCAACAGCGACCGTTGAAGCCAGAGCAGCGAGTGATTCATGAGCGATATGAGATAGCATTGGGTAGCCCCTTCTATGCCTTTGCCACCACTTTAAAATATCGAAGTCCTTGATGGAAATATTTTCCAAAAACTTGAAATTTGTATTGGTGTAATGCTACATTTCAGACATTGAACCACCAAATCATTGCCTCTTCAATTTTTGCACCAGTAACTGCTCATTCATAAAAGAATAATGCTGTTCTTTGGTGGGTGGCGAAGGAGAGACTGATGACTGGCCACCGTACTAAATTTGATAGCAGTTAAGCATTTCTTCTATGTTAGTTATCGTTGCCGACACTTCTTACTATGCTTCCAAGTTGTATACGTCTAGAGAATCCATTTGATCTTGAATGTAATCATAATAAGTTTTCAAATACATTAGTAATAATTTCATTTTACAACGAGGGTCTAGCATAGTTGCTATGAGATAAATATAAGGAATTTCTTTATAATAAGTTAACCACTTTAACATCATATCGTAGATGCATGCGTACAGGTTTGGGTCCTTATGGGCTTGAGCTAGCATGCTAAGCACACTAATGACTAACATAACAAGTAAGTGAACACTGAGCTTGTAAACTTGTGAAAAGGTCTTAGTAGCATCATGAAAAACTTTCAAAACTCTAAGTAATTAGATGTAAATATCTTAGCTGCTAAGGAAAATGTCAACTCCCTACATGTTGTACATTGCGAAGTCACATAACAGTTCGCTGTAAGGAATTGTGCTGTGCAAGAACTTGTAAGTCGAGTTCTAGCGATGATGCACATTCATCTTAAACTTCCGAGGTCTCTTCCCGCTCTCCAAGCAGAAGTTCCTCCACTTTTTGTGAAGGAATGGCCTGTCTGTTATTGTTTTGACAATGTTCTTGATTGAAGCTATATTGTCGTGTAAAGCTACAATGCTATCCTTAACACATAAGTTAAGAATATGACATGTACAGCTTATGTGGAAAAAAATTCCCCTAATGTTGGTTAACAGTAATTTTGCAAATCAGATATTGATGTAGTATTAGTAGTTGCATTATCAAAACCAATAGAAAAAATTTTCCTCACTAATCCGTATTCAGTTAGGATTTCTCTAATAATTTTATAAATGTTTTACACTGTGTGTCGATCGTTAAATGCTCTTAAAGCCAATAGTCATTTATTAAGTTTCCAATTATCATTTACCTAGTAAACAGTAACATCGATATAAGAATTATTACTAAAAGGATCCATCCATATGTCTATACATATAAACATTTAGGTATCGAGGGAAGCAAATTTACCTGTGAGCTCCCTCTTACTTTTGTGGTAGAGCTCTTACATGGCTCGAGTTATCGTTCTGTGGCTAAGCTATTGCAAGTTGCAGTTGAATGTCTCTTGCTCATATCGACTTTGCTACTTTGATGCACCCGCGTTGAATGAGAGGTGCATGTTCGCCAGGTATTGTGCCAGGTTATATTTATGCCTCTCTTCATCATACATCATTAGCATTTGTTCGGATGAACTACCACTTCAGGCAATCTATTGCTACGTTCTATCTATTCCTACCTCCCCGGGATGCTTGGCGCTTAAGTGCCTGTTAAGGGTACAATATCCCTCTCCCGTTTTTTACGAATAACTCACATTGTAGTAGTTGTAAAATGCCCTTAAGTTCTCCCTTTTATCTATACCTTTACAGAAATGAGTCGTAGAAATATTAGAATTATTAGGTTTAGGGGGCTTACCTGAGTTGAATGGTCTTGAACTGCTGGGCCTACATTGTCTCATATGTTGCTCTTTTGTTTCGAGAATAATTTCTATGTTGTCTACCTCATCCTCGAACATGCTTGAGGGGCAACTCATCCATGAGGGTTTAAATCCCACAAGTTGTATAGGGATGCTCATACGAAGAGGTTCGAATTTAACATGACGTTTAGGGACACTCACATATAGAGGTTCAAAATCAGGAGGTGGCATGCTCCGGTAACTTATACGTTGATCTTCAATGTCAAAGCTAGGAGGTGTTGTGCCCTGATTACTCATATACGAGGTTTCACATCGAAGCCTAGAGGTAGTGTAAATTCTTCTTCCACATTTCAACCATATCGTATATCCTCTGTTCATTCAGGTCGTAGTCATTATTCGGATACGCCTGAACGTCCTTAAACCGTAGTAGCGTAGACAATGTGTGATGTATTGAAGTTCCCACGCCCTTACTCTTACTTTTATCACCAGATGTTAAACTATGTTTTTTATTAGAAAAGGTATGCCGCAAAAATCTTTCTATTGGTGCAAATATTTATGAGTGAAAGACAAAAATAAGATATAAGAGAAAATAAAGTGGAAATTATATGGTGGGTATGTGTATATCAACGTTATTTGCTAACGCAAATTATTCTGTACAGTAGAGTGGAGAATTATGTACAAAAATTTGTGGTTAGTAAAAGGAAATATTTCTAACAATGTTTTGCAACTGAAAAATAAAAAATTGAAGGCAAAATGGTTAGAGTTGGAGAGATTTAATTAGTTTATAGAGTAAGTGTTGCTGCTAGGTCTAAAGCTGCTATTTATAAGGACCGAGAAATGTGTAAATGTGTCGTTTAAATTTCAAAATTTAAAATTTTAAGTAGTTCAGCACCGCAAATTTTATTTTTTGAACTGCAAATTTAAATATTTCGGCACATGTGCTAAAAGTGTGAATTTCCAATTGCAAATAAAGGACAGGGGTGGGGGTTTAAGGGGGTAGGGGTGGGGTTAGTCATTTTGACCAGCCAAATTGTTTTTTTTTTTTAATAATGTGGCGGTTTAGCCCGGCTAGTTCACGGTTCGGAACTAACTCTTGCCCAGGTCTATTTCCATATAGGCTATAGTTTTGAACTAAAATACACAAGAACATATACAGATTTGACGACTCAAACGGGTCTCGTGACTAAACATATAAAAGCTTAAGAATTTTAGTACATGTCGCATCTTCAATACAAGTCTACTTTACGACATAAGCTTATAATATTTTTATTGTTATTTAGCATTTTTTTATCATCATTTGTTATGTCTGCACAACAACTTTAGGCATTGTCGATTATCATATTTAATATGTACTCAATAATTTTTAAGGGAAAAACATACTTTTAGTCTTTAACATTTTACTGGCTTTTAATTTGATTCTTTAGCTTTTTCCTTTCTTTTTTTTTTTCACTTTTCCTATTTAAATTTGAGTTCTCAATGTTTAACAAAGTTTACAAATTACTTGGAATTTTCTAATACCATTTTACTTTTTCATTAGATAATGACATGTCATTGCACTTAACTGGTCCATGTAACTAAATAAGTTAAATAATATAATTATACATTAATTAACTAAAACGATAAAAATAAAAAATAAAGAAAGAAAACACTAGAGAATAAGAAAAAATAGCATTGGCTATTGCTAGGCATGGGGTGGCTAATGAACACACAAGAGAGGAGGGGTCGTGTAGCTCATTATAGGTGGTCATTGGCTATACCCCTAACCTTAGTACGGTTGGTGTTGCTATTTTTTTAAATTTTATAGTATTTTTTCTATTTTTTTTATTATTATAGTTAATTAATATATAATTGTATTATATGATTAAATAAATTATGCATTACGTTAAACAATTGCATGCCACCTAAACGTAGGGCAAAGGGTTGATCCGGCCTTGAATCGTTGGTTCATCAGTTCACGGGTTGGGAACATGGTGAACCTTGACCTGCCTATGAGCCGACGGTTTGTTTGAGGCCTTTGAACTATTCTTTTTTTTTTTTTTTCCTTTCTTTCCACAATTTTTCCCCCTTTTCCCTTGTCGAGCCTTCAACCTTTCTTTTTTTCTTTCCTCCTTCCATAAAACATATATTACAAACGGATAAAAATTAAAATATAGAGAAGTCTCTAATAGTATGAAGAACTAATCTGATCGAGTAGATTGAAATAGTTAAAGAGAAAATATTTTTTACTATATTTTATGATCGCTTGAAAAATGCTTACATATCTGTTAATCAGAATCAAATCGTTGTAGTTTGGTTTGGATTTTTAGAAAGCCTTTAGTTTGGTGGTCAATTTTACGTTTTGCGAAGAGAATCCAAGTGTACGAGAGTATCCAATTTAAACTTTTTGAAGGAAAATAATTTTTGTCAGTTATAATTTGAAAAACCTTAATGTTAGATCATAACTTTTAGGAAAACCATACCATTTACTTTTTTTTTTTAATAATTGGGAAAAATAATTTTTTTAGGTGATAAAACTTTTTTTGATTAGGATGAAAAAAAAAACTTACTATGTCTTCTCTTAAGATAGCTGTTCATGTTCGTGACCAGGAGTGAAACCCACGATTGAGCTTGGGTTTCCATCAGATCTGTTTTAGTTACTGAAGTAATAATCCTTCTCGCATGATGTCTCGAATGGTTCTTATTGTCTATAGGCTACCTTATACCAATCTTCTATATAAGCACTTGCCTCAACATTAACAACAGATAGGGAGGCTTGGTGTTTGTTGACAATCAAGCTTGTAATACTAAATGCTTGCTTAATGGCAACCATTGAAGGCGGAGCAATGAGTATTTCATTAGTGATGCGAGATAAGAATGAGTAGTCCCTTGTGTGCCTTTGCTACCACTCTAAAATATCGAAGTCATTAATAGAGATATTTTTAAAAAACTCAAAATTCGTATTGGTGTAGTGCTGCATCTCAAACATTAGACTACTAAATTGTTGCCTCTTCAATTTTTGCGCTAGCAACTGCTTACCTATAAATGAGTAATGCCGCTCTTTGGTGGGTGGTGAAGGAGAGATTGATGACTAGTAACTGGCTACTGTATTGACTTTGGTAGTAGTTGAGCATCTCCTTTATGTTGATTATTGCTGTCGATACTTCCTATTGTGCTTCCAAGCTGTACACATCTTGGAAATTTGTTAGATCTTGAATGTAACTATACTAAGTTTTCGAATACATTAGTAATAATTTCACTTTACAACGAGAATCTAGAATAGTTGCTGTAAGATAAATACAAGAAATGTCTTTATAATAGGTTAACCACTTCAACGTCATATCATATACATATATACGCAGGTTTGGGTCCTCATGGGCTTGAAGTAGTACGCCAAATATACTTACAGTTGACATAACAAACAAGTATACACTAGGCTTGTAAACATGCGAGACAGTCTTAGTAGTATCATGAAAAACTTTCAAAACTTTTAGCAACTAGATACATATATCCTAGTTACTAGGGAGAATGTTAACTTCTTGCATGTTGTACATTGCGAAGTCACACAGTAGTTTACTGTAAGGAATTGTGCTATGGAACAACTCATAAGTTAAGTTCCAACAATGTTGCACATCCATTTTAAACTTCCTAGGTGTCTTTCAGTGCTCCATGTAGAAGTTCCTCCACTTTTTGTGAAGGAACGATCTCTCTATTATTATCTTGATGATGTTCTTGACTGGAGCTATATTGTCCTGTAAAACTTCAATGTCATTCTTGACACGTAAGTTAAAAATATGACATGCACAATGTATATGGAAACCTCCCTCCTAATGCTAATTGACAATAATTTTGCAGATCAAATATTGAAGCAATATTGGCACTTGCATCGTTAAAACCAATAAAAAAAAATTTTCTCACTAATTTGTACTCATTTAAGATTTTTCTAATAATTTTATAGATGTTTTGCATTGTGTGTCCCTCATTACATATCTTTAAAGCTAATAATCGTTTATTAATTTATCAATTATCTTCTATCTAGTAAATGGTAACATCCATATAAAAACTATTACCAAAAGAATCTGTCTATATGTCTGCACATATGAACACATGTGTATCGAGAGAAGTAAACTTACCTATGAGCTCCTGCATAACTCGGGTTAACGTTCTGTGGCTAAGCTATTAGCGAGCTAGGGTTAAATGTCTCTTACTTGAATCAACTTTGCCACTCTAATGCACTAGAGTTAAATGACAAGTGCATGTTCGCTATATACTATGCTAGGTTATACTTGTGCCTCTCCTCATCATACCTCATCAGTAGTTGATCGAATGAAAAACCACATCGAGTAATCTGTTGCTATATACTATTTGTTCCCACTTCCTTAGGATGCTTTAATCATAAGTGTCTATTAAGGGTATCATATCTCTCTCCCGTTTTCCATTAGTAACTCATATTGCAGAATATCCTCGAGTTCCCCCTTTTATCTATACCTTTACAGAAATGCGTAGTAAAAATATTAGACTTACCGGGTTTAAGGGGTTTACTTGATCCTGAAAGTCTCGTATTGTTGGGTCTATATTGTCTCATATGTTACTTTTCTATTTCAGGAATAATTTCTATCTCGTCCTCCTTATCTTCGAACATGCTTATAGTGTAACTTATCCGTGGGGGTTCAAATCCTATGAGTTGTGTAGGGACACTAATATAAGGAGGTCTGAATTTAGTAAGACGTTCAGGGATATTCATGCATGGAGGTTTGAAACCAGCAGGTGACGTGCCTTCATAACTCATGCAATGAAGTTCAATGTCAAAGTTAGGAGGTGGTGTGCCACAATTACTTATGTGATGACATTTTTGATCGAACCTAAGAGGTGGTGTAACTTGTTCTTCTATGTTCTCAACTACATCGTGTACTCTTTACTTATTTAGGTCGTAATCGTCATCCGAGTATGCTTGAACGTCATCGAACTGTTGTGGCTCAGTTGACGTACTAGTTCTAGTGCTCTTGCCCTTATTCTTACTTTTTTCGCTAAATGAGGAACTGTGCTTCTTACCAAAGAAGATATGATGCAAAAATCTTTTCATAGATACTAATTTTTTTTTTCTCTTATTTACTACAACAAAGATTAATTAATGAAATACAGAAATAATATGTAAGACTAAACAAAGCGGATGCATGTATGTCAATGTTATTTGCTAATACAAATTGTTCAGTGCAGTAGAATGAAGAATTATGCTCAAATATTGGTGATTAATGAAAGGAAATATTTATGGCAACATTTTACAAATAAAAAAATTTGGAGGCAGAGTGGTTAGAGTTGGAGCATTTTAATTAGTTTGTGGAGTAATAATTGCCGCATATCGACACCATTGTATTTATAAGGAACAAGGAATGTGTGAATGTGTCCAAATTTTTAATTTGAATTTTTAAACATTTCGATGCAGCAATTTTTGAAATTTTCAATTCAAATCTACAACTACATGCGCCAAAAGTAATCGGATATTTGAAATTGCCCGATTTTTTGAATTTAGAAGAAATGAAAGCAGGGGATAGGGGTGGTGGTGTCCTTAGTCAAAAAGGAGGGGTGGGTGCAGCTAGTGGAGGCCTTTTCTCTTCTTCTTCTTCTTCTTTTTGTCGGTAGTTTCGCCCAAGCAAACTACCTAGGCCTTTAAAGCCTGACGGGACCTCAAGACGATTCGACCCAGCAAATGAGGAGGCCTCTTGAGTATTTATGGAGTTTGGCTGTCAACTTTGTACATCAATTTATACATATAACCAATGGCTAAGGTGAGCTTTCTCTTAAGTTCATGCCTATGGAAGATCTCTCTGTGCACCATTAGTTTTCTAAATAAAGATTTAAAGTGAACAGATTGGTTTAACGATTCTTACTTCAGTCCTATCATGATAAATCTCTCTTAGGTCATTTTAAGTTTATAAACTTGACTCTCTTTACTTTGTCCCTTTAGGACGAAGAGTCTAACTAAGGTTAAGGGGACTTAAAAAAGGAAAAAGAAATTGAAGTTAATATTAACATGGTAATCGGAGAGTATACTTGCATTAACAAATCTTTACATTGGAAAAGCTCAACTCGTTTGACATGTCCAGCTTAACTTTGTGCAAAGAGTAGCGAACTCAGTTGTTGATCTACTCGTTGCTTTTGTTCATAGATGCGAAGAAGAGGATTTCTTGTCTTATATACCTCCTCTAGAAGTATTAAATTTTCTTTTGATGGACTTATCTTGTACTGTTTCTTTTAGTAAGCTTCGATCGCCTAAATTACTCAAATGCTTATTGTAATGGGTGTTTAATCATCCGAACTTGATATATAAATATATGCTCGTTTATTATTGACGTAAAAGAATAAAAACTTCTACAATAAAATAGTATGATATATTACAAATACACTCCTTATATTCGCTCTATATATATTTAGCTTTTAAATCCGCATATAGACCTAAATCTTTATAGAGGTGCTTTTTCTCCTAACCATTTTGCCCTTTACAAGTAATAATATAATAATTGTTTTTAGTAATTTTAATTATTTTTATCTAAATCAAAATAGAAAAAATATGACCTAAGAATATATATATATATATATATATATCAATTTAAAGGTCTAATTGTTGGTGAATACTTCCCGGTCTATATAATTGCTTAAGATAATAAAGAGAAAAGGAGTTGTTGAGGTGTTGGGTGGATTTTACCTTCTTACGTTGCGGTTAACCATTAAGCTGAAGTTTGCTTCACCGAACCTTCATGTAACCGTTGATAATCGGAAACTTAAAACTTGACATAAAGTAAATATAAAATATAAAATAAGAAAAATCAACGATAATGACAGCCACAAGCACAAATAATTGGCTAGTGGTCCCTACTCCCTGCCGGATCAGATTAGCGTTTACAAATAATATCGTGACCTTTCCAATCTAGATGGATTGCCACTCGGGGAAAAAAAAAAAAAAAAAAAAAAACCGAAAAGGAAATAGAAAATGCAGCTGACACGCGTATTTTCATTTATGCCCATTTTGGACGAATCCTTTTAATTGAGGAGGTAATACACGTAAATCGTCTAAAGAGACATAAAAATAAATCTTAAAAATACATACTTTTAGTAACATGCACCAAAAAGTGCAAAAAGTTGATACACAGCAAAAATGAGAAATTGGTACGTTTATCAATAAAATTAATAAATATTATATAAATATAAATTAGATAAATTATATTATTAAAATATCATTATTAAGAATTATTTGTATTAATATTACATTTTCAAAATATGATACTAGTAAATTACCTATGTCAGTCCTGTATCTGTAAGATGTGGCATTAGCATATTTGAATACACAAATGTTGATGTCTACATTAATACAAATAGTAATATTATATTTTCAAGATACAATATAACGGTGATATTTTGATAATTTTTAATATAATTTATAATTATGTAATTTTTTTTAAAGTTAATGGACATATGTTAAACTATAATGAAAGTTGTTAGGTACCACTTATATATTAATAAAAAATACAATACCATCAGACAAATGCAAAAAGACAAGTTAATTGTGGCGACTTATGTTTAGAAATGCCTTTAACTAATGATAAAGTAGTGTATATAAGGGTAGACGAGTCAAATTTACTTGCAAACTATTCAAATTCGAACTCGAGTTAGAGTTCCAACTACTCAAGTAATTCGTTGAGTCGACTTCCAACTCAATAATATTTAGTATAATTATCTCGTGAACTTAATCGAACTCGAGTTAAGTTTAAATATTTTTTTAATCTAAATCGAGTTTAAATATCAATATTATTTTAACTGGAAGAAAATTACTTTTAGATAAGTTGAGCAAAAAAAAAAAAACTTAATTAGTCTTACTTTGAGTTTGTTAACTGTCATTTTTAATTAAGCTTAAGATTAATACTTTATCATCTTAACTTGACTAGTTTAGAACCTTAACAATGGTGATTCTATACAAATCAGACTTTGGAAAATACTTTAATAACATGTATGAATTGCAAAAATATGGAAACAAAACGAATATACATAAGTGGGAATGATGATAGGCTTCTTTGTTCATATTGCCCTAAATTAAATTCTATCATATTATTGTGTCTAGAGAAGTTGAAATGCAAATGTATTAAAATGGGCTAAATGCAACGACAAATTGGACTTACTGTGTTGATTAGTGTAAATAATTAGGCTTATATTTGAGATGATTTAAAAAGTTTCGGATTAGTGAGTTTGAAGTAGGAACTATTGAGGTTGGCTTATCTAGTCTTAATCTATTTGAACAGATTCATGTACTCAATAGGTCCTTAGAAAGGTTATTGTGGCTTATCTATGTCTCTTCTAAAGGCTCGTTAATAGCCCTAGAAAGCCCCATTTATTTTAGTTATTGATCAATGAAACAATTCGAAGATGGTTATTGATTATTGAATTATATAAATACTACCTTGCTTTTCTTTCAAGGGGCCTATAGATCTTAAAGACCATATTGAAATATTGAAGCTTCATCCATTCAAGTTACCACTAATATAGAGATCAAGTACTACAAGGTTGAAGTATTTTAATTCCTTGAACTATTTCATCAATACATGGGCATGCTAAGATTGCTTACTTGTCATTCCTAATCGTTTTCTATTTCATCTTACTTAACATGTCATTTGAAGTCACAACACTCATCTTGTATCATATGAAGCTAAGTTTATGTGGCACTTATCTAATGAATCGTCACATCTACACTTTGGCAACTTTGCTAAAACAATGACTGCTCTTTGATTGCATCCCAAAGAAAGAAGACTTTAGTTAAGTTGTAAGCAACTTTCAAAAGCATAAAATTAAGATTGAAGACTCTGAGTCAAATGCAGCATTGCAAGAAAACAATAACCAAGATAATCCTAACATAACCCAAGAAGGTCCCTTAAATTACATAAGAGAGCACACATGCTTTGCATTAATCTTCTTTGTTGTATAACCAACTCATTTTTATGATGGTTGGCATTATGCATTGACATATTATTCCTCTGAATCCTATCATTGCTACAAAATAAGGCATTGCCTAACTAACTTAATAAAGCATTTTTTTGCTCTTCATTAACATGAAGGGGAGGATGGTAGAACTCCCATACTAACAACTCCTATTAAATGAAATGCAATGCTAAAAACAAGGAATGCAATAACTCAAGCCAGTGATTCTTTATCTTCTTGTAAAGTCCTTTAGACCTTGTTTAGTCACATTGCTAGTTAACATAATCCTCTATCCCAATTGAAGTTTTTGTCTTAACTCCAAAGACTTCATTCCTGATGAAGAAAGACTTAAGTACATACTAAAAGTATATGCAAGTCAAGTCCTCCATTAGGCTGCTAGTCTCGAAACTCCCTTACAATTAGCACATAGTTATAAAACCCTATTTTAGGTACTATATGAGTTGTTTAATGGAAACCAAGGGAGCATCAACAAATACTTGCTAAAGTTCATTGAGATCCTCGATGTTTATAGAAAGATTGATGATTTGAATATGAAAGAGCTTTCTAAGTCATTGATAAGAAAGGCATATAAGTCGTATGTAAATCTTCCTTCTAATTTTAGTAAAATTAATAGGAAGCTAGTGATGGTGTAGATTATGGGTATGACTCTTGGGTGAATTCCCGGAGATTCAATAGCCACGTACGGTAGTGGACCTATAAAAGGCCTCATGTGGCTTAGCTAGTGAGGGCACTTTAACACTTAAGTTAGTAAAGATAGTATTAAGATCTTGGTAAATGAGAGAGTTCCTAAGAGTGTCAAAAGAATCCCTTACCCAGTGACCTTACTCCTATTTGTAAGTTAAGGGATTTGACCTGCTCGAATACATTGTATTAGAGGAGTGGTTGGCATGAAATCCGATGATGTAGCGTTGTTAGTGTGAGAAAAGACTTCCACTCTCTTTGCCGGTTGGTAAAGGCTTAGGGGATAGAATTGTCACATTGGCATAAGGTGGTTACCTTAGCTTGATGGCTAGGCTATAGGCTGTTTGTCAAGTAGTCATTCAATATTAAATGATGAGAGAGAAAGAGACGGGGCTAATAAAGAGAGCCTGGTTGCATTGGCCGGTGAGCCTCCATGAAGACCATGCTCAGAAAGGTAGGCGAGATCTTCTTCCACGGTTGGAGAGTGGGGACGAAGGTTCTTTAAGAGAAGGCTCCAATAATGCTTAAGCTAAGACCTGATGTGCTTAGGAGCTCAGTAATCACTAGAGCTTACCATTGAGAATGGTAACCAAACGGGTCCTTTGGGATATCAAAGAAAAGGAAATGGATGGATGGTCAAACACAATAGCTTCCATGAGTTGCTCGAAGGATATGATGTACCAACAGACCTAACACAACTTAGTACTTCACTTGAAATGACCTACAAGCTAATATTAAAGTCCATTTGCCACTAATCTCGAGTCACTCGTCACTAATCTCGAGCCACTCGACAAGATTAGATAATAGTGTAAGAGAAAAATTACTTAGAAGGAGATATCTCACAAGAATAAAAATATTCAATAGATGTTCTGTATATGATAAATTCGGCTTCAAGGAAAAGGGACTATTTATAATAAATCCGTAGGGCAATAAAGAGACTAAGTAATTACAATAATAGGTAATACAAAAATATTATCATAGTATATTGCTCAAAGGGTCAAAGGGTAAAGGGGACAAATAGAATAAAGGAATATAATATAATGTCAGAAAAAGGAATGACAGGTGGCATATTGTTAATAGCTTTATGTTGGGGAATCTTGGGGTGTAGTGGCTAAGCTGTAAGGACGTTGTAGTTGCTGTTGATGAATGTTAATTAGAGTTGCCGAGATGAATAGGGATGCTACAGTTTTATAGGCCGAATAAGTAGGGCTTGGCATGTTGGGACCTTAACCTCAGTACTTATCATATCTGTATATTGGAATTTGATTCACCATACCATCACCTCAGCCTCGACATTCAGTAGGTTAGCCTCGGCAGGCAAGTTGGTCACTGAATAGGGGTTTATGCAGAGAAGAGTGTGTTTGAACTGGATCTTCAAAGAGTTTGCCCACTATTCTTCTGTATACTGGTGCTTATCCTCGGTAGGTTGATGAGAGAGAATTCTTCTGGCTCAAAACTGTAGGCCTTAAAGGCATTGATGAGTGAAGTGGCTAGAGGTTGACAATCCATCAGTTTTCTAAGGTTGTTAAAGATTTGCCCTCAAATCTTAGTCTTCTTCTTCTTTTGGTACATAGGGCATTAGGTCGACAAAATTGAAAGTACGGAATACCTCGTACCCTTTAGGTAGCTCTAATTCATAGGCATTATCATTGATACGTCAAAGGATTTTAAAAGGTCCATATGACTTGGGGGATAGGTTGTTCATCTTCTTCCTTGGAAAATGTTCCTTGCTAAAGTGGATCCAGATAAGGTCTCTTAGGCTGTAAATGACTCACCTCCTTCCTTGGCTTCCCTATTCCTTTTGTCGGGCTATAATCTTGGCTAGTTGCTCGACAACTTTTTGATGTAATTTTTGGAACTCCTTAGCACACTGTAGGCCAAATTGACTTTCTCCTTGGGAGGATGAGTTGACAATCATGTCCAAGGGCAAGTTTGAGTTAAGTCCATAAACGACCTCAAAAAGTGGCCTTCTTATTGAGCTATGAGTTTAGCAGTTGTAAATGAACTTAATGATGGACAAGCATAGATCCAAATCATGTAGACTCTTCCCAACTGTAGCTCGAAGGAGGTTGCCGACTATTCTGTTCGCAACTTCTATCTAGCCGTCTGTCTATGGATGGCAGGAAGTATTGAACATGAATTTAATGCTGAGTGTCTTCCATAAGGTTCTTTAGAAGAAGCTTGTAAACTTCAAATCACAATCAAATATAATAGCCCTTGGTACCCGATGTAGCTATACGATCTCCTACGAAAAGAAGTTAGTAACAAATAAAGTATCATTAGTTTTGCGATAGGAGATGAAGTGACTCATCTTATTGAGCCAATTGACCACCACCATAATAGAATCATGTCTTCTTGGTGTTTTGGGTAAGTCGAGCATAAAATCTATGCTTAGATCGTTCTATAGTTACTCAAGTATGGCAGTAGTGTATACTCTCCATACAACTCCTTTCTTCTATTGGCTTGTTTGCACACTTCGCAACACTCAAGAACTCGACATACATCCTTCATCATCCTTAGCCAATAGAAATGTTCTTTCAATAACCCGGCCATTCTTTTCTCACCAAAGTAGTCGATTAAGCCTCCAACATGAGCTTCTTAAACAAGTAATTCCTTAACAGACTCACTTAGCACACAAATTTGCCTCTCCTTCATAAGGAATCCTTGGTTCATATAGAACCCATCCACAACTCCTCCAGTGTTGGACTTGGCCACTAAGGGTCCAAAATATGGATCATACTCATACTGATTAGGCAAGGTGCCAAATCTAAGTATCCTAGCTTGCAATGTTGTAATGAAAACATGTTAACAGGAGTGCATTATCTACAGTATTAGTGCTCTATAGCAAAAAGTTTACAAGAACTCAACTCACTTAACATGATGTCATAAAAGTTTCTGCTATCCTTTGAGATGCTTGAGAGATTCATGGTCTATATAGATGATAAACTCTCTTGACAGTAAGTAGTGTTACTAGTTTCGAATAGTTTCGAAGTGCTCAAATAAGGGCATAAAATTCCTTGTCATATGCTAAGTAATTCAGTGTTGCTCCTTTGAGCTTCTCACTAAAATAGGCAACTAGTTGGAGCTCCTGCATAAGAACAACTCCAATGCGTCATATTCTAGTTAAAAAAACATACTCAAAGTTAAGCAAGGTGAGTACTAAGGTAGAAATTAACTTGGACTAAACCTCATCAAAACTCTTTTGAGCCTTCTCGAACCACTTGAATTCAGAGTTTTTCTTGGTCAATGGGGTAGCTATGGAACTAAAGTTCCAAATAAATCTTTGATAGAATGAAACCAAACCATGGAAACTTCTAGCCTCTACAACATTGGTTGGCATCGGCCACTCAAGAATAGCTTGAACTTTCTCGTCATCAACTATGATACCTCCTCCATAAACAACATATCTGAGGAATGCTACCTCACTCAGGCAAAACATACACTTCCTCAAATTGTCGAATAATGTCTTGGTACGAAGAATATCAAACACAAATCTTAAGTACGTGACATGGGACATGAGGTTGACACTATATACAACAGTGCATTTGCCAATCAATGGTCTCGGGACATGATTCATTAGTTGTATAAAAGTGCTTAGTACATTTGTCAGACCAAATAACGTTACCATCCATTCAAACAAACCATCTTTTGTTTTAAAAGTAGTCTTCCATTCATCTCTGGCTCTCATTCGTATTTGATGGTAGCCTCTCTTAAGATCAATCTTCAAAAAGATTCTGGCACCATGCAACTTGTTGAGCATATTATCTAACCATGGGATCAAATATTGGTACTTAACGGTAATTTTGTTGATTGCTTGGTTATTGATGCACATTTTCCATGAGCAATCTTTCTTTGACACTAGGATAATTGGCACAGTATAGAGGCTCATGCTTTCTCAGACATATCCACAGTCAATGAAGTCATCAACTTATTTCTTTAACTTAGCAACTTACTCCAGGTTAAACTTATAGGCAGGTCGATTAGGTAAAGTAGCTCCTAATTGAAGGTTAATACAATGCTCTATACCTCTAATAGGTGGTAATCCCTTTGGCATCTCGACTGGAAATAGGTTAGCAGACTCTTAAAGTAAAGTCTGCACCTCGGTAGGTAAGACTTTAGCTTCTCTTAACTTCACTAGTTTCTTGACTAATAGAATTATACACTCTTTCGTCTTGGCATCCTTGGAAAATTTGGCTTAGGAAACCATTAAGGACTTTTGCTGCAGTGATCAAATAATCTTCTCTTGTGACTCCTACACCTCCGTAGGGTTCACTAGGGCCAAGTAAAATGTGTAAGGCACACATAGGTAGAACATCATACAACACTTCATCCTTGTACCTATTACCAACAACAACCGACACTTTAACTTGCTTGGTAACAAGTAGACCTCCATTCTCATTTAGTAAATGAATTTTGTACGGCTTAGGATAAGGGTAGGTCAACAATTTCAGGGCCTTCACTATTCGTTGAGCTATTACGTTAGTACAACTTCCTTCATCAATGATTAAAGCACACAACTTGCAATTCACTCACTAGTTTGTATGGAAGAGGTTTTCTATCAGCTCATTCTGATTTGATACAAAGGTACTGAGAGATTTGCGTACAACTATATAGTATTTAGCTCTCATTTCAGTGGGGTCACAGCATCTGAATCATCTTGAAATTCACTTAATAGGTGACTAACATCTACCTCCTCTTCACCTTCACTAACACTTGCTACCTCAAACCGAGATCTATCTCTTTTGATGGTCATGACGCATATATTCAAGCATTGACTAGCCATGTAACCAAAGCTAAGACACTTAAAACACTTAATCTTTTGGGTATTTCTCCTTGAGCTCTAACCTAGGTCCTTCTAGACCTCAGGCTCCTTGGCTGTACTTTTGCCTCGGCCATCATCAAGTCAGCTTGGCTTTTGACTTTGGTGATCCACCTCGGAATTGTCTTAAGCTCGATCATATCCTGGTTAGCTCAACATATCAATTATGCTTGGCAAGCTTGGTCGTTTATTCAACACTCAGCTAATCTAATTCCACCTTTGCCTTTTGACCTTCTATGCTACTCGAATGGTATCATCTAAAGTCCCAATCCTCTATACTCCGCTATGTTACCAATTTCAGTCCTTAGCCCATAAATAAATTGTGCTATAGTCTACATCTCAAGCTCATCAACATCACATCCAATCATTAATAATTAGAATTCTTGGCCATACTCATCCACCAATTTGTTACCTTGTCTCAATTCTTGGAGATGTCGGAAAGTATCTTGCTTGTAGTGTTTGGCGATGAACCTACTCCTCATAACTCTTTTCATCTCATTCCATGTTCAAAACTTACGTCGGGTCCTCTAGTGCATACTTTACAACTTCTTCCACTACATTGCTGCATACCTAGAAAATTCCAATGTAACCACTTGAATACGAACAATATCTTCATAATCATAAAAGTCAAATATCTTTTCAATCTTCTCCTCCCGGTCTAAGTAGTCATTAACACTACCAGACCCATTAAAACTTAAGATCTGCACTTTAAGATGCTTGGTTCCTCTAGAAGCCCTAAGCTCACGTTCTTCTAACCTATCATACTCCTCAACTTCATCTAACTTAAGTCTCCTCCTCACAACTTTGTCAACAAGTCTGGGTGGAGCTGAATTTATGCTAATAACTTTGGGTGCTCAATTCTCACCTATCTCTCACTTTTCGGCCTATCTCTCATTTCTTAGCCTTGTTCAACAACAACCCTCTCTTGCAGCTTGGTTTGTATTGCTCTTTGTACATAAATAGTCAGCTTGGCTACTATAGTATCAAGGTCTTCTATTTGATCATCAGTAGTTCGTGGTGTCAGTTGGGTAACACGACCGTGATCATGAGCATCACTTTCAGCATCATTAATCTCTCCTTAAATACTAAGATTCGATATTCTTAGTACAAAACTTTAGAAAATCCACTACTAACGTAGAAAATTCTCACAAACTTAGAGAATATGATTCCATATAGTGACTTAAAAACTTGCTCTATTTTTCTACTAGAAAACAGAGTACAATAAAATATTCACTCTAACAAGAAGTACTTCAACATTAAGTTTTGGGTTGCAACCTCAAGCTTTGATACCAAGATTATATGATGTATCTAAGAACTCAATAATTACTAGGGTTTACCGTCGAGAATGGTAACTAAACAGGTCCTTCAAGATATTGAAGAAAAGGAAATGGACGAACGGTCAAACACAGTAGCTTTTGTGAGCTACTTAGAGGATATGATGTACGAATAAACACAACACAACTAAGTACTTCACTTGATATGACGTATAAGTTAATACTAAGGTCCACTTGCCACTAATTTTGAGTTATTCAATAAGATTAGATAAGGGTGTAAGAGAAAAAGTACTTAGAGAAGGATATCTCACAAAAACAAGAATATTCAATAGATATCTAAGATATGATGATTTCGGCTATAAGGAAAAGGAACAATTTATAGTAAGTTCCTAGGGCAACAAGGAGTCCTACGTAATTACAATAATAGGTAATACAAAAATACTATCATAGTACATTGCCAAAAGGGTAAAAGGGACAAATAGAATAAATGAATATAGTACAATGTCAAAAGAATGAATGATAGGTGGCATGCTATTAATGGGTTCATATAAGGGAATCTTGGGGCGTGGTGGTTAAGTTATAAGGACATTCCAACTGTTGTTGATGAATGTTAATTAGAGTTGCCAAGATGAACGAAGGATGCTATAGTTTTGCAAGTTGAATAAGTAGGGCTTGGCATGTTAGGGCCTCGGCCTTAATACTTGTCATATTTGTAGATTGGAATTTGGCTTGTTGTGCCGTCTCCTTGGGTTCGACATTCAAAAGGTTGGCTTTGGTAGGCAAGTCAATGATTGGGCAGAGATCTTTGTAGAGAAGATTGTATTAGAACTAGGTCTTTAGAGAGTTCGCTCATTGTTCTTTCGTCTACTAGTGTTCATCCTCAATAGGTTGACAAAAGGAAATTCTTCTAGTGAAAGACTGTAGGCCTTGAAGGCATGTGCAAGTGAGGGGGCTAAGGGTCGGCAATCCATCAGGACGTAAGCAGGGCAAGCAAGGCTCAAGTGTAAGCCGAGCCATTTTCTATCTGAGTTAAGGAGGCTTTAGTACCGTGCTAGCTAAGCTCTTTGGTAGGTTCAGGCCTCTAGAGCCCCTAGTTGAATGCCAACCATCAATAAAAGCCATGTGCAAAATGTCCTTAAAAAATTTCTTTTCTACCTAAGAGAGGATCATTATAGCTTATATTAGATAAATTCTACAAAATCTAAAGAAGATTTGTTTACCAATATCTAGCCATCTAAGGAATGAATCCTAGACATTGAACCAATGATGATTTGTAGACAAGATATGTTTAGTAAGTATATTATGCCCTTAGAAATTCTATCTTAATATTCTTATATGGCATTTATTGAGAATGCGTGAAATTCTATTGCAAGGGAATGGGAGAAGATGACAAATTTATCAAATTAAAGAATTTTCTAGAAATACCTTCTTTACTATGCTTGATGGGCAAAGTTCATGCTATACTCAGTAAATAGCTATAAGCTGAAACATTTACTATAGTATTATGGGCCATCCTACTAGAATTTGTTGAAATTTAAAGAGACTACTCATGATAGGATAAAAGTTTAGAACTCGTTGTTTAGATCAATAATCTGTACAATAATCTATTTCTAACTTATAATGTTTAGTGTGAGAGGATGAATGCTATTGCTTATGACCCAATAGAGGTACAAGATGACTTACGACAAACCATGATTACATGATAATGAAGGTAAGATTCCTAAAATTAATGAAATTACTAGTATAAAATTGTCGCTACTCTTTTCATGAGTTTTAACTTTAGAAAATCCTTTTTTATCATTAGGTGTGATGATGAAGCAAGGCTTGCAACAACAAATGCTCTTACTCAAATCTCTTAAAGTTGATATGAAGAGTGAAACATGCATAGCTTATGAAGAAAATGGCTCAATTACAGCAATTATCTTTACAATTGCATGTATATATGCAAGGGAGCTTAATCAATTGCCATTTACACATTGTCTACATCCCCACATTTCATCCGCTCCTCATCAAACTAAATAAAATTATAAAATGACCATTCTTTTATGTTATTTTTACATCTACATGGGAGGATGTCCAAGATAAAGAGCACAAGAAAAAGAAGGTGCATGCCTTTTGTGGAAGTAGAAAGAAGGGCAAGAGAATTGACAACATAATAGATATGAAAAGTTTCATTAAAGCTAATGGGTGCAAGGTCTATTATAATGGTTATTGCAATTTGCTAGATATAAAGATTGCAACCACTAATAATTTTTAGTTCATTATGAAGTTTCATATGTAAGGAAAGCCTTACCTTCATTTTCGTGAAATTGTTTATACAATCATTGCAATGTTTTTATTTATTTATTTTTATGCTATTGATGATAAAGGGAAGCCTAAAAATTGATTTTCAACCCATAGTTTATGTATTTTTAATCAATAGTAAGCCCATCATATATGAAATAAATTTAGCAACTAAAACTAAAGAAAATAATTTTTTCCCTTTAACAACAACTAGAGAATATAAACATGCTTGAGCTAATGAGAGGGTTTCCAATGGGAGAAACAGTTTTTTTTTACAAATCAAAGGTTCTTACCTTTGAACATTTAATTTAAACCGTAAATGCTATAAAATAAAAGTTCCTTAAGGGAGTTTTGTTCACTAATAAAATTTATAACATCAATATAGTCTAGTATAAGTAAATATTTCTTTTTTATTATGGTTGCTCCTTATGGATGCCTAAATACCCTTTTTATTCTTTTTTTTTTTAATTTTTCTCTTTTTTCTATGTTCATTTTTTCATTTTTGGGAAATTTAATTTTAATTATTAAATTTTTATTTATTTAAGACATGACTTTATTTTGTTTATATATCACCAAAACTTTTATTTCTAGTGAAAATTTTATTCTATTACTTAAAAAGACTCTTTTGTTTTTCCTTTTTAGAAAAAAAAAAATTACTACAACCTAATATTATCAAACTTGGACTAGAAGGTTAACTTGAAAGTAAGAAGGGATTAAGGGTGGAGAGAGTTAATTGCGGTTAAATCAAGATTAAACCAAGGACAATAAAAATATTATAATATAATTTATATATATAAATTAAGAAAAATTACCTACATTCATGAGAATTAATAGTTGAAAGCTTTTTATAGTTTATTTTTATTTTTTTAATCTATATTTATTTTTTTTAGCAAATTGGAGTTTTTTTCTAAAAAATACAAGAGAAAATAATATATTTTAACTAGAAAAAACTCCAATGAATTCTTATAGAAATCAAGTTGAATCAATCAGGTCAACTAGTCAAACTTAAGTCATTGTTAATGAGTCAAATAGGTTACTTAAACTAGTTCTATGGAGGGGTCAAGTCGAATGAGGTTGGACTAGGAGGATTAACCTAGGTCTAATAATATTGTAAAAACCTAATTTTGGTAAGAAATTACTATTATTATTTTAAATGGTAAACTTGTAATCTAACCAAAAGATGACCAATAAACTAGCTTTTATCTTTTCATTTTTCCCATGTTTTATTTTTTAGATAATACTTTTTAAGATTAAATTAATAAACACAAAATTAATAAAAACTCAAAAGTAGAAGGAAGAGAAAGAAGAGTGGTTAGAGATTGCTCCAACCCTTATTTGGGTTGTTTCACCATCGGTTTTCAATTTGTGGAATGTTTGGAATGCTTCTTTGATCTTGTTAAGGCTTACTATCAACTCAAACTAGGAGATAGTGGTGTTAGAATTTAGAGAGAGAAAATAGGTGGTAGATTTCATATTAAAGGGATCTTGATATACCCTTTGCTTGAGATGAAAAGAATTTTCTTTCTGAAACACGTACACAACCAACTATATGTTGGTATGTATGTAGAAATAATCCTAATGGAAACTATGTTAAATTCTCAGGAAAGTTGGACTATCTATTAGATCATGTCTTCTGCTCTAATACAAGCAAATTGAATGATTGATTTGAGAAAATTGCAAAAGTTGTTGTTAAACTAACTTAAGAGTGAGTTGGAGAAAGCCAAGTGCATTAAGGGGTAGGATTGTGATAAATTATCCTTTAGGGAATAGTGTATCCTATATATTGGATATCAAATATTAGCTATGCAAATTTTAGTTGAACTTGTCCTTAATCAAGGATAACGAAAGTCTATACCAAAAATATTTGATCGAGATAGTTTTCTTATAAGACCAGTAAATATATAGCTCTTATCATGAGCTAAGTACTCCTATTGAAAATGTTGGCTTTCACATCGTCATGTGTTGCAATCTACAATTTCAACTACATAAAAGTGAGTGAATTCTAATGTTTTTGACAAAAAAGGGCATTGTCATATGTAGACAATAAATATTCTCATTTTATAAGACTAAAGAACAAACAACACTAAAACTCCATATAGTCAATACCTGCTTACATTGTTTGCATTACTTATGCACAAACCCCCATTAATTAATCAGGACCCTGTAATAACTATTTTAACTCATGTTAAACGTAATAAATATACACAAAGAACACATAAAACATATCATATTAAACATAGACATTTAGAATAAACCTGGAGTTTACAAAGACCTAAATCTTCAAATCTAAACAAATGGTTTGTTTTCCATATTGAAAACTCTTCAAATACCATAAAATCATTAAAATTGACTATTTTTGACTAAAATTAGCCATATCTAACCTAAAGCTATTATCATGCCTCGAAGCGGTTGAATCGTAACAACTCTACCGTATAAATTATTCTAAGATAGAAGTTAGCCTTACAACTACTATCCTAGACCTGATCTACACAAGGCGTCCACGACTGACCCGCTTTGAAGTAAATAGTTTGTAATTTCAATAAATCATTTACCTAAGAAAGCAAGAATATATATATATACACTAGAATTCAGTTGTTACAATTAATGTTTACAATGTTTCACCGTAATTTATTTCCTAGTTAATACATTATTCAAAAATGAAAAATTCTAAGATAAGAGCTTAGACCTTAAAAATATATATCTGTTCTTCAAATGTTTTTCCTTACTCCTTAGGATCCAGCAGTTGCTAGCTTCAGAGTAGTTGTAAGCTGCTTCTTGGCCAACACTTGCAATGACATCTATAGAGATGTAAGCAACCACAACTCAGTAAGTTAGGATGGAGGACTTAAAACTATACCACAAACACAAACAAGGTTATTAACCAAATCATTTGGTGCAATGCATGTTCAAGTAGATGCCATCGCACGATGTTGTTTGGCCCATCGTGAGATTAGAGAAATTGCACCTGCTTTAATCTAGGTTAAGGAGTTACAGTTAATGCGACAGCTTACGACCAAACCAAGTCTTATGCAATGGAGACACCGCTTCTCTTGCGACTACCTTCGAACCATTGACTTCACCCTTACTGCGACCTCTTCACTTGTTACTTAGTTCGATTAAGGATGAAGAAAGGATTCATTATGCTATCCAGCGCTATCCCTTTCGAAGGGGTCGGTATTTAGCCGAAGAATCCTAGGTTTCCCTTAATAAGTTGCTATGTAGGTCCAATTTATGTTTACAAGTCATATCTTTGTTAAGTTCAGTTTAGGGTGATTGATCACTTCATATAATACAAGCCATAACAACATACAGAATCATAGGATCACTCATAATCAAGCACATGTACACAACCAACTATTTAACAAGTACAACCAAGTATAATCTTAAGCCTCCAAAATACAACAACGTATTAATCCTAACTTACCTCGACTCCTCGCTCACTCACTCGAGGTCCAACTCGTTCAGGCCATTGCCAATCATCCCTATAACACAAACGTGGTTTCAGTTTTTTCATGTAACTATTATAGGTTGATTTTATCCTATAACACTTATTGTTATCTTTTGTTTAGGATTTAATATGTCTAGTTATCTAGGTTCTCAAATCTTTTACAATTATTCCAGGTTTTGGGCTAGGTTCGAGTTCAGTTTTTGCATCGATTTCTAAATTAAGTTCTAGTTCGATTTCTAAGTACTGTTTTATACTTGAACTTTAGAAACTCGTTTCAACTCATAATGTGAAATTAATCACATTATTTTCAGATATCCTAAATACCATAATTACCCCTACTTAGTATTTTATTCCACTCGGTACACTTAAATCCTTATTAGTGTACCGAATTTACTCCTAATATGAAAAATTTTTACATTTTCATATAATTACATAAATTTAAGTTTTCTATTAGATTTATTATATATCCCTATTATTTATATAATATCAATTTTTATCCTAATATCTTCTATTTATTTTATTTCCAATAATTGCATATTATGTATTATTACTTATTATGTACATAATACACATTTAATATTTCTATCACTCTAATTACCATCTCCCAACATTAATTATCATTTCAAAATGTCTAAATTCATCTTAAATCATATTTTACACCTAATTACCCTAATTTACAAAATTAACTTAAAATTTACGATTTTTCCCTCTTACTTATTTACTACATAATTAGCCTAATAATTACATCTAATACCCTAAATGCTACAAGTATCATACTTCATCAAATTTCAACATCCTAAAACATATAATTATTCACTAAATCAGTAATTAACTATTTAATTATTTAATTAATCCTAAATTACTCATTTTATGCCTCATTTTAAAGCCTAAAAATTATCTAAAAATTTTGAAAATTAATTTTTGAAAACGAACTTGATAGCACTATTATATATAATCTAAGTAGTCTACACAAAAATTTTGGGCTTAAAACTACACTCCTAAGGTCATTTATTTCTAAATCAAAATATACTCAATTTTGCATGATTTCTCGAGGACCATATATCATGGAACATATTTTCATCAAAATAGTATTCTTCTTAAAAAATACATACTAAAATACTTCAGAATAATAAAATTCATAATTTTCTAAGAATATTTACTATTTTTACAAAATTACACAAAATTAGGCTAGAAATCGAACTCATTGGTTTGGGTGCCATGGGTATGTCAGCCCACCTGAGCGCTGTCACCACCGTATGGTAGTGGTGGTGACTCTCCACTCCCAGCTGCTTGTCAAGTCTGGGTTCTTCTTATAAGCCCTAATTGCACAGATTTTTGATAAATTTTTGTAAAACCTTAATTTACTCTCAATTTCGCCTCTTTGTAATTTTCTAAGCTTCCTGACATCTAAAATGAGCTTCTGAAAAACTTAGGGTATTTATAGAGATCTTGGGAAATTATTGTGTATTAATTTGATTAGACAATTGCCTTATCTTCTTTCAATTTACCTTTTGTATTGTTCTAATTTAATTGGCTAATTTTTTTTTTCTTATTTTCCCTAGTTGCCACATCCCAAATCTGAATCATTCCTTATTTTTTCTGATTTTTCTTTATTTTTCCTTAATTAATTATGAATTTTATTTAATTATTTAATATTATTTTAGCATATTTCGCGTATTTTAAGTAATTACACGTATTTTTATCTATATGTAAATTCGTATTTAGTATAAATAAATATTCCTAAATATTATTTAGGTTATTCTATAGTTTTTAGTATACATATAATTTATCTTTAGCGATTCGTTAATTATCGGAATGCATTTTACGTATTTTCGATAAATAACGAGTTATATACTTAAAATTTGAAAATTTTATATTCTTTTATTTTATTGCTTATTTTCTTAAATTCGAACTTACGGGATCATATTTACTAATATTTCTAAATTTACTTTATAATTTAGGCTCAATTGGATTTTTCAACCGATCAAAACCCCAAGTAGCTGATTGTAGGGCTTCCAGCTATTAAGATGAGTTAAGAAGATTTTAACTATGTAATAAAAGTAGTGCCTCCTTTTTTCTTTCAAGAGATTTGCAAGGTCATTGACATTCACCTATTATTCTAATGGTAAGGTAAATAAGCATTGGGTACTTAAGATTTTAGGGTCTCTTCTATGGTAGGATCGGCCTCTCAACATTGGCTCCTAACTTCTTAAATCTCGATGCTTTAAGCTAAACTCATGTAGCATTATTCACTAGTGAATTCTCAAGATCCCATCTTCAACTCTCCTCTTAAACTGTCCTCTCCTTGTCAGTAATCAAATTACCCTTCTTTATTCCTAGTAAATCACTCTCTTTTATACTTTTGACTTTCTTTGTATAAGTAATCTCCTCCTTATCATCCTTAATGTCATACATGACATCTAAACTCTTCCCATGGTCACTCTAATCATTTACTAATGCAAACTGGTCATAACCATTTATTTGAAACTATTCCTTTTCAAACTCATGTATTAACTAATTAATCAAGTTAACATGAAAGCAAGTAATTAGGTAGGTGCCTAAAAGCTTCGAAAACATTAAGGGTGACTTATTCATCCAAGAAGTTAAGTGTCAACTTTCCCTTCTTAACATCAATTAAAGACTTCCCAATGGCCAAGAATAGCTTACCTAAAGTGAAATAGATCTTCTAGTCCTCCTCCATATCAAATATAATAAAATTTCTCGAAATGATGAACTTATTGACCTTAACCAAGACATCTTTTACAATCTTCGTTGTATACATGATACTCCCATAGGCCAATTGCAAAGACACAATAGTCCAACCTAATTTCTTGAAAACTAAGGAGGCATAAGATTGATACTCATTCCCAAATTGCATTAGGCCTTATCATAGTCAGAGTTACTAATGAAGTACAGGATTGTGAAATTGGCTACGCAATGAAGAAAAAGAAAAGCTAAATTGAGGATTTAAAACAAGCACTAGGTGGGAAGTAACCTAACTCCAACTTCACTCTATATCCTTTATATTGTTCATGTTTTCATTTGTTTCTTTAAGTATTTTTTGTTTAGTTCAGGTTTTATTTCAAGAAGTAACTGCCATGACAAGTTATTTATTTGGTATAGATGTTTGCTAGTAATCGAGTAAGCCTATGATTGAGATTTGTTCATAATAGAGTCAAAATTTTAAGAGTGCTTCAAGAGACCTTTGGCCACACTCACTATCTCAACTTTAGAGTAGTATAGTTCTTTAACTCTTTACCTTCTTACTTGTTATGCTTAATTTTGGCACAACAAGGACATAGTAATCCTTCTTAAGTTAGGGATGGGAGAGCATGCTTCAAATGAAGTAGTAATTGTTGAAGTTAGTGTAATTGTTGTTAAATCTTAAGGTTATTACTGGTTTATTTGATGAAAATGATAATAAGTGCACGTCAGTTTTGGCCAATTTATTTTAAAATGATCTATATGATTCTTTTTAAGTTTTAATGAAAGTGGTTGGTTCCATTATGTTTATACTAATAGGTTTTGCTTAAGTTTAAATACATCAAACTGTTTTAACTTTTTGTATTCTCATAAAAATGGAGAAATAATGAGCAAAATTTTTCAAGTTTTATAAGTTTTTGGTCATGTGGTGAATTTTAACTTTTTTATAATAAATTAATGGAATCTTTGCTTTATTTAGTTACACTTGATTTAGAAATTTCTAATGAAGGGAATACCGTTAAATGAGAAGTTGGTTGTTTTTCCACACTTCATGAAATTTTTCTCCTTCATATTGGTTATATATATATAATTAAATCCAATATTGTGATATCCAATTTATGACCTTTTACAACCCTTAAACTCAAAATGGGATTTATGCTAGGCTTCAGTAGGCTTATCACAATACTAAGATATTCTATAAAGGATTTGTCCTAAGTGATTAGTAAATATAAGATATAGAATTTCACAGAGAAAATCGTCTCAAATAAGAAAATATAAACTAATTTATCAAACTATATATTCTTCCCTTAGCTCTGATACAAACAAGCACTTAAGAGGAGCTACCCTAAATAATAGGAAATACCAAAGAAATACTTAGATAAGTATTGAAGGAGAAGAATATATTAATTTTCTCTAAAATATATATTGTATAAATAAAACCTTTCTCCAAGAAGAGAATAGGCCCAAACAATATAAAATAAAAATTCTATTGCGTTTTCTAAAAAAGGCGAAAATTCAATTGTATCATTATTATTATTATCTTTAGTTTTTTTGAGACATTTAACATTATATTTATAATTCTTAGTACGTGACGTTGTATTGCTGAGTCTACGGGAGGCTTGCGAAATCCTCACCTTTTCTTCTAAATAGCCCTAGTTTCTAGCTAGTATACTAAAGAATATAATATATAATGTTTTATATTATTCCTATAGATTGGTATGTATTAATTTTAGGTACGTTGTGTTGTAGGTGTTTTCCAGCCGATATACTTTAGAATTATAACCACCACAACCTAACATTACTATCGGTACCTAATGAGGTTTAATATCAATTGCTATTAATTATAAAAGTATAATTCTATAGCATTATCTAAGTAATCATAAACATAAATATTAACAGTAGATCATGACATAAATAGAAATATGAACAAAATCACCACAGGCGGCAATGCTAAGGCTAGTAGGGCTTTTATGCAGGATTAATATATGGATATTAAAATTGGACTTTAAACCACCATAGGCTGTAATACCAGTCGATTATGGGGTTTCAAACACTTAGTAATGAAACCATTGTTGTGGAGTTACACCCAATTCGATTAGAGATTCCCTGCATAAGATGTAATATAAGAAAAGAGATAATAAAACAAAAAATTTATTAATCTAAAAAGATTGTACAAAATACATGAGCATCATTTACGGATCTTTAGAAGAAAGATTAAAATATTGAAAATATTGAGAGATATTGGTATTCTACCTCAAGATTGAAGCAAACAATGTGCTTCAAAAGGAAAATAATTGTTTATTGAAAGATATTTGAATGGTGGAAGTAAGATTGGAAGTAGAAGAAGAAGAGAAAAGAGAAAGTAGGAGATGAGAGGTGTATGTTGTAGAAGTAATGAGAGAAGAAGAAGAGAAGATTTGAAGAAGTTAGGAGGGAGCAGAGAAGATGAGAGAAAGAGATTATGTATATCTGACATATCATTGTGGCCGACAAAATACTGTAAAAACAGTGAAAAGTATCAAGACATTTCGCTGTAGAGAACAATAATATATCGAATGGTGATTTCTGACATTATTGGTGACTCTATTATGCACTATGATAAATGTGTACAAATATTGTATTTCTACTGTATTTTACAGTGTAGGATTACAACAAAATTCATATGTTGTTCAAAGATCACTTAAGTCTATCCGAAAATAGTCATCTTCATTTGTATTTCTGCTATGATAAGATCCTAAATCTAAGATTAAGTCTGAACTTGATCTTTGTGTTGATTCATTGATGGTGGCTAATGCTTTTTTCAGTATTTACTTCATTTAATCTGGAGAATTGACACTTGTTAAAGAAAACATTAAAAAACTTTTATTTTGGATTAATGGATTTGGAATATTGGATGGAATAATTGAAGAAGAGTTACTAGTGGCAATCCAATTTAGGATTGAATTTTCTTTAAGTCTATTCCACACATCTTGCAATTATCCCACCATTTAACTTTATACATTTTAACTAAATTGATTGTATTTAAGGTCCAATCAGGCTTGTAATCAAACCACCAAGCCATAACCCATAATACAACAATATGTAGAAAATAAAGCATTTCCTTTTGGAAATTTTTCTCATGTGGTGTTGGGTTATATCTTTTTATGAAAATATTAAAACCATTTATGGCATTTTTATGAATAATTTCTAGAGTTACTCCAAATTGTTCCCACTAATATGCAAAGTAGTTGGGAAGAAATTCTTATGAACAATTATAAAAAAAATATAAGCCAAGTATGCGATCTTTTTGAATTTATTTGATAGAAAACATTTCACCAAACTTGTTTATAACCAAAATAATTATAACTGGATTGATAACTTGGCTAGGCTGAAAAGGTTTTATATTGAATTTTATTGGTGTTGTTGGATTGGTTCGACATTCTTTTAGGCTAAAAAACCTTTCGAATTCTGGCCGTAGAATAACATACCATTCCATCCTTTTCAAAGTGTTTGAAAGTTATTGATCTAGTTTTAGTTAAAATTTTTTCATAAAACTCGATTGGCTTATAAATATCATATAAGACAAAAGAAAAATCTTTTGTAAAAATTTTTCTTGCAAATTCAAAAGGGTCTTTTTCAAATAAGTTTTCTTTAATAGAGAAAACATATCTAGAAATAGATTTTTGAAAAATTTTGGATTTTTGAATTGCTGATGCCACTATTGAGGGTACTAAGGATGCAATTTCAATAATTTTTATATTTTGGTTTTTCTTCTAAGTATCAATTTGTTGAGGAATTCTAAGAAGCAATGGAGGTTTTCTTTTTGGTTGTAAGGCTATTAAAATTGCTTTTAATAATTCTGAAGTAATAGCCATTTCGGTCAATTAGGAAAGATTTTCATTAGATTGTGTTTAATCATTGGAAGATTGAATTTTTGTTGAAATCGGTTTAAAGGTCTTTGAAGAGAATTTCTCTTTAATTGTCAAGGAGGCATTTAATGATTTACAGACATCTAGCCATGATTTGATATTTGTTAATCCCTTACTAAGGATTGATGAAGCTTTTCCTTTTTCTTTATCCTTCACTTTTTTGGGAGGCATCTCCTTATAGGAATTTACAAATAAGGAAATCATGAAGAGAATTGGATGATTCATTAATATGCTTTATTTTGAAATCGAATACAAAAACAATTGATGGCCATTGAGCAAAAATTTATTTGGATGTAATGTTTTGGACATCTTTTATTAAAATATTTTTAGCAACTTTGCAGTCAATTCGTAAAAGAAATTTTTGATTTAACAAGTCTCCTTAAAATTTAGAAATTGTTAAAACAATTGCTAAAATTTCTTTTTTAATTGTGGAATGATTGCATTGACATTCATTCCAATTTTTTGAGACAAATTGAACTATATATTTTTTATTATTTTGTTTTTGTTTTAGTATTTTTCCGAATCCTAAATTAAAAGCATTAGTTTCTATGACTTTTAGTAAAAAAGGATCAACAATATGTAAACAAGGAATTTCTTTAATTTTTTGTTCAATTATTTTAATAGCATTTGTATGTTCATTTGACTATTGGGGTGGATTCTTTTTCAATCTTTGGTATAAAGGTTTATAGTTGATATTGAGATTTGGAAATAAATTTGCAATATAATTTAAACTTTCTAGAAATCTTTGGAGTTAATTTTTATCTTTAATTTTATTAAGAAATTTATCTGCAAATTCATTTGATCTTTGGATGGGAATAATTATTCCATTATGAATAATGAATCCTAAAAATCTAATCTTAGTCTGAAAAAGACTAATCTTAGATGGTGAAACAATTAGACCATTACTTCTGGCTATATTGATAAAGATCCTAACATATTTAAAATGTTAGTCTATATTAGACGAAAAGGTTAAAACATTATCTATATAGATTATTATGAAATTTGCAAAATCATTAAAAATTTCATTCATTATCCTTTAGAATTCAAAGGGAGAATTTTTTAATCCAAATGGCATTACTTTTCATTCATATTGATCAAAAGGAACTATGAATGTAGTTTTATACCTATCACTATCCTTAATTTGGATCTGCCAAAATCTAGATTTCATGTCGAATTTTGAAATATTTTAGCATTATGTAACCTATTTAGTAAATCTCTTTTATTAGGTATAGGATATCTAATCCATCTTAAAGTATTATTAAGAGGTTTATAGTTAATTACTAACCTTGGAACACTTCTTTTTATTTTTTCATTTTTATTAACATAAAATGCAAAACAATTCTATGGAGATTTACTCTTTCTGATTGATTTTTTATTAAGTAGATCACTTATTTCAATTTTGCAATGCTTTAAGACCTCATTATTCATTTGGGAAGGTCTTGCTTTAGTTCTTTAGTTGAAATATTTTTTTTATTAAAATCATTTTCGTAAGGCAAATCCACAATATGTAACATACAATTCCAAAATGCAATTGGGAGTATGGAACAAATTGAATTCTTTATTTCTATTTACAAGTTTGAAATTTTCTTTTTTAGATTTTCACTATTGAGTTGGTTTTCAACCCTTTTAAATTTAAGATCGTTTTTCAAATACATTAAATGATTTTTTTTGCATTGAATTAAACAATCTAATTCAGAAATTGAATTATGTCTTAATTTATTTATATACTTGGTTTGTGGTTTACTGACAAAATTGAATACAATTTTCTTATTAAGATATTGTGTTTCAATTCTATTTTTATTTACAGAGAATGGTTGTATTAGATTAATGAACGGAGTACCTAAAATAACATTTTTATTTAAATATTTTACAAGTATAAAAGAAGTTTTATATGAAACATTATCTTTTAATATTTTAGCATTAGATAATTTATAATTAATCCTTAATTTGCTACCAAACACAGAAATTAGAGATTGGGTAATTTTTTCAAAATATTTGGTAAGAATAAATCCTTCTCTAATACAATTTAAAACTACACTAGTATCAAATAAGGTTGTTGTTTTTAAAACAAATTCATTATTAATTCTGATTGTGATATTGATAATCCATTTTCTTGTTGTTACTTCAACATGTTGTATTAAATAATCAGAATTATCAAAAATTGGTAAAACATTTTCATGTGAAGTTTTATTTGAAGTTCCTCCATCACTTATTTCATGGTTGTTTTCCTGAATTCTTTTTTGTTTCAGTTCAAGAAAATCTTTTTGAATTTTTATTTGCATTAGTTTTAAGTATCTTATTCCTTGGTTTTATGTATTAATTTCATTGTGCAAATCCTTAATAGTAATTAATTTTTTCCGTTAAATTTTAGCTCTTTCGAGGATTTCACTAAGATTATAAGGTAAATTCGGTGTAATGGTTAAGCTAGGTTTATTAACATTTTTTATGTAATTAAGTTTTTCATTATCATTGAGTAATTGATTTATATTGCAAAGAATTTTTTTCTTCTTCATTTGTTAAGACATTAATTTCATTATCTTCTTCAAATGATGAAGATGAAGTAGATTCAATGCCATTGACTTGAATTCTGTCATTACAATCATTTTCTAATGAAAAAGGTTCATTTTCATAAAAGATTTGTAGAATGTTATCCATTGTTTGTTTATCAAGATTTAATTCATTAAGTTTATTATTAATTTTATAAAAGTTTCCTGTATGACCAATTTTTTTACATTTATAACACCTTAATTATTTATATGATTTTCTTTTATATCTTTTATCCTTTTTTTTCATTACTAGGTTTTTCAAACTTCTTTGATGACTTTTTATTAAAAAATTTTTGGGGTTTTTTATGTGTATATTAAGAACACTATAAGTAGGAAGATTTTTTTATTTTTTTTTCTTGTTGAGAACAAAAGAGGGATCATATTGCGTAAAAAAATCACCAAGACTTTAACGTTTTAAGCACTATTTATTTTTTAATTGTTTTTGCAATCTAATTGTAGTACACAAATTGGATCCAATTTTATTAATATAAGATACTAATTCTTTGTATGATAGATTATCATAAGGAATTTTGCCATTATTTTCTTCTCTAAGTTTCATTCTAACTTGTTTACCTATTAATTTTGGTAAACTAGCTAAAAATTTTTCATTCTAGAAAAGTTGATTACAATCATTTCCAAGGAAGGCTCTTTGAAAGAAAATATCTTTATATTGCTTAAATTCTCCTAAGGATTGTATTTCATATTAGATAACAGATCTAAGGTTTTATCCCTAATGTGTGAAGGATCACCTATGAAATGTTGACTGATTAAAAAAAAAATTAAATTATTAACCATATTATGGATTAGTTCATCATTATCATCTAAAATTCTTTTTCCATTTTCATTAATTTTACAAAAAATTAAAATATTAATTCATTGTTCCTCAATGAGATAATTATCCCACCAACCTTTTAATTGTTAAAAAAAAAAACTAGATATTAAAATGAGTGCTATTTGATAATTAGTAACATTTGGAACAATTTTATTTGTATTTGAAAACATTATCATTTGATTAAAGACATTAAGAATTTTTTATTCTAAATATCCATAAATATTTCATTCATATGTAGATCCTATAGAATACTTATTTTGATAATTATCATTTTTTTCTTTAATTAGTATATTAGGAAGTGTTGCTATTTGATAATACAATTTTTGTAGATCTTTCCAATTAATTTTATTAATTTTGTCATTTGATTCATTGATATTTGAATCTTTTAAAGAAATATTGGACATTATATCATTAATTGATTCATTATCAATTTCATTTAAAACATTTTTTTTTTCTGAAGGTGTATCATTTATGATAATACCCTTTTTAATCAAAGTTAGTGTATCTAAGTTTAAAAAATTGATTGATTTTGAAGATGAAGTTTCTTCTTTAATCATTTTATTTTTTAACATTCTTTTCCTATCTTCTAAGACTTTTAAAAATTCATTACTTGGATTTTTTGGTATTTCAAATGGTTTAAATAAAGGTGCATTTTTATTAGTTTTATTAGCCAAAGGTTTTTCATTGATTTTATTTATTTCCTTATTAATTGTATCTTCCATTCTGTTTAATTGTTTTCCTATGGTGTGTAAATGTTGATTTGTGAAATTATTTTGATTTATTATTTTCTTTATTCTTGAGCCTTCTTCTTCTGTAGCATTTTTAAAAGGTGTAAGTGTTATTTTAGTATTTTTGTGAGTGGATTTTATATTAGTAAGTAGGGGATGATTTGATTATATTATTTGTCCATCATTCAATTTTCATTTAAAACATTTATTGATTATAATAATTTCTTTAGGTTTCAGATAATATTCTACAAATCATTCAAAGAAATATATTTGAGAACCAATTTCATTCATGAAATTATAATATTTATCTTTTATTTGTTGCTTAACATTATTAAAAGTTTCAAAATACCATTTTCTAATTTTTTTTCATTTTTTGGTGAATTAAACTCTTTGTTTAGAAGAATCCTATTTGGTTGGAAAGGTTTTTCTAAAACATTAAGTTCTGGATCACCTATTTTTGAAAGTGAAGGTTCCTCATGTTTTGGTTCATTAATTGGTTGGTAAATTGGTTAAGTTGTATTTAACCTATTATTGACTATTTCAGAAATGGATGGATTATCATAGACATTAGGTTGTAAATCTGGTTGAACATTAGATTGAGCTTAAAATGGTGAATATGTTATTAGTGGAGGATGAAGAAGGTCTACTAATCTCTTAGAAGATGATGACATTGATCTTACTTCTAGAGGTCTTCTAGGTTGGTCAAAAGATCTCCTATTGAATTGGATGGTAACTTTTTCATCTAGATGTTGGACAACATTTGATGATTCAGTATTGTAGACCGATTGTTTTGGAATTGGATTTTCTATTTTCTAATGCTCAGGTAAGTTAACTTGAGACCATTGGATCATTTTAAGGACAAAGACATTGGCTTTGGTCAGGTCTATTTGGATAAGAAGAGTTTGACCTCTTTTATCTATTTTATAAGCCTTAAACCCAAAAGCAATTTTCATTAATTTAAAATATATTCTATATATTACAACCATTGGTATTGCACCTTCTATTTTTCTATAATTATGGGTTTTAATTTGAATGATTAAAGAACTCATTATTGTTTTGTCTCTAAGGATAAGAGTGATATTTAGATGATATTCAAATTAGATTGGTCTACTATTAAGACTAGTTTCTATTGTTGCATGGATTGACCTTTCATAAACTAGTTTTTTAGCATCTCTAAGGACCATAAAGACAGAAGTATCCAATCCTAATTTAGTAAGAGGTTTAGCTCTTGCTTGGATTAAACCTATATGTATATAATTTCATTCTTTTGCATATTTTTTAATTGAATTAGAGTTTAAAAGTTTTATTGTTGTTAAGTCATCCGAGACAAGGATATCTTTTTCCTTAGTGGCTATCACATAATCATTTTTTTTCAAAAATTTTCCATTTAGTATATTGATATATTTGATCATAAGATATTTTTGGTATTTTTTAATCATTTATTGCCTTATCAAAATCTTTCATGTGTATTTTATCTTTATTATTTAGCATAGATTCTTCTAATTGCTCAAAAAGAGCAAACCTAGAAGAGGACATAGTTCTTTTAAGTAAATTCATATTTTCAAAAGAGACTAATTTGTCTAATCTTATAAATTTAATTCATAAGACTAAATTAAATCCAATATTGTGATTTCCAATTTATGACCTGTTGCAACCCTTAAACTTAAAATGGGATTTATGCCAAGCTTTAGTAGGCTTATCACAATACTAGGATATTCCATAAATGATTCATCCTAAGTGATTAATAAAAATAAGATATAGAATTTCATAGAGAAAATCATCTCAAATAAGAAAATACAAACTAACTTATCAGACTATATGTATATATATCATATCTTAAATAGGTTGTCTAGGTAGGTGGAAAGAATCTTATAAAGGAAAATCTATGCCAATTATCCTAACTAATCATTGACTATGTATGCAACAAGTTCAATAAGATCCTTACCTTATTACTAAGAGAAAATGGAAATCGGCAAAGGCAGATAGCATTGTCATAAGCTTCATTACTATTGCACAATCTAGTAAAAGCTCATAAGATGGTAATATGGGTCCTTGAGAGGTCTACCCCAAACACATTTACTTGCATCATATGAATCAATAAAGGCTTCAACTTGAAATTATTAGCATAGATCATAGGCTACGCAACAACGGGTGTTTCTCCATCAACCGAAGGACTAAGTACTCCCAAAAAGCTCAACCATTCTTGTTTTCACCTCCATTTTACCTTTATTCTCTTTACCTCAAGTTTAAATAATAGGGAAAATTAGTTACCTTATCCCTTTTCATGCACTAAAAAAACCAAAAAAGAAAAAAAAATTTCAACTTTTTGAAAAAATATTTCAAATTTTTATGTTGGATTTCAAAATTCTCAAACTTTTACAAATAAGAACAAAAATTTTCTTGGTCTACATCTCCCCTTTCTTATTTCTACTTCCATAAATAGTTGGTTCTTATTTGTGTAGAATAAAATGATTGGGAAATTATATCGATCTCCTTCGCAAATGAGCTACTCGGGACTATTATGCTTAAGTTTATATATGCAATGAAGAGGGGCTTTGTCGACCTTTAGCCCAAGTCTATGCGTAGAAGATGAAAATGAGAGGTACAAAAAGATTGCTCATTTAATGTTGTTGTCTTTTACACATCTTTAACATCCTTCATTCCAAACTTGCTATTTTCCTTTCTTTTCTTTTCTTTTTTTTTTCCTTTTTAGTTCCAATGATACTATGTCTAGCTCTTTTAAAAGAAAACTTAGTTTCCTTTTTATAAATTCTATGAACAAGTCTTTTGATTCAGAGTTATCAATTAGAAAAAGAAAGAAAAGACATGTTTGCAAATGCTACTTTTTCAAAAAAAAAAAAAAGAACAAATTTTGTTCATATTAAAAATATATAACAAATTGGATTTTATAATTTTTATTTTAGAAAAATATCCTTTATTAATTTTAGCCAAAGCATGTCTTTTTATGTGCTAATAGTAACAATTACATGATAAAAATCATAAATAAATGCTTTAGTGTAAAAAATCTAAAAATTCATTCTCAACATATTTAATGTCACAAACCACCTTTCTAGGCTAATGGCAAAGTCTAAGAAGCCAAGTTTAGCTATTAGGATTATTTTAGAGAGAATTTGCTTGATAGGCTTGGAGTGAGGATTGCTAAATATAATATCTATAGAAATTTAAGAGAAAATCATTTCAAAACTAGTGGCTTTTTTTGTAAATATTTGTGATGGGTTTAAAGCCCCTTTATCATAAAACCCATTTACACTAGTTACTACCTTATAACCTAACTAAACCTTTCTTAACCCTCTTATTTCCTCTACTCTCTCTACTTTCTCTTACTTTTAGTTGAAACCAACTTCTAAGGTCTCAAAAAACTCAAAGAGATTTCAGATTAACTCAAATTTAAGGTGAGTTAAAGTATTTAACCCCTTTTCTTTAGTTATCCCAGTGAAGAAACCCATTTTCATGGAGATTATTGTAAGTCCTAAAACTAAGTCAAGTGACTGTAGGATTAAACTTAGAACTCAAAGTTAAGGATAATCGGTTAAAGGATCTGATCAAACTGAAATTATAAGCTATTGAGAGAAATATTAGTAAAAATGATCCCATAAACTTGAATTTAAAAAAATAAGTAGTAAAATAGGAGACTATAAAATTTTCAAATTTTAAGCATAATAATTGTTAATTACTGAAAAGGTGAAAAATGTAATCTAATAACTAATAAATTACTAGAGACAGATTATATATATGCTAAAAATTTTAGAATGACCTAAATAATAATTAGGAATGTTCACATGTACTCTACATGTATTTACGTGTAGATAAAAATACGCGAAATTACCTAAATTGGCTAAAAACTAAGTAAATAATTAAAGAAAATTATAAATTAATTATGGAAAAATCAGAAAAAAATTATAAGAGGATAGAATGATCCAAATCTGGTCATGGCGGTTAGGATCTGCAAAATAAAAATCAACCAATTAGAATTAGGCAACATAAAAACCAAAAATTAAGGAAATTGGGTAAAGTCATATCTAATTAATGCATAATAATTACTAAAATCTTTTATGAATAGGAGAAAAATTTTCAGAACTCATTTGGGTAGTAAGGAATCTGAGAAAAATCGAGAGACTCAAAAATTTAAGAGAAAATTCAAAAAACAAAAAAAAAAGAAAAGAAAACTATACAGATTGGGCAAGTGGGCCAAACCCACACCTCACCATCACCTGGGACCGAGCCGCCATCACTACCCTACTATAGACCCATCGTCTGGGCTAGCCGACAACCTTGGATCGGGTTTGGACGGCCAGAAAGCATCGAACTGGGTGAATCCCATAATTGTCTTGATTTTGTATAATTTAGTAAAATTAGTTATTTTGCCCAGAAAATTATGAAACTTGTTATTCTGAGGTTTTATTGTATGTAGATTTAGGAAAAAATAGTAATTTAGTTTAATTACGTTTGAAAATATAGGGTTCTTAACAAATTGAACAAAACCGAGCATGATTAGAACTAGAAATAAATAGGTTTAGGAGTGTAGTTTAGAGCTCAATTTTTTTCTGTAGGATGCTCATGTGATATGGAACAGTGCTATGAAGCCATTTTTTAAAATTAATTTTTTAAATTTTTAAGTTAATTTTTAGCCCTAAAATGATGGAAAAATTAGGTAATTTTAGGTTAATTAGGTGATTAAGGTATTAATTACTGATTTAGATAATAATTAGATGTTTAGGGATGCTAATCTCTGATGTGGAAACCTAATCCTAGCCTTTGGAGTATTAAGTATAGTTAATTTAGGAAATTAGGTAGTTAATGTAAGAAATTAGTAATATGTGAAATTGAAAATTTATAAATCTAAAAAATTAAGATTATTTAGATAATATTATAATAGAAATCAGAAAAAATAATAAATCTGAAATAACATTTAATTTTAAGTAAATGTCTCAAAATATAAGATTTTCTCACATCGGGAATAAATCCAATACCCCAATTAGGGTTAGCGTATACCGAATAGTTTAGAATACTAAATTAAGACCTAGTAGGATATTTAAATACTCGAGTTTAATATGATTAATGTCACATTAGGATTCAAGCATATTTAAGGCTTGGGAATCAAAATTAAAATCTAATTTAGGATTCGAACTCGAAATAGAGTATAACGAATCATTAGTACGTATTAAGTATACACGAAAAAAATGAGTTAAAATATAACTTAAAATATCAATCCATAAAATATAAGTACTAAAAAGACCTATTTGTATTATAGGATACCTAGAGACAAATCAGCTTGCGACTAAAAGATCGAGCGATTGAGCAATTCTAAGTAAGTTGAGTTATTGCTTATTGTAATAGAATACTAGTTTTATGGTACTCTGAGACTTAGGCTTGTATATGGTTATGATTGTAAGTAGTTTACGCATGTGTTTGACGTATCTAAATTCGTGCTAAAATTGTGATGTGAGTGATTTCGTGTTATGATTGAATTGGTGTGAAATTGTTTGAACACCCTAAATGAAATTCAATCTTATTCGACTCTAAGAACCAAAAATGTCATGCATTGCAACCCATTAGGGAATCATAAGATTCTCCAACCAAATACCGACCCCTTCGAAAGGGATAGCTAGGATTGCAAAATGGTCCCTTCTTCATCCTCAGTCGAACTAAGTGATAGAAAAGAAGATCGCGGCGAGGATAAAGTCAATGGTTCGAAAGTAGTCGCGGGAGGAGTAAGGTCTCCATTGTACAAGCCTGGGTTTGGTTGTGAGTTGCTGCATAACATGGAACTCCTCAACCCGGATTAGAGCGGCAAAATTTCTCTGATTTCACAATGGACCGGACTGTGTTGTGCGATGACACTTGATTGTTGCATTGCATGAAAATAATTGATTGATAATCTTGTTTGTGCTTGTATACATTCATGAGTCTCCAATTCAACTTACTGAGCTGTAGTTGCTTATACCTTTATAGATCCTTTTGTAGGTTCTGATCTCTAAACAATTCAAGTAGAATACCGCCTTACAATTACCCAGAGATTAGTCCTTTTGAAGCCGGGGGTGTGAGGATCAAACTACTTAATAATGATGTGTAGGTAGAGTATCCCTATAGTTAAGGATGAAAGACTAATAGTTATTATGTAATTTAGTGAACTGTTATGTTTATGTAAAACTTCTTAGGAAGCTCTGTGGACTTACATATAATTATATATGTTTATTAGAAATTTGTAATATTTATCATAATTGTAGTTTAAATGTTAATTGGACTGTTTACTTCAAAGCGAGGGGTCGTCGACGCCTTATGTAGATCATGTTTATGGTAGGCACTGTGAAGCCAATTACTATCATAGAATGGTTTGCACGGCGAGACTGTTACGACTTTGCGACTTTGGGGTGCAACAATTATTAGTGTAAAAATACTTGTTTTCCAATCATAACCGATACAAAACTTTTGTTACATTCTTCAGAAAATAATTTATAGTCAACACTTATATTTCTAAGTACATAGAAATAGGATTACAAAGAAAAGAAATATCTATAAATTTCTAAGATCTGATATGGATAATAAGATGAGAATCAAATGTAATATGATCTTGATTTTCTTATCTACAAAGGATTTATCCTTATCCAAGATTTGATAAGGATAATACGATCAAGATCAAATCTAATATGATGTTAACGTATAAGATTTGGATCAAATATGATATAATGTTGATCTTGTTATGTTGTTGCCAATTTTGTGCATACTTTTGATAATATCAAATCTGGTAACCCCCTTATGCCTAGTAGGACAAAATCGACATAGAGCTTATGAACACCGATCTTGTTAATGAGATAACGAAATTGATCATTACTTAATCCTCTAGTAAAAATGTTAGCTAATTGTTGATGAGTTGGAATATGATGGAGTAAGACTAAGCATTGTTGAACATGTTCACGAAGAAAGCGACAATCAATCTCAATGTGTTTCATCCTTTCATGAAATACAAGATTAGTAGAAATATGAATGGTAGATTTATTGTCACAATAAAGATGAATAGGAACTGATAATGGAAAAAGCAAATCTTGAAACAATAATCTTAGCCAAATTATTTCTAAAGTAGCAACCATAATGGCTCTATATTCTACTTCTACTAAAGATTAAGTAACAACAGTCTACTTCTTAGACTTCTAACTAATAGAGGAGTTGTAATACCCCTTACATGCTTAGAGGGAGGAACTCTAATCATCGAGGTGTTTTTTGGTGTAGTGGCTAGGAGTACATCAAAACTCTGGAGTTAAGCGTGCTCATGCTGGAGCAATCTCAAGATAGGTGATCTCTTGGAAAGTAGCTACACTAAGGAAAAATATGAATATCCATCACCATGGCCTTGAAAAACACTAATATACAATTGATAGCATCTCATAGGTCGTCAGTAGTACCAAGTATCATTGGCAATAGGATTATGTCAAGAACAGGGGTGCTAAGTGATAACATTTCTTGTTCTTCCTTTTTCTTTTTTTCAATGTTCTTTAATTGAGTAATCCTTTATTGCCTTCTCTCATTCTTAATCTCCTCAACCTTCACTAATATAATCTCTAATTGTTCCAATATACAAGGGAAAATAGGATTTAGGGCTTAATAATGAGATTTCACCCTCAAGTCTCATGTACTATAATTTCTATGTTAAACTCTAGCTGTTACATCAAATAAATTCTGTTTCAACAATATTGAACAATGTTTGACACCTTTTCAATAACTTCTAACCTTACAGCTATCAATTCTTACAAGTTTAGTAAGACCTGGAGTATAGTTCGACCTCACACTAGTACCCACAACAGCATTGTAGTTTGGAAAGCTTGGCACTGGTAGTACGCCTCCCGATCTGATCCCTATTTCAGCAGCTCGACACTTTAATTATCTAGCAGCAGCTACTTGCAGGTTCGATCAACACTAAGAGTACGACACGCAGGCTTGTCAGGTACACGCGTCAACAAGTTTGGACGAACAAAACAGCTCACGCACGAGGACAATTAGTTCGGTAAAATTCTTGGATAGGACAGCACTAAAACCAAGACTCACAAGCGGCTAGCTCGGTAATTTCTTGAACAAATCAGCTCGGCAATTCCTGAATTGTAGCGATTAGAGCCTCAAGTTCAGCTTGGAAATGACAGATGCCTCCTTTGACAGAAATTAGATCGCCACGTGTTCCTCAATCTTCCAACTTAGCTCAGTCAAACACAATTCATCAGCTCTGCCACCGACTACACTGGCGAGCTCGGCATAATCAGTTTAGCAGCTTGGATCTACACTTTGTTTCGATAAATTCAGTTCAGATAAAATCCCACGAAGAAGCTCGGCTACTTAAAGCAACTCAGCTTGAACACACCAATCAGTTTGGTAATGAATGTGGTTTGTTCATGGCATGATACGCACAGCTCCATCAACCACACTTTAGTTTCAGCTCTGTGATACTGCTATTTCATGCGCAGCTGGGCACATACACAGAAGCAATAAAGCAGCTCAACACTTGTTTAGAGTACAACAGCACGGCACTTAGTGACATTTGTCCAAACACTTCGCAGCTTAGTTTCCTCTTCAAGTTGACTGCTCGAGCACTACACGCACGACAGAATTAGTGCAGAAATTTAGATAGCCCTTATCTTATATTAGCTCGGCCTGACATACACACAAACATGACAGCACCTGTTTAAATCGCACTATGATCACAACAGCGCACACACTCGACAACTAATATACGTGTCAGCTAGTTCAGCATCGAAGTTCAATGGCACACTAATAATATGCACACAGTAGCATACACAACATGATTAATAACGGCGTACGCCAAGGAATAGAATCAGCTCGGTAACAGTATTGTCCAACACTTAGTAGTTCGGTTCCTCTTCTAGCTAACGCACACTCAAACATTCAGTTAGCTCGGCTCGTGTAGTATGGACACAACGGTTCAGCAACTAGTCGAATCGCGACAGCTCGGATGGTGTTTCAACTCAGTTTGGTAAACAAGCAGCTCGGCTCAAACAAGAAAACTATTTGTCAGCTCAACAATAGTGCTAGTTTATCCAACAAGTTACAGCAATACAACTCCTTTAGATCAGCTCGGAATGATTGGCCCACACACAGTAGCAAACATAGATCAATTCAATTGACAGCAGCTCGAATAAAACCTGCACCTCCCACCAACTAAACTCGGTAATCGATAGCACACTTGGATCGACGATGGTGATCACCCTTGGCATTTTGGTAATTCCTTATGGGAAGGGCAGCAAGGTCTTCCTCTCACACCAAGTTCTCGCACATGCACACCACAACAAGCTCGGACGCTGCGGCACAACATGAGCACGGCACTGACACTACTTCCGAACACAACTCTGTTTAGCAGAAACTCGCACAACACTATTACACATGACACTGTAGCACAAAATAACAATTACTCGATAGCTGATAAGCACAGTTGCACAACTACTCAATTTAGCAGCAGCTTAGAGCTTATTGGAAGTAGCAGATCGGGGCTCCAAACACTCCAGCTCAATAGTCACAGCTCGGCAATTAGGATAATTAAGGACTACTCTGGTTCGCTTCAATACACAATATCTCGGCGACACGGTTCCATACTTATGGAGTACAGCAGTTTAGCACTAGTACAACTCCAACTGCACTTACACGAAACTCGAGCACTCTATCAATCACTTCGCACAGCACGAGTATAGTCGCACTATCAAGCTCGGCATGCTTTAGGAGGTTAGCTTGGTCCTACACTTCAATCAGCTCGGCAAGTTATTTATCAGCTCAGATAAACACTCATCTAGCTCAGTTCGGACACTAGTGCTTCAGCTCGGAAACTAAGTAGAACAGCTCGGCAACAGCTTCTCTTCACTACAACAGCTCTCTCGAATTCAATTCCGGCACTTTGAAATGTAGCTGCTCGGAAACTTTATAGTTGGTCTGCACGGATGGAAATGCTTACTGCTCGACAACCTTTAAGGTCGTGGATAACACTACTCCTACAAGCTTCAGCTCGGTGCAACTGGCAATGGGTCTCACTCAGTTCACCTTGGACTTCACTCTAAACAGCTCATCACTTGAGTCTTCAGCTTGGCAACAGGCCAATAAGTAACTTTAATCAGCTCGGACAGGCACACTACAGCAGTTAGGCAATTTGGAGAGGGGTCATTCCACTAGATATAAACTTTGTTTATCCCATTAAGATTTCAATTTTGTATAATAAGCCTGAATGGTCATTCCACTGGACCATGTGTTCATAATTTGTCTCTTCATCTCTCGTGTTTTTTACTTATTGCCTAGTAAGAGCCTTTCCTCCAAATCCAACTATTTCTTGCTATTTGTAAGTAGACTGCACTTTCATGGAGTTCTTCACTCAATGAATTTAGTATCCAAGACTTGACCATGGAGTCACATTTTCGCTAAGCATCAATATACTCACTTAAGTTCTCTGGGCGAGTGATAGTACATCAACAAAACCAATTTTGTCTTTCCCTTCCAAAGCAGCTAGCATAGAAATCTTCCATCTTCCAAGCAAGATAATTAAGACCTTTCAATGGCTGCATCATAAAAATTTCGCCAAGTCTATCGGAGCCATTGAGAAAGTATGGTGATGAAATATGAGGTCGAATTGATTTTGGTGGTACCGTTTCAGTTTCCTTGGTCGACATTTTAAGGAGATTTGGGTTTTTATCAATCGTTTGCTTTGATATCATGTAAAAATAGTTATTTTCCAATCATAATTGATAAAAAAAATTTCATTACATTCTTCACAAAATAATTTACACTTAACACTTACATTTATAAGTACATAGAAATATGATTATAAAGGAGAAAAATATCTACAAATTTCTAAGATTTGATAGGGATAATAAGATAAGAATCAAATTTCATATGATTTTGATTTCTTATCTACAAAGGATTTACCCTTATCTAAGATTTGATAAGGAGAATAAGATCAAGATCAAATCAAATATGATGTTAGTATCAAATATGATATAATGTTGATCTTGTTATGTTGTTGTCAATTTTGTGCATGCTTAAGATGATGTCAAATCTGCTAACAATTAGCACTTCTTAAGAGATTCAAATTTAAGTTTGTTATTATTTATAGCTTTTTGTTTGATTTTGCTTCTTAATTGGATTGCAAGAAACTCCATTCATTTCCAAGTAAGTTCTCTCATCTTGTCTTTTAGTTGGTTGTTGGGTTTTGATGAAAATAGAGTATTCTGGGATGATTTGAGCTAAAATTTGTAGTTTGATTGGGTTAAAGATGTGTTTTAGTATTAGGTTGAAAGGTGTTTGAGGTGTAATTAAAATTGGGTTGAAGAATAGAAGGGAAGGGGTAGGTTTGAAGTGCTATCAAAGGTGAAATTTTTGCTTCGTTGAAGGACACAACCTATGATAATTGTGTTATAGACCATGTCCCTGTATCACGGGCAGATTCCGTCGCTCGACCCCGTGCGGCACTTAGCGTTCCTGACCTCACTAAGGAAGGCTAAGTCAGCCTGTAATACGCTCACAATGTTAGAGAGAGAAAGTAGAGAGAGAAACTCTGATAGTATACTGTATTCACTCAAATAACTTGTGTGTTACATCTGAGGGGAATACCCCTATATATACAGAAAGCCTTTACAATCTAATGGTTAAGATCAATTCGATCTAATGGTTACAATTGATTCCCAACTACTACCTTCACCTACCTCCACCTACTACTATACAAGATTCTGGACTCTTCTGGAACCTTCTAGAGCTTTTCATCATCTATAAGCTTTTAGTGGGCTTGGGCTTTCGTCTTTGGGCCTTAGGAACCTCCTAAGAATGGCCCACTTCGGGAGGTCCGTAACACCTGCCTATGCCCATATGGTTAGAAAGTGACATGACTAGAAATACAATCTTGTCGTTGACTGTATATGGTAGAATGAAATGATGGTCAGAAATTAATATGACTAGATGACATGGTCATATTGCTAACTATATTGAACTGTGAACTTCATGTGTAATCTTTTCTTCTTCTTTTTCTTTAATAAATCTTAATTAAACTTTTTCTTAACCTTAATATTGAGTTTCACCTAGCTTTTTTTTGTAAAAGTTCCAACGTTTACCTAAGATTCTTAAGTTCTTTAAGTTAATTTAACATTTTTTATTAGTTTTAAACACTTTTTACTCTCAAATATAATTTTAACCAATTTAATGGACTATTACTTTATTTTAAAAACCTAATAAAATAATTAGTATATTTCAAGTTGTACTACTTCTACATTTCATTTGCATCTTTAAGCTCCTAATTCTTCTTCTAAATGTTTCCTTTAACTTATTATTGACTAAATTTTGATCTTTACCCTCAACCTTAATTGTAGTACCCTTAGAGTTGAGTTTAGGGGATTGTAAACAAAGCTAGGTTAAGAGTTTTAAACTAGAAGCTATTAGATTGATGATGGATTACAAAAGGCCTATGAATTTGATTGTTAAGTTCTTGATCTAGGTTCCTAGATGAGTACGGTTTAGACTTTAAGATTTCGATTCAAGACTCTTAGTTCGTTCTCTTAGCGTTCTAAGTATGTAATGCATGTTAAATAATTGTGCTTGTTAGGATAATAGCAAATCAAACTAGATTAAACATTCGACCTTAGAGTTATTGATTACTGTTTATGCTTGTCTAGTTCATCTTAGGTGCTTGTAGTGGTAGATCCTTAAGGAGTAAATGCTGATCTTATGTGAGGTTTCCTTTGTAGATTTGTACGTTGGGACAACGCAACTAGATGTAGGTATCATAACTTTTAGACTTTAGACTTTGGGCATAAAGGACTCTGAAGGAAAACTTATATACTCATATATCTATCTATATATTTATAAGAGTCATGAGTATCTTTTAGTTATGTGTTGGCTAAAACACAAGATAATAACTAGAAAATTATTTATTACTTACATTGAATATATGTATATAATCTACTTGGATTGTGTATGTCATTGTGTATTATCATATTGGGTTTTGGCTCATTCTTTAGTTTTATAGCTGTTGGTAGATTTGATAGGTTTAATTCATGACAAGTATGGGAATTGTTATTATCACGTTAGGAAAGAGAGGTGAATTGTTTTGGATTATGATGAGGAGGTTATTGAATTGTGGAATTATGGAATTATGGAATAGGTGTTGATTGGGATTGTTAACAGGTTTTGTTGTTATAGAGTTAAGAACCCTGTGATGTATAATTGTGGTTGGAATAACTCAACTATGAATCATTTGAATTGTTATAGTTAGAGAGTTGTTCTTAATACATGTTATTTCGAGATTGTAGTAGTGTTTTAGAGCCTTAATATGTCATTAAATATTAAGGACACATGGTGGGTTGTGCGCCCTTAGGTTCTAAAGCATTACACTGAACTTATTTTCGTACTCTTGGCCTTTTTCAATTATTTAGCGTATCAATGGGCTTTATAATAGGCTATTTTATTTTAATAAGCCTTTAAAGGCTCTTTATGGGCTTCATTGGGCCTATTCACATTTAAAAGTCCATGAGAAGATATAAAAGGATTAGAGAGGCTTCATTTCATTCGTTGATCATTAAAAGTGATCTTACAAATGTCATTAATGAGTCATTTCTTCTGTTATTCTCAAAAGGCATCTAATGCTCGGGGTTGAGCATTAAAAAATATAAATAGATGCCTCTTCCTCCTGACTTGACATATTCAAAGTATTGTAAAATTTTTTAACAGACGTTAGCACTTTATTGAAATAATTCTAAGAAAGATCAAAGACAACAATCAATCAAGAATGGGCAAAGTACATTCAAGAATGCTAGAGGACAATTTTTTGTTACACCTATGCATTTTATATCTTAGTTTACATATTACTCATCCTTAGCTTCTCTTCGGTAACATCCCTCCACTTGTCATTAGCTTAAGACTTCTTAAGGTCATCTAACACGCGACTTACACATGATTGACCATCTATAGTAAGCACCCATACATATTATTTAGAAACTTTGTAGGGAAGAGAAGCAATTGACACTATGGTACCTTCAAGAAAGAAAGATAGAAAAGAGGGAAGCTCCTAAGAGCAAGATACCTACCTCAATGTCATCAGGAAATTCTATTTGGTTAAGGAGAACATCCTACCTATGATGGCAAAGACAAATCTCTTGCTAACATTTCGCTTATAGTACACACTGTGCAAGAGAATACTCATGTTATCATACAATTTTGTAGTGCTTTCGTATATCTCCTACCAATAATGGTAGCTGTTACCGCTATCACTACTGATCATGAATTAAGGTGCTTTACCATTTTGAAACTGCAAGCTTTTGGATCTATGCCAAGGAATGATGTTAAATGTTACCCAATGTGATTATATCAACTAAACCCCTATGGAAGATAAAGGGCACAAGTAAGTAGTGTGTACTAGCCATTGCTATTGACTCCAACTGACATAACACTAATTGTTAAAGATACAAGGACCTACCTCAGGCGATTCTCTCTTTCTAAGTGCAATATGTGAACTCTTATGACTAGCATGGTTGTACCTTACAACCTACTCTTCAATTGAAAACAAAATTTTGCACCTATTACATCACCATAAGTAACAAAGGAGGACCTAGAAAAGTACTTGAAGCATGTATAAGTGACATTTTCAACTCGTGTCCTGAATCTTAAGCTCTCATACCCACAAAGAGTGGTGGAAAGGCCATACTTGAAGGACTATACAAGTTGTAAATTCATTAAGTTGGAAAGCAAGGGAATGCTAAAGATTACCTCCTCAAATTCATTAAGAGCTCGAGGTTCATGACTTTTATGATAATCTTAGGTTAAATGAATTTTTAAAATTGCTCACCGGAAAGGCATATAATAATATGCTAACTTACCTCTTAGGTTAGTTAACTCAAAGAGAATGATGTGCAAAACAATCCTTAAAAGTCCTTTGGGACCTTGGATGCACGATAATTACTAACATGAGATGCATTAGGCAACATTGAAGAGAAGACTTGATGGACTATATCAAGTGTTTCAAGAAGCATTCAAAGAATATTAAGACATTTGTGACAAAAATGAACTTATCAAGATATATATTCAAGGAATGTTTATAGAATATGTGGTTCATCTCGACAACTTATCCTCTAAGTCCTTTTGATATTAGTGGAAAACTCTAAGATGATGAACGAATTAATTTCCAAGCAAAGAAGTGACTTCAAAGAAGGGTTGTAAACTCCCTAAATAGAGGCGCTTATAAAGATAACAAGAGGATAAAAAATGATATATCCAAGTACATACCACATTTTCATGTTCAGTAGACAAAGTAAATGCCATCCTTGATGGATAAACTGGAGCTAGGAACATCAAGTTGCCAATGGTTGATAGAGTACCATAATACAAGAATTGAACATCAACTTTCAACTACATATCTAAACATCTTAAATAGAACAATGGCAAAAAAGAATTGAAAACATAGGAATGAAAATTAAAAAATAACAACAAAAATATATGGAAAACACGGAGTAAAATCCATACTTCAATTTATATTTATAGGAAAAAAATTTGTTGATCGTTTTTCCACTGTCAGTAGGTGAATTAATTATTTCGAAACATTCACTAAAATTTTAGAATGTATACTTGCTTTGACAACACATATTTTCAAAACATTTATTGAACTTTATTTTGTTTCCTTTACTTTTTTTCTATTGGCAACACTAGGGAATCTTACGTTTAATGTTCACTAAGTTATTTTACCTTTTTTCCATTTTATTATTTATTTCTGTCTTATCTTCTTTATTTTTTTCCCTTCCTTTTCTCCTTTATTTTTCGCTTGCCTTGGTCATTTTCAATGGTTTAAATAAGGGACAAAAAGCAAAATTACAAAGTTTCGCAGCTTATTAGAGTTGGATCCTTCCAGGAGGGACTTCTCCCAAATGCATGCCCTTCCATGTGGAGTGCTTAGCCATAAATATTCGTGCTAAGCATCGAGGATTGGGAATTGTAGAATTAATATTTTTATTAAAAAAATAATTATTAATAAAATAAATAATTTTAAAAACCAAAATATAGAATAAAAAACAAAATAATTTATGAAAAATTTGCAAGAAATTACATTTTCATACTTTTCTTAACTAATTTATCTAAAAAAGATTACCTAAAAATTATTTTTGTATTAAAAATTCTAAAAATTCGTAATTTAATTGTATTTAAATTTAGTCTAAACATACCCTATTCAGTTACGTTCGAACCTCTTTAGCATTATTTTAATTGAGTTTGAATAATTCAAAATTTTAGATTTAATTGAGGTTGATCTCAATACAACGTCTTACTTATAGCTCTAATCCTTATCGAGTATAATAATATACCTCACATCCTTCATTTTTTTATTGATGAATTAATCAATTAAAATATTATTTCTTTACCTTCTCGTTCATACCACGATCTCTTTTATGAAATAAATAATATAGGATTAAAAATGTATTAAACCATTAAAAAATGTATTTATAGATTTTATGCATGCATGTGTGATATATTTTGTTTTTCTTTTTTTCAAATCATGGGTTTCATATGATTTAATTATATTGTTTCAGATTTTTTTGATAAAATTAATAATTTTAATTTTTGTACGCATCTCGCCGTGCGACACTTGCTATAATTAACTCAATCAATGAAAAGAAACGCAGACCTCTTTTGTCAAAAAAATTAGGTGGGGACCAAAATTAAGAGAAACCATAAAATAGAGGAGGTGGTTGTGAGGGATAAAATAAATAATTATGTCACGTTGTTTCAGTTTCATTTCAATCCCTTTCCTTCCTTCGCTTTAACACACATTTCCGATGACATTTCCGATTTCCATCTTCCTTTCTCCGCTTAGAAGTGTGTATGTTTGACCCAACAATAACGTCTCTTTGTCTTCTTTCTTCGTCGTCATCGTCGTCTTTTGTCGACTCAAACCACACATTTTCTCTCTTATCTCTCTCTAATTCTCTCCAGAACCGAAAATCCCTTGTGCTTCAATGCTTGATTGGTTCTATTTAAGCCCAAATTCCGAATTATTCGTTGTTTCATTTCATAAAAGAACATGAAAATTGTTCTTAAAAAACATCTTGGGTTTCTCCTTTCTCTAGAAAGGCATTTTCTTATGCTTGATCACCTCCTATATAGTCAAAGCATCTAAATTATTTTAGAAAAAAATTTTGGGTCTCTCTTATTTCCTCTTAATCCATTCTCTGGCTGGATCACTTCCTGTTTATCCTCAAAGATTGAGCTTTTCGGGGTTTAAATTCCTCAAAACCAGTGATTGTTGGATTATAAAACTTGTGTCTATCTGTCGTGCTTGATCACTTCAAATTCACACCAATTTTTGAACCTTTCATGGCTTGGTTCCTTAAGAACCTAAAAGTTCCTGGAGAGACAAATATTGGGTCCCTTTTATTTTGGCTTATTACCTTGTAATTTAAGCAAATTTTCGGTCTTTCATGGTTCTAGCTCTTTAAAACCTTTGAAAGAACCATGGGCATTTGTTTTTCGACCACCAGAGTTAGTGGGGCAAACACAAATACAAACAATAAGACAACTACTGTAATTAATAGGTCACAAGCAGCAACACAGAAACCGCAAGTGCCAGATAAAAACAAAGCTAACCAACAGAAGAATTCAGAGCAGGTAAAGGCTAAGAATTTAGGGATTAAGAATTTGGGGAACCATAGGCGACAAAATAATGGTGTGATTCCATGTGGGATCCGTACCGATTTTGGGTATGCAAAGGATTTTGATAAGAAGTATACAATTGGGAAATTGTTGGGTCATGGTCAATTTGGGTATACTTATGTCGCCATTGATAAGTCTAATGGAGAGAAAGTTGCTGTCAAGAGACTGGAGAAGAAAAAGGTGAGTTTCTGGGTCTGGTTTTAAATCATGTTTGATGTTAGTTAACTTAGTTTGATTTTTTATTATATTGTATTCTTGATTTGTTTTGATTTTATATTTTCATCAAGGGGGTGGGCTTTAAATGTTTATGAAGCTTTTAGATGAATGATTTGTGGTTTAATTTGGATTGTTATTACTTCTCATTAATTAGAGAGTTTTGGAATGAATTTAGGATGTAGGATGTCTTTGCTTTGCCAATAAAGATTTTCTCGAACTCTTTGAGAGTTTTGGAATGAATTTAGGATTTAGGATGTCTTTGCTTTGCCAATAAAGATTTTCTCAAACTCTTTTAGTGGTTGTTCCAATCTAGAGTTATAGTAGTCTTTACTGACATTTACCTATAAACGACCATTTACACCACTGAGATGTACTTCATTACTCAAAAGTGGTTAGCCTTTTTCGGTGTTCAGTCTCTCTCTTTTTTTTTTTTTTTTCCCTCTTTTTTGTGGCTTAGCTTTTAGTATTAATTGGTGGTGTATGCTTATACTAGGAACTATCAGTATTCATTGGTGGTGATTATCTAATTCAAAGTGATAAGGGTGAGGAAAATGGCTTCTATTTTGTGTTTCCATATGTGGAAAAGAAAGAAAATCTGTACTTCGATGTTTCATTATCAAATATAGAAAGAGTGTTGACCAATGGATATGAAAGGAAACATGGAATGTCTCGGTTATGTTGCCATTTCATCTTTATGGTGTAGGGAATATGTTTCTTTCAATTCAGCTCAGCTTCCATTTGACGTTTGGGTCTTTTATTGGGGATGAATAAAATATAGAACTGCAGCTGTTGGAACATGTGACTTTGGATGATATCCAGGCACTCAGTGATCACGAGTGCTTGCCTCTGCTCTATTACCAAGAGTTAAGTGAGAAATGAAAATTTTTTCACCAATAAAAGAGCTATTGTTTAGATGAATAAAATTTTGTAATGAGTCACGACTGGTTTTGGGATTGAGGTAATGTATTTATATTTCACTGAACAAGGCTTTAATTCTGTAAGAAGGTACACGCTGCTACATAAAGGAAACATATGCACTCTGCAATATGTTTTGGGTTTGGGAATTTTTCTCCGTAGGTTAGGTTGGTTTGTCCAGATTTTTTTTTTTTTTTTTTTTCCCTTCTAATTTACCAGCCTTATGAGTCCATAATACATTGTGTATGTCGTGTGTGCAATAACTTGTGAGTTGTATGGAGTTGTCTGCCTAACATTTATGGGCATGAGTAGACATCGTTGCCTCATAATATTGCTCGCTCATTATGCTTTTCGGTTGTATTTTGCTCTCTCCTTATCTTTTGTTCCTTTGCATTTGAATATAAAGATGGTTTCCATGGGTTTGATTGCAGATGGTCCTTCCAATTGCTGTTGAGGATGTCAAAAGAGAAGTAAAGATACTGAAAGCCTTAACAGGACATGAAAATGTTGTTCAATTTCATGATGCATTTGAGGATGATTCTTATGTTTACATAGTCATGGAGTAAGCTTCTTTATTTTGCACAATTTCCTTTTCTATGGATAACCTAAAATGCACTTGAGTAAGGTGTTTTCTAATTCTTTGTTCAGGCTATGTGAGGGGGGCGAATTGTTGGACAGGATATTGGCCAAGTAAGACTGGTTCTAATTTTGAATACTTTCAGTGTCTTCAATGCTACATCAGATAATTAATTACTCCACACCATAATTGCTTGCCTTCAACCAGGAAAGATAGTCGATATACTGAGAAAGATGCAGCTGTAGTTGTAAGACAGATGTTAAAGGTTGCAGCTGAATGCCATTTGAATGGTATGGTTCACCGTGACATGAAGCCAGAGGTATGTAAGGCATAGGAAATGGCTAAGATTTCTTTGTTAATGGTTTCTAGAGTTTGATGACATTTTTTAATTTATTCCACAGAATTTTCTCTTTAAATCAACTGCAGAGGACTCACCTTTGAAGGCCACAGATTTCGGTTTGTCCGACTTCATAAAGCCAGGTAATTATTTTTCCTAGTATTCTTAATGATGACCAAACTGATCATTCTTTTCCCATTTAGGTGAGGAGATGAGCTTGTGCTTTAGTTGAACTATCCTTTAAAGTGGGGATAGAATCAGCATGACAACTGACAAGCACTTGGCTAATTGATTGTTTCTTATCATTTGATAGCGCGTCCTTTCATTGTTGTGTAATTTGCATAGGGCATATTCACCTTTTCGTTTCCTTCTCTCTTCTTCCTCTTTATGAACTGAAATATTTATTCTGAATATACCGATTTCTATATGCAGGGAGGAGGTTTTCGGATATAGTTGGAAGTGCCTATTATGTTGCTCCTGAAGTCCTGAAACGAAAATCTGGGCCAGAATCAGACGTGTGGAGTATTGGAGTGATCACCTACATTTTGCTATGTGGAAGACGGCCCTTCTGGGATAAGACTGAAGATGGTATATTTAAGGAGGTCTGGTACATTCTCCATGTTGAGACTGCTATTTTTCTATTTAAGGCTGTAATTGGAGAGATCATGATTGCTCTTCATGAGTGAAATGATGAATTAGGACCACATATTTTGATGCATTTCTGTTAACTTGTGATAGTCCTCCTTGTCACGATGATACAAATACCAGCTTTGCTTTCTAATAGTTCCTTTAATCCATCTTGATTACTTGCATTCTCTCGACATTTGTGATCTTTTGTCCTTGCTATTTTTCCATTGTTCTGACCATTTACAAGAGCTGCTTTTTTAGGTGCTAAGAAATAAACCTGATTTCCGGCGTAAACCATGGCCATCCATAAGCCCTGCAGCTAAAGATTTTGTGAAAAAGTTGCTGGTAAAGGATCCTCGCGCAAGACTTACTGCTGCCCAAGCCCTCTGTAAGTGAACTCTTAAAATCTAATGGCATTATTATGGTGCAGTAAAATGTCAAGTAATAGAAAAGGATTCAGTGAGCAAATATTAAGCCTTGATTTTATTACTAAGCTGTTCAAGATTTGGTAATTATCTTATTGGCCCTTAACATTTTTCATGGTTTATAACCTTTCCAGCCCACCCATGGGTTAGAGAAGGAGGAGTTGCATCAGAAATTCCTATTGATATATCTGTTCTCAACAATATGAGGGAATTTGTGAAGTACAGTCGTATGAAACAATTTGCTCTGAGGGTAAAGCTAATTTTAAGTTAGATATCTTCGGAGAAGAATGTCCATTTCTTGTTTTCTCACAAGTGATTCTCACAGGCACTGGCGAGCACACTAGATGAAGGGGAGCTTGCTAATCTGAAGGATCAATTTGATGCAATTGATGGGGATAAAAATGGTTCCATCAGTCTTGAAGAAATGCGGCAGGTAGTCTTTTCTCATAAAGTTGGTTTTATAACAATGATGTTATGACAAAAAGGTTTCGCCTTTGCATTGAGCCTGTCCTGATAAAGCAATTGCTTCCAGGCTCTTGCTAAAGATCTTCCATGGAAGTTGAGGGAGTCTCGTGTCTTAGAGATTCTTCAAGCTGTAAGTAGTTTCCCACACACATCTTTTTTCTGTATATGTTATGTTTTCATATTATCATAATGACTGGTATTGTTTCCTCTGTTTTTGCTCGTTGTTTTGAGAGAGTTCTTTTAGTGTCTCGATGCTAGTGCATTTGAATGCTATTTCACAATTTTACCATAATATAAAATAATTAAAAAGAAAAACACTACAATTGGGAAAAAACAAGAAAGAAAACATGTATGAAAACAAGAGCAAAATAGTCATGTAAAAGCCAAATGACTTTTCTTAAATATTTGGAGTCTAAATGCACGATTTCATGGATAAGGGGTTAGGTGCACGTGAAGCAAATATATGGGGATGCACGATTTCATGGATAAGGGGTTAAGTGCACGTGAAGCAAATATATGAGGATGTAGTTGCAATTTACCTAATAAATTTTAGTCTCAATTCTCTTTGAGTTTGAGGAACGAGCAAGTAGGACAACTGAAGGAAATTCTTCTTGGTTTTGGGGCACGCATCCGCATTATTGTATCTTTTGCTTCGGAAGGGTAGAAAACATGTTAGAAGAATTAAACGAGCTTTATAGGCATTAACTATGTTGCCTTAACTGATGGGGCCTGTTCTTGCAGATTGACAGCAACACAGATGGAATGGTGGATTTTCAAGAGTTTGTAGCAGCAACTCTTCATCTACACCAATTACAAGAGCTTAACACAGAGAAGTGGCATGAACGATCTCAAGCTGCTTTTGAGAAATTTGACATCGATAGAGATGGATATATTACTCCAGAAGAACTTAGATTGGTTGGTCACTCTTTCCGTCTCATTTATATAGTAAATACATTAAACATAAATCTATCGCTCTCTTTAAATATATTCCTGTGTGTATTTATCTATTGTTATATTATTCTTCTTTTTAATAAATTTTGTGCTGCAATCATATCCCTCCTAATTTACCCCCCTTTTTTAATCAACAATGCATCATAGTTTTAACTTTTAAATCAATGCATTTGCAGCATACTGGATTGAAAGGGTCCATCGACCCTCTTCTTGAAGAGGCTGATATAGACAAAGATGGAAGAATAAGTCTATCAGAATTCCGTCGGCTCTTAAGGACTGCAAGTATGAGTTCGAAAAATGTGCAAAGCCCAAATCGTAGGAACATGAAGAAGGTCTAAGGAGGTTTGCAAGTTCCGGTGATGCTAGGGACATGATGTGTTGATCCTCATTGTTTCCGCTTCCATCATGTTAGGCCGGTTTTAAAAAGTCTGTCGTGGGGAACTTATCGCCACAACTTCATGTAATCATGGATCTGGCCATCTGGTTCTCATTAGACTTTTGAGTATGGAATCTTCTTGGTGGTTATATGTTGGAAGATATGGAGGTGTGTTGGATGTAGTTTTTGTGTATAATAGTTCATGGGAATGGTTTCTCTGCTTGTTGGGTGGGAGGAGAGCGAAGGTGAATAGCAAAAAACAGAGAAAGATGTTTGGTTTTGTAAACTCTCCTCAGATTGATGGGATTTTCTGAACAATCAAGACACAAATGCAATGACATTTGAAGTTGAGCAGTAACCTTAAAGTTACAAAGTTAAGTTTTGAGTCGTATATTTCAAGTAGATTGTCTAAAGGTTTGTAACTGACCTCATAATTTTTTTATGGGGTTTGGCTATTGACCTTGCCGAGGGCAAAAATTAGTGTCACACGTTCTACTGTTAATCTACTCCAGTGTGTAAAATTGTACGAGAGATGGCGAGCTTTTTACCGTTCAAGCAAAGCCAGAACTCGTTTCTTATGTTCGCTCGGGATCGATGTTATTTCATTAGCCGTTATTTGTTTATTTATTTTCTTTTTTTTTTTTTTGGGAAGAGTTATTATTATCATCATTAATATTATTTTTTTTCTTTTTTTATTATGACGGGGGCTTCGTTCGACTAATCTAGATACATGAACCATTTTATAAGATTTATGCATCCGCAAGACTTTATGGAAGTTATCATAAATATATCTTAAGTTGTAATTGTTAGGTTAATTTTTAGAGCTTTTTTTTTTTTTTTTTCACTTTTAAGAGTTATTACTGTGTTCACTTTTGAATTTTGAATATGTAAAAGCAATTTTATGGTCAATCTCCTATTTTTTGAAATGCTGAACAGGAATTACATCTACAATCCATTAATAGCTATTAATTAGTTTTTCATTAGCTCTTTACACGATTGTTGACCACTATACTAATGCCAACACCATCTAATATCGCCACTACTCTGGTTCCATGACTTTATGCCAATGTAAATAATGATATTTATCAAACATAATTAATATTGAGTTAAGATTGTGATACTATATAATGGGCATATAATCAAATATCATAATATTATAAAAGTCGATGATATAATAAATAAAAGTCATATTGCAATTGAAATATCATCAAGAAACATGAACAATATTATATTAAATTATTATATACAATAATATAAGTAATATACAATATAAACTTATATTTCATTATAATTTTTATAATATAATTACATGTCTATCTATAAGTTAATAATGATAATTACCTATTATATTATATTAAGAATTATTTTTTCACAATTATAATTTATATACAACCAAATAAAATTTATTTATTTTTACTTAGACTTAATTATATATTTAATGTAATTTTAGTAAATATTAATAACACATAATATAATAAAGTAACTACATAATATTTATTAATATATAAAATATAACACATGATGTTAGTATAAAAATTAATAATTATTACATATTCAATACTTAATAAATTTTAATTATATAGCTAAGGTATTTTACAATTTAATTATAATCATCTAGATAGTAGAGTTATAACTTTTTTTATATTAATTATAAACATTACTTTGTTGATATCATAATACCATATGATAACTTAAATATATAATATTGAGTACTATAAAATGTATATGATATTATATTAGCATAAAAGTTAATAATTTTATGTATTTAATATATTATAAATATTAGGTAATAAAATACAATTATATGGTCTTTACTATAATAATATAATCATATAATATTATATAAAGGTATTTTTACAAAAACATTTTAGCCATTTAGCCCTTATTCCTTAGAATTATTCTGCCAACTAAACAAAAAATAATTGTCAAGACTTTATTACAATTTTATTCCATTCCTTCGTAATAAATATTCAATTACAATTTACAATCTTAATCCATTTCAGAAGTGAGGGGTGCTAATGTTTATTTTTCATGTGAAAACTAATATTTGATTGATTCCCCTTTTCGTCATCCCCATAATCACTAATTAAAAAATAATGATTCATTGAAGGAAAAATACACTTTAACTTTCAGCCTTTTCTTTTTTCTATTCTTTCTATTTAAGTCATCAATTTTACAAAATTGGATTTTTTTTTTAATGGCATAGACTTTCCATCCTTGAATGACACATAATGCGTTCTTATTTGTCCAAATATTTATTTTAGATAAACGATATAATGAAATATAAGAAAAAAAATATAAAAATATAAAAAAATTAGAAAAACAAAAAAAAAAAAAAAAGCTACACAAAAATAAAAAAAAGACCTAAGTAATTGCCAACTACCTCTTTACTTCGGAAGTACTTAGATCGAAGGCCGAGTCATAATCCACAACTAAAAGTAGGTCATGCAACCTACCCTCCATTGTGATATTAAAAAAAAAAAAACTTAAAATATAACCAACTTGGAATCTAAATGCATCAAGTTTTAACTTCTTCTTTTTTTAAATAATGAAAAATCATGCTGATAGGTAACCACCCATTGCATAAGAGGGTCAAATGATCCACTTTTATAAGTAAATCATGATTTACCTGTTCGTTGGTAATGTTTCCAACTATCTCAAGATTAGAAGTAATTGGAAACTTTTACTTAATTTCTACCTTTTTCATTTTTTAAATATTTTAAACTTTTAAATATTAATATTATTTTATCTAATTTGTATTTATTTAATTTCATTATTCATTAAAAATGATTATTTGAACTAATCAAAACCCATCATGTGTCATTTAAGGAAGCTAAAAGTAATATGAAAAGTTCAATTTTATAATCTTTTGAGAACATTGGACTAAAATTATACCATTCCATTCATTAAATGATTGTTATTGCCCATTTAAATCATCTCAATACTAAGAAAAAAACAATGTTGATAGACTTGGTCGACATAACCAATTTAACTGATTTGACCCTGGCTTAACCATGAAACTATTCCAAGTCACCTCTTTGACTAGCATTAACATCGATCCATGAAAACTTGATATCATGTTTCAAAAAAGTAGAGCCATAATAGCCTTCCCATATGAATCATATTAGGATAGAAATTAACCTTACAGTTACTATCATAAACTTGATTCATATAAAGCGAACCCAACTCAATCGCATTGAAGCATTTAATTTTAAGTCTGCCTATAATAAACTTATGGTGTAATCCTTAAAGATGATTACAAAACCAAATTTCTATATCCACAACATTCTAAAAGAATCGAGTTGAGTTAGAAGTACTCGACAAAGTATTCCAAAAAATGTACAAGTATTACAAAATTATATTTATATGAGATACAAACAATTCCAAGAAAAGCACTATAAAAGCCAACAGGTTTACAATACTTAATATACTTGTTAATGGTGAAAAACTAGAGGACCATTTAATAAGACCCTAGTAATTTTCTTAAAAGTTAGCAAATTAGTCATATAGAACAAGTTTAGCTAGTTCTTCAATTCCCCACTTCCTATCCCTACTCTCTAATCTTTTGGAACTAGATGGTATGCTTATAAGTTGACTCTAAACCTGTAAGATAACTATAGAAGAATGAGCGACAACTTGTTCAGTAAGTGAGATAAAGACATACATGTATTTAGCATAAACACATTTAGGGTTTTCAACTAAATTAGTTAGATGTAATGCATTTACAAGCAAATACCATCACATGACGTTATCTGGTCTATTGTAAGATTAGAAAAATTCTTTTCTCTCTAATCCAAGTTGAGAAGTTTAACGTTGTGTACTTACGAATCAGAACTAAATTGGTATTTATATAATAGAGAACATTCTCCACCCGAAATGACCTTTAAACCACGGCCCCCAACCTTATCACAACTTCCTATCTTGTCACTTAGTTCGACTAAGGTGAGGAAATGACCATTTCAACTATCTTTATTGAAGGGAGTTCATGTTTGGCTCGAAAATCCTAACTGTTGTCCTTAATGGGTTACGATGCATGTTAGGTTAAATGTTAGGTCAATTTTGATTTATTTCATTTTTAAAGTGATCAATCAAGTTCAAATAATTCAAGTATAATAATATTCATAGAACAACTATAACATGGAGTTTAGCTCCTATTACAACAAATTGAATCTCAAATATAAGCGCTATACATGTACAAATAGTTAACTATAATCATATACAAATACATACCAAAGTCTATAAATATTCTAAAATAATACCCCAAAATGCTGTAAAGCATTGATCCCACTAACTTAGATTCCTTATTGCTTTACTAGATGCAATTACAAGGTGTTCCTTTACTACAAATCCTTATATTATAAATAACATCTTTTGTAGTTATACTAACTATATAATATCATTATTATTTTACTCATTATTCCTAGTGCTAAGACCATTATCTTAGTTAAGGAAGTTAATGTCCAAGTTCTAAAGTCATTTTTAGATTAATTCTTTCTTCTTCTTCTTCTTTTTTAATATATCCTTTGAATTACCTTCTAAAAGATTTTCTGAATTCAATTTATCTTAAAGTTCTTAAAACATCCTCTTACCTATTCTCTGAGCCTAACCTAATTGCAAATCACATATAGATACCCTCTAATTCGGCCTTTGATTAAAATTCAAGTATAGCATTTTACTTAACCATCCTCTAATTTATCCCTCGGATCGCCTTTTATAATATCCTATTAATGTGAAACCATACTAAAATTCACATCTTGTAATCTTACTAAAATCCTAAAGTTAGCCTCCTTTCCATTTTTGTCAAAGATAATAGAATATATCATGTACTTATATATTCATAAAAAGAGGTTACATATATGTAAGTGTATCTTTATATATATATATGTCTTTCATTAATATGTAAACTGTAATTATTTTTAGGGTTTATGTTAAGTTATGAGTATATTATCTTGCACATTGAGTATGTTTGATGTATATATATATATATGTTTTTAAATATTATTCGATTTCATTTATAATTTTTAGTATCCATATAATTTATCTCTAATAGCTCATTAAATTATTCAAACTTATTTTGCGCGTTTCCGATAACTAATTTATACTCAGTATTTTCTTAAATCTAATCATGCCGGATCACTTTCACCAATCTTTTTAACTTTATTGTAAAATTCGGGCTCAATTAGATAAACTTTTGCAATCGTGCTAAATTTTACATACCGATTCCAAATCATTCAATTGTCAGGCTTACTGTTAATTTTTGCGAGATCTCACACTATTTAAGCGGACAACTGGCAAGAATATCTAAGTTGACTATTCAAAACCTAATTGCTAAAATTATAGAGCCTCACATATGAGTTAAAAAGATAAAAATTACTATAAGCCTAAGAAAAATGCATACAAAATTATAACTATTAAGCTAGTTGATTATCCATTTTATGTTTTAAGTCCTCAAATTATCAATTGGTAGTTGATGGTAATTTAAGTAATTTTATATGTTACATTCATTATTATAAATAGCGTTCATTGTCAAGTAAATATAGGTAATTTACCATATTAAATTGTAGTTAAAGTAATGCTTACCTTGGAAATTCCGCAATACTTGCATGGGTTTGAGAATGCTGGAAACTTGGTAATCGATGGGATTCATTCAAACTCCAGAAAGTAAAATTTTCGAATCACAGGTGATAGTAATTCAAAATTTCCTTTTTGAATTCGATAGTAAAGAGAAGATATCTATCTTTGTAAACCCTTCCCAATTTTCCAGTCTCTCTTACGCTTGTCGGTAATTCCAAGATGTAAGTGTACTGATGCATAAGTGTATTACGTGAAGTTGTTTATATTGGTTAAAAGTGTTATTTTTTCTAAATCATTTAGATTTATTTATTTTAAGTATTAGTTGTTCAGCTATTACAACTCCACATAGGGTAGATCATTATCGGTCCAATAGCATCGTGCAACCTGTGCTTCTAGGTGTTAGGCTGAAATTTACCTATATATTTTATTATGTTATCCTACATTGAGTAGCACTGCTCCATATTCTTAGTCTTCCACCAGATGTCCTTCAACATTTAAAAGTATGTTTGGTTATTTTATTTTTTTTAAATTCTTTTGCCATTGTTCTCTCATAATTTAATATCACCATGCCATTTTATAATTTTTAATATTCCCATAATTCGTCCTTAAAAGTTGGTTAGTTATTAGAACCTATTTCAAGCGTTTTCAATAATTATAGAATAATATATAAAATTTAGTTATTTTAACTATATTATCATTGTTTTATTATATATTTCAAGATCCATACCTACAGGGTTTGTTTGACTAATAATTCTAACCCATATATAAATTTTCTAGCTCAATCGGGTTACTTTAGTGAATTCTCTAAATCGACTACTTTGAACCTAATAATGAAATTACTGTGCCTGCATATAATTATATTAGATGTATATACATGCCCTTTAAATTTTATTTCATAGCATCTTGTAAATTTTGTTGTCCATATAATTTTTATTTCTAAGGCATCATTAATTATCGGAACTCTTCTTATGTATTCTAATTAAAAAAAAAGTGTTATATTAAAAATTAGTCTTTTAGCTATTTTATTATTTTGTTATTATATTTACAAAATCTAAACTTGCAAAGTCACTTTGTTTAGAATGTATATATGTATGTATGTATACACACACATGTTTAGCAAAATCGTAGAATTGAACTACTTTCCTAGATGCCCTAAAGCTAAATGCTTGGGACCTATTTACCAGAGTATGGAGCTCACTATTCGCTTAACTTGATAGCTCCTATGATCGCGCTACATCTAAGTGTAAGATCATAATTGTAAGTTTTGCAGGGTTTTACATTCCACCCCACTTATAATAGTTTCATCCTTGAAACTAATGCATGCTAAGTCATCATATAAAGCATATCCTTATATTTGCCCTTGATTTGTTTAAGATTTAGGGCTTTTTTACCTTATCATTTTAAATGAGCTAGGGATTTCACTTTGCTATGTGTTATCCTCCATGTTCTATTATCTTTTGTACTTCTAACTTCTTAAGTTGTCTTTTAGATCCTTTGAGTTATTCTCTACCTAACCTTTTACGCTAATCACTAGAGTCTCCAACTTATCTTCTACAAATCCTTCTATGGTTAACTTCATTCACTTTTTTTTTAATCCGTTTTCATTATTTCCTTTGTTGATATTAGCCTCGCATTGTCTTCCACCATGATCCATTACCACTAGGGTGACAATTTAGGTATTACATGCTCTAGTTCCATATTTTGCAAAGTAAATTAGCTCCTACTTATTGGATTACATCTTGTTTGTTCTCATCACTCACTTCATTCCTTACTAATTTTAAATCATTTACTTCATTCCAAGCTTCATAATATCTTACAACATCAATCCTTTTTTATGTTACAACTCATACAGGCTTACGTATAGTCTTAATTGTGACCCTTCCCTTGTTACTCATAGTTTTGAGTTGTAACAAGTACACTTTTTTTTTTGTTGCTATGCTTACATGGATTAACTGATTGAGTCAAAGTTCTTTTTACTCTAACTTCCACAACTTTGAGATTTTAAGCTTATAGAACTAAAGTTTTTTTTTTTTTCTTTTAGCTTCTACAATACAATGGTGGCATTTTCTAAATCAACCCATCTTCTATTCTCCTCATTTTGTGGACTTATCTTCATAATGAATCAAATATATTATTTGAATTACCTTCTACTATATCTTTGATGTTTTCCATTACTATATTTCCATTGAGGTTAGTAATAACATTATTGGTTTTTTCCATCTAATATGTCCCCAATTCTCTACCTTCTATTTATTCATTCCATCTTATAGTGGTAATGTTGTTACCATAACTATTGATTTGATATTTCATATGACTTAGCACAAGTATCAACGAAAATGAGTTTGGAAAGTCTTGACTTGTCTCCATCTCAAACTCAAATGAGACCGTTGATGACTTGAATCAACTTGATTTGACTTGACTCAATAAAAACTAACATGATTCATGATAAACAAACTCATAAGAACACTGGCATAGACTCATTACTCAACATGATATGACATGACATGAAATACTCAGATTATCAACAAACAAATAAGATTCAATAAGAGAGAAACTTAAGGATTGTAGATTTTCCATTTTCTTCTTGTTTAACCATTATGCTAACATGCATATGAAGGGTTTTATATTATCTTAATTATATCCCTTACTTCAATCATCGATTTCCTCTCCTAATGATGGTTGTAGGTTCATGTTTCTAGTCCAGCCTTAGGTTTTTCTTATTTTCATAGTAGGTACCTATTATGAGTGATGGAGTGAACTACATACGTTACGAACTGTGATTAAGAACAGATAAGGTTGGTCACTGGATAAGTCCAAGCTTGTAGAAAGCTCGAAAAAGGATCAATGGAAAAAAGTGCGAAAGAGCAAAAACAAATAATGAAACAGTAAGCAAAACCTACGAATAACTCTAAAGGATATGATGCACTAATGGAACTTTCGAAGACTCACAGCTCAATTTGATATGATGCTCGAATCAATCCGATAAGGTTACTCGCCACCTAACCTTACTTAAGAGAAAGGATAAGAGTGATACCGAGAATAAACAAATAGTGTTTATGTAAGGAAAAAGTACTCAAAGAGTATATATTAAGAATTATCTGACGATATCACAGTTACAAGTACAAGGGTATTTATACCCATAAGTTAGGATAACTTGCTTAAAAAGGAAAAGACAAAAAGGATATTTTTTAAGGAAGTAATATACAAGATACAAAAAGGTAAAAATAAATATACAAGATAAACAATCATTGGTGCAATAGATTTTGCACATGATACTATACATATGGCGATGCTACGTTGGCCAGGTCATTAGAAGATGCGGACAAAAAGTACAGACAGATGGCTTGTCCGAATAAAGATAGCTTACTCAGTCTAGACTCTCTCTTCCAGCTTCTTGGTAAGAAAAATGCCGAGTAATTGGTTGGCTTGGTGTGAGAAAGTAATCATCAATTCAACATATTGCAGAAAAATAGGTAGTTATACAGCACGGCATGAAGGGTAACTTGGCAACAAAGTACTCGGCCTCAGTAAGGTTGGTTAGAATAGAAGGATTTGTTGTGCTAGCCCCTCTAGTCCTCAAGCTCAGCTACGGGTCAAAAGTCTAGTAGCTTAATTCCTATCAACATAGTTAATTGAAAAGTTCCCTTAGTTACTATTATTGACTTTATCAACATATTTCTATTGTTTCTTATTAGCATCGTCGTACTATGTATTTATAAGGATAATAAATTAGTCATGCATTTAACATTTGGTATTTGACCCTTTGTAGTAATCCATGATTGTTATTTACCTACGTCCTTATTAAAATGTTTTATGATTCTATTAAGATTATGCATTAGTTACCATAGTGGAAGTTCTACTTCTAAAGTCACTTCCAAAGCCAACTTTCCATTATGTTTTACCTAGTACAGATATTACAAGAAGGCATTTTGATACTTATTCTTAATGTAATTCATGGGAGGCATTTACTTGGTTGGTGTAGAGGTACAAGCAGTAGGTAGGTCAAAGAAGGAATTTCTTTCTATATTAACTCCACAAGAGGTAGGGGTTAATGTCTTTTAACCAATCAAGTTATATCTAGCATTTGTTTTATAAATATTTTATCTGGCAATATTACACTTAGTTAGATAAATATCTATAATTAGTAAGCAATACGTACAGTATTCGTGGATCACTATGGATGATACTTGATAGGTTATTATATAAAAAGCAATTCATATTCCTCTCTTATGTATAAAACATCAAGGTAACTATGATTTCCACAATCTCAACTAATTACCTGTATAGAATTTAATTTCATAAATACAGTTATTTACACATAAGAGATATCAAAAGAATAGATGTAAGGTTATAATATCACATTTGTGATGATTATCTTTGAATTTCCACCTTACCACGTCTAATATAGTCTGTCTTAATTTTCTAAAGCTTTTATAAGTATGTACATATAAAATAGCATTAGTATATCCTAAATAGGTACTGCATATGCATTGCAATTTAATTATTGGGGGTGGTGAAGGGAGGGCTCCAATTGGTAGAAAAAAACCCGCAACCCCTTAGGGTAGTTAATTTCTTATTTCACACATGAGCATTCACTCGTAGATTGAAGTTTATAAGATTACCCAAGTATAGAAACATTTTAGTTATATGGTGTGTACTAATTAGCAATAAGATTTTACTCCATAACTTTGAATGGTTACATTCAAGGGGGATGAGAATAGACATATAGAGCAAGTTTCTGTTACGATATAACTAATATTTTAGAGTTCTCATACTCTATGGCCTATACAATTCTTTTCTGCTTCAAACTAATGAAAGCTCATACATACTTATATGGTAGCACAAATACTTTATTTATTACATTTTTTTAAAGCAAGGAATACACACACATCCTTAACTTTGCCAACAATTAATTTTACACCAACCCCTATCCCTTTCAGTTGCATTTTCAAATTCATGAGGCTATACAAGTATAAACTTAAGTTTGTCTTCAATTGGAAGGCATCATATAGGTCGATCCATTACTAGATTCAGTTGTGTTTGCCTTAATAACAAACTACATCCTATTTCTAAGGAACCCTAAGTTAGACCGGTAATAATATAGCTTCAAGTATAGGTAACGTCTAAATGAGGTCCTAGTACCAATGAGTAGGTATGTTATCAGTTTATCATCCCTTACATTCATTTATGTCAATGGGAGTTGGCACCTTACATATTTTATTCCTAACTCGCAACATTATTCAAAACCATCACTTAAAGAATTACCATATTATTCTCAATCATTTGTTCTCCTAAATTCACCTCAAGTCCTTTACTTAACTCTCTGAGTCAGGTTTTATGGTACCTTCTAAGTTAGATCGTGCTCTGTTTTGCTACCTTAAGCTTAAATAATTTACATCATACAATTCAATCACAATCACACTCCACATTGCAATTGTACTCCAATCTTCACCATGATTCCTCTCATCATCCCTCTTATCAATTACTACCAACCTCTCCTAGACTTCCTAAGTTACAACTCATTATAATTCTACAAGTGATACAATAGTACAACAAATAATTTACTATCAAACATGAACTCTTTATATCCTAATAATTTGCTAGTCTTTATATCTATTAAAAGTGCGAACATGATAAGTAACTGTTTAAATTTAGCGGATCGTTCTAGAAATATGGTATACCCATGAGAATAGAGTCTATGCTTACCAAGTGAGAACCACCTAAACATTCCCCTATCATATAAAATACTACTTAATTAATCATCACCATCAACGAATTTAGGAGTTATTCTTTAACTTCTATAAGTCGTTCCTTCTTAGTCCATTTAGGATTTATTCAACATATTATGAGTATTTTTTTTTTTCCAAAATTCTATAATTAATTTGATAACAATTAGTTATTTTCCATGGTCTAGAATTATTACTTATGCTTTCTATACTTCTCTTATATATATTTATATTAGATAGAAACCTATAGCCTAAATTTTTTATTACCCACATATTCCTTACTCTCGATATTGAACCATGTGTTTATTAAATTTTATTTATGACATTTCAAAGTAAGTTCTTAAGAATCACGCTTTAAGTGAGTCTTTAAGAATAATACTTTGATACCAACTTAAAACTGTCGTGCCTTAAAGAGGTGAAGTAGTAACAGCCCTACCGTATGACCCATCCTATGATAGAAGCTAACCTTATAGCTACTATCATAGACCTATTTCACATAAGGTGAACCCAACTCAACTGTTTTGAAGCGTTCAATTCTATATATGCTTGTAATAAACCTATGTTTAATCCTTCAAGATGATTATAAAACTAAATTTCTATATCTACAACTTTCTAAAAGAATTGAATTGAGTTAGAAGTACTTGACAAAGTATTCCCAAAAATTTACAAGGATTATAAAATTATATTTATATGAGATACAAACAATTCCAAGAAGAGGATTATAAAAGCCTACAGGTTTACAAGACTTAATAAACTTATTAGTGGTGGAAAACTAGAGGGCTACTTAAGGAGACCCTAGTAGTTTTCCTACAAGTTAGCAAATTGGTCGTTTAAAACAAGTTTAGCTAGTTCTTCAATTCCTCACTTCTCATCCCCATTTTCTAATCTTCTAAAACTAGGTGGTGTGCTTGTAAGTTGACCTTAAACATATAAGACAACTATAGGGGATTAAGCGACAACTTACTTAGTAAGTAAGACGGAGACAAATGTACGTATTTAGCACAAACACATTTAGGGTTTTCAACTAAATTAGTTAGATGCAATGCATTAACAAACAGATGCCATCGCATGATGTTACTGGATCCGTCATAAAATTAGAGAAATTACGTCCGCTTTAATCCGAGTTGAGGAGTTTAACGTTATGTACTTGCAAATCATAACCAAATCAGGACTTATGCAATGGAGAACACCTTTTGCCCAAGATGACCTTCGAACTACGGCCCCCAGTCTTGTCTTGACCTCCTATCATGTTACTTAGTTCAACTACGGTAGAAAAGAACCATTTTAGCTATCTCATCAAAAGGAGTCCATGTTTGGCTCAAGAATTATAGCCATTATCTTAAGTGGGTTATGATGCATGTCAGGATAGGTGGTAGGCTAGATGTTAGGCCGAGTTTGAGTTATTTCATTTTTAGGGTGATTAACAAAGTTCAAACAATTCAAGTATTATAATATTCATAAAACAACCATAACATGAAGATCAGCTCCTATCACAGCAAATTGAATCTCAAACATAGGCACTGCATATACACAAACAGCTAACTACAATCACATGCAAATACATATTAAAGTCTCTAGATATTCTGAAATAATACTCTGAAATACTGTGAAACATTGATCCCTTTTACCTAGTTTCCTCATTGCTTAACTAGACGAGATTGCAAGTTGTTCCTTAATTGCAAACCCCTATATTATAAATAACATTTTTAGTAGTTATACTAGCTATATAATATCATTATTATTTTACTCATTATTCCTAGTGCTAAGATCATTATCTCAATTGAGGAAGTTACTGTCTAGGTTTTAAAGTCATTTTTAGATCAATTCTTTCTTCTTCTTTTTTCTTTTTTAAGATATCATTTGATTCGTCCTCTAAATTACCTTTCAAAAAATCCTCTAAATTTTGTTTATCCTAAAGTTCTTAAAACATGCTCTTACCTATTCTCTGAGCCTAGCTAGTTACAAATCACATATAGATACCCTCTGATTCAGCCTTTGATTAAGATTCAAGTATAGCATTTTACTTAACTATCGTCTAATTTATCCCCTAGATTGCCCTTTATAATAGCCTGTTAATGTGAAACCCTATTAAACTTCATATCTTATAATCTTACTAAATCCCTAAAGTTAGCCTACTTTCCATTTTCATCAATGCTAATAGAATATATTATGTACTTTTATATTTATAAAAAGAGGTTACATATATGTGGGTGTATCTTTATATATATATTTATTTATTTATTTTTAGGGTTTATGTTAAGTGATGAGTCTATTATCTTACACATTAAGTATGTTTGATGTATATATATGTTCTTAAATATTATTCCATGTCATTTATAATTTTTAACGTCCATATAATTCATATCTAATAGTTTGTTAAATTATCGAAACTTGTTTTGTGCGTTTCCAATAACTAATTTATACTCAACAATTCAATTAACTTACTATTTTGCTATTGTATTTTCTTAAATCCAATCTCGAGGGACCATTTCCACTAATCTTTTTAACATCATTGTAAAATGTAGGCTTAATCGGAGAAACTTTCATGATCACCCTAAAGTTTACATACCGATTTCAAATCAACCAACTGCTAGGCTTACCATTAACTTTTGTAGGGTCTCACACTATCTAACTTAAGCGGACAACTTGTGAGAACATCTAAGTTGACCATTCAAAACCTAGTTGCTAAAATTATAGAGCCTCACATGTGGGTTAACAAGACAAAAATTACTATAAGCCTAGGAAAAATGCAAACAAAATCATAACTATTAAGCTAGTTGATTATCTATTTTAAGTTTTTAGTCCTCAAATTATCAATTGTTAGTTGATGGTAATTTAAGTAATTTTATATGTTACCTTCATTATAAATAGCGTTCGTTATCAAGTAAATATAGGTAATTTACCATATTAAATTGTAGTTAAAGTAATGCTTACCTTGGAATTTTCGCAATACTTGGATGGGTTTGAGAATGGTGGAAGATTGGTACTGATGGGATTCATTTAAACTTCAGAAGGTAACATTTTCAGATCATAGGTGATAGTTGCTCAAAATTTCCCTTTTGATCTCGACTGTAAAGAGAAGACATCTATCTTTGTAAACCCTTCCTAATTTTGCAGTCTCTCCTACGCTTGTTGGTAGTTCTAAGATGTAAGTTTACTGGTACATAAGTGTATTACGTGAAGTTGGTTATATTGGTTGAGAGTGTTATTATTTTTCCAAATCATTTAGATTTATTTATTTTAAATATTAGCTGTTCAGCTGGTATTACTCCACATATGGTAGGTAATTATCGGTCCAATAGCGTCGTGCAACCTATGCTTCTAAGCTTTAGGCTGAAATTTGCCTATTTATTTTATTATTTTATCTTGCATTAAGTAGGACCGCACCATGTTAGATATTCGTAGTCTTCCTCCAAATGTCCTTCGACATTCAAAAGTATGTTTAATTATTTTTAAAAAAAATTCTTTTGCCGTTGTTCTCCCATAATTTAATATGATCCTGCCATTTTATAATTTTTAATGTTTCCATAATTCATCATTAGAAATTCGTTAGTTATTTGAAACTATTTCATGCATTTTCGATAATTGTAGAATAATATATAAAATTTAGCTAATTCAACTATAGTACTATTATTTTATTATATGTTTCGAGATCCATACAAACAGGGTCTCTTTGACCAATAATCCTAACCCATACATAAATTTTCTAGCTTAATTGAGTTGCTTTGATGAACTCCCTAAATCAACTACTTCAAACCTAATAGTGAAATTACTGTGCCTACATATAATTATATTGGATGTATATACATGCCCTCTAAATTTTACTTCATACCATCTTGTAAATTTTTTTGTTCATATAATTTTTATCTCTAAGGCATCGTTAATTATTGAAAATCATCTTACATTTTCTGATTAAAAAAAAACAAGTGTTATATTAAAAATTATTCTTTTGGCTATTTTATTATTATATTTACAAAATCTAGACTTGCAAAGTCACTTTGTTTATATTATATGTGTATGTATGTATATATACACATTTTTAGTAAAGTCATAGAATATCAACTTAATCAAGCTACTTTCCCAAATGTCCTAAAGCTAAATGCTTTGGACTTATTTTCTAGAGTATGGAGCTCACCATTCGCTTAACTCAATAGCTCCATCATGCTATATCTAAGTGCAAGATCCTAATTGTAAGTTTTGTAGGGTCTTATACCCAATCAACCCAGTCAGTCAAACCCAATTCCTATTTGACCTAGTTAGGTTTTTTGGATGAGAATGTACAATTGTCTTTTGCTTGTCACCAAAGAATGAACCAATTTACTAAAAATATTAACCTAGATGTGAGACTACACTTTAGCAAATACGACCTTAGTATCAAAATTTAGGACATCTATAAAAATTAACCAATTGTAACTCAAGAAAGCACGTTAGTGCTATACATTAGCTAAACGATCCATAGAATTTAGGTATATGAAATGGAATTACAAAATATTAATACAAGTTAAAAGTCATAAAATAATAATATTTCAAATTTTTGAAACAAGAAAATCATGAAACTCAAGATCAAAATTAATGTGCTCAAGGATTGAAAAAATAGAAGAAGAAATGATTGATGAAAAAAATGAAAAATTAATAAATAATAAAGTTTAACTAAATGTCACGAAATGATATTTAGGATAATATATAAAAGAATTTAATAACTATAATCAAAGAATTTCAAATACCCAATTTATAGTGTTCATGACAATGAACCATTTAAGCTTGAAATCCCCAATAGGACTCTAAAAAGTTAGTTAAAGAGGCCCCATAAATTTAAGTCTTGAAACGAAATATTAAAACATTAAAATTAATTACAATAGTAAAATTAACTCCTTTATTTCGTAAATCCTTGAATATAAAAATTGACCCAAAATAGAAAGGGAGTTTAGGAAAAAAATTAAATAAACAAAAAAATTAATAAATGTTATAAAAAATAATTAAAATAAATAATAATAATAAGTTCATTAATGAAGCTTAGGCTTTAGAAGCTTCAATAGAAACTTCTACTTTAGGTAAAATTAACTTAAGTAACATAAGTATAATTAAATAATATGAAAAACTTAAATAATAAGCTAAGACACATGGTTTTAATAAGAAACTACGTACTGAGGTAGATAGTTTTACTAAAAACCATGAATAGCCCATGGATTTAGACCATGATTTGAGAAAAACCACTAGAACACTTGGCAAAAAGAAAAGAAGACTAGTGACACTTGTCCCACATGCTTAAAGTCACCAACACTATAAAAACCTATCGTTACCCTCATTTTAAGCTCTTCAGATACTTTAAAAGTGGGGAAAATTTCAGGGAATTTTAGAGAAATTTAAAGAAAAAAAAAAGGAAAATTAGGAGATAATTTGAGCACATAGAGTTCCTAAACCAACAAAAGACCTAACAATGGGTGCCTACCCAACAAAAGCTCCACCAAACACCCTTCTTGGCTAACAAACCCTTGGTGGTAGGCAGTAGCCGGAAAGTGAATCGATGGTGAGTTTCCATTTTTACCTGATTTTCGATAAAAAGTTAAAAATAGTAAATTTAGTGAGAAAATTGTGAAAAATTGTATTCCTAGGTTGTTTTTAGTGTACTTTCATAGAAAAATGTCATTTTTAAAAAATGTTCATGTCTTATATATCGTCCCTAAGAAAAAAGCATCTTGGAATCGAATTTCAATTTGATTCTCAAAGGACCAAATGATGTAGTTTTCTTTTCAAAATTTTTCTAGTAAAAATCTTATATCATATAGATAATTGCTATGTGAAAATTTTTCCTAAAACTTCTCATTTGATTAGGGTTAATTTTTAGTTTTTTGGAAAACTAATAAGCTAAAATTTTGGGGAAAATCCGTTGTTTTTCAAAAATATTTTGTTAGACTTGATTTTCCACCACTTTTTGAATAAGTTTCGTTTACATGCAGTAGGTTGATTTTGATTTTGATTTTTAAATGGAAATAGGGGATTTTATGAAAAAACAGGTTTATGAAGCTGAATATGATTATTTTTACTTAAATACTTAAGTGGATTTTACTAAGTTATTAAATAGATATTTTTTTTTTTCTTAAAAAATCACTAGTAATCAGTGGCAAATAAAAGTAAATAGATGTTTTACATTTTATATCTAGGTTCTAAAATTCATGTTTCTTAGTTAAAGATATATAATATAAGTAAATTAGTGGGGGGTAGTATTTGGCAACTTTTTTGTTCAATTTCCGAATTATGCATGTTGAATTTGATGAGTTTTCAAACCATGCGAGTAGATATTTAAGAGTTTCAACAAGGTTAGGCATGGAAAAAAAATGTGAAAAAGTGAAGGTTTTTGTGAAATGGGGCAAATCTAGTGCCTGTAGAAGGTGATGTACAAGTTTTGGATTAGCTTAACAAGGAGTTGATAGCTATAAAAGGTTTTATAGAAGCTTTTGTAGGTTTTGCTGTAAACTAATGACATGTATAAGGTATGGTAAAAACTTCCCTTTTCAAGTTGATTATAAGTTATAATAATAGAAACTTCAATAAAAAGCTTTACAATAAAGGATATAACTTAGGATATTAGTAGAAGCTTGAATAAAAGGTTCGATAGATAAAGGATGTAACTAAGGATCCTAGTAGAAACTTTAGTAGAAGTTACCACAGACCTAATAAACCCTAATAAAAGGTGAAACCTAATAGAAGGTTAAGTAGAAGATTCCAATAACCTCTATAGAAGCAATAATACTTAATATCCATAACCAACACCTAAGGAATACTAAAAGAATGATAAACTTAAACAAAAGTATACTACTTAAAACACTCTTACTTCAATAAATTGTACTGAAATTGAAATATGTGATTTGTAATATAGGGATCGCTAGGGATGGAAGGACCAAGGTGTTCGACTTACAAGAGTGACTATGAATTTAGGTAAGTAGAATCGATGCTTAATGGTATTTTGGAGTACTATATAAAATTACTTAGAGGCAAAGGTGTAGATTTGCTTGTGGTTATAGAGTAGTTGATTATGTGCATGCAACGTGTATGGTTGGAAACTTTTTGCTATGTTATTTGATTGTTATGCAATATGTTGTGATTGCTCTGTTGTGTTTTGCTCTCTAATTTGATTGTTCGCAATTGGTTGGTCACCCCTAAAATGGACTATGCTTATTTCGTTGTATTATATCTAACTAACTGATTAACAACTCTACTTAATTATTGTGTTGTGTATGCTTCCGTCTCCATCTCCGTCTCCATCTCCGTCTCCGTCTCCTTATTGAGCAGTGGTTACTCATATTCCCATAGTTCTTTTGCAGGTCCTATAAGATAGATACCAAGATTAACCAATCCCCAAATGTATGTAAGATGGGCAAATAGGTCTGGAGTGAAGAGTAACTGGATTTGGAATATTCTTTTTATCTTTCATTTAAAGTTAATTAGGCCATTGTTATGACCTATATTAACTTGCAGTATTGTATTTATTGTGAAAAGGATTTTAGATATTTTTTGTTATAAATTTTCTTGGATAAAAACTCCAAGTAAATTTCTATTATCTTTCAAAAGAATTATATTAATTAAATTGTTATTTTTCAAAAGAAATATATGAACCAAATGTCTCTATTTTACTTTAGATATTGAACTGAAGATATTTCAAAATTGTTTAGTCGTATGTGCCTTATGTATACCAAGTCTATGATAATGGCTAAGTGGCTTACTTCTTTCATAAATTGGTGTACACAGAGAAACTGTTATGACTCTATCACTCTCGGGGCATGATAGTTTTTAGGTAGTATTATAGTACCGTTTCTTAAGGACTTGTGATACATAGTTCTTAAGGAACTTATTCTAAATCGTTTTAACTAAAATCAAGTAGATACACATACACTAGGTATCAAAGTGAGAGTAGCAGTAAATGTCATAGATTTCAAGTGTATGTATATATATCTTATGTAAGTAAAAGGACATAGAATAATAAAATCCTAAAGTAAGAATTTAAAACTCTGCTAACTTCAATTTATGCTGACTGACAAGACTACTGAATGAACTCATGACTATTTAGTTAAACTTTAGAGATTCAAAGGGAAGTAGAGATTGTTTATGTTGTAGCACCTAGTTGTAGAAGAATTTGTAGTTAATTGTATAGATGAACTCGTAGAACCTAAAGTAGAGTGTGAGTGAAACCCATTGTAGGAGGTTGTAGAACCTTTTGTAGAAGGTTAAGATAATGTTTGATGAGGGAAATCTAAAAGAGTTTAATGGAGAAGATAAAGTAGAATCATATGAAGAAGCCTTGTTGAACCTTCTGGACAAGGTAATGTAGAACCTAATGAGAATGAAGTGGTTAAACCTAAGGAAAAGGATTCTATAGGAGCTTTTATAAAAGTCATGGTAAAATCTCATGTAGAAGTTGAGATAAAATTTTATGATGACCTTGTAGAAGCGACAGTAGAAGATAACTAAGTAGTAGAACCTAATGGAGCAGGAGCTATAGAAGCTAACGTAGAAGGTCAGTTGCATAAGGATGGTGAGATGGTCTAGGAGGTCAATGATGTGGACAACAATGAGGATAAGGTTCAAAGGTTGATGAAGATAGAAGATGCTGGGGTTCATGAGGTGATCTATATTTCAGATAGTCTAAAGATTGTATTGTTGAGTTCAAGTTTCAATATTAATGATGGAAGTTATTAGGAGATGAAGTGGAGCACTTACATGGTTCAGGTAAGGAAAAAAACCTTAAAGAGTATCTTAAGGATGACTCAACAAGATATTATTCGAAACCTAGTTAATTTAGAATAAGTAGTGACGAGTGTCAAAACGAGGACATAAACCCAAGATGGTAAGGATGCAAACAGACAAAGATGAAGTTTGTTATGTAATCGATATCTTCATTAATGTAGTGTTTACTAAGTAGAGTATGGAATCAAGCATGATGAATTAATTTTAGTGTAAGGTCGATCGATTGGGCTACTAAAGTTGGTAATAACCTCTACTAATTTAAATAGCTAGGAAAATTAGTAGTTTTGATATGTAATTATCTTAGGCCTTAAGAACTTGTTTGAAACATTCCATAAAATAAAACATAGCCTAGTAACTTGCAATTAAAAAGAGGATCCTTTTTGCTGATCTGCATAATTTAACTTCAAACATGTGTAAACCTTTAATGCATTTAAAATTGTATGTTGAAATATAATTTAAAGTGTCTTCACTTTTATATAAGTATATTGTGATAATTTGGGTATGTTTGGTATAAATTGATATCAAATAATTATGAATAATGTAAACCTTTTAGGATATTTTTAAACTGTAATATATATGACTCACATGTGATATAATTATATTTCTACATATATAAGCTTTGAAATTGAGACTACATATATATATATATATATATATATAGACATCCTATTTTTACCCATCATAATTTTAGAGCAAATGTAATTTTTTTTTTCTCTCTTTTGATATAAGTGCGTTTTCAAAATTATTTATTTTCTTAGTATGTACGTAATTTTTAGTTAAACCTAGGCTTAGTATTATTTCATTTTATTATTTTTAGAAAAAGAAAAAAAAATTAAAACATACTTCAAAATAAATTAGGGCCAAAGCCTTGATAAGGGTTTGAACCCTAAGCAGGCAGGGGCATTTTAAGCCTGCATTTTATTTCTAATCTTGCACGTATGGGGCGCGTGAGTCACGTGCTCACCGCGTGAGTCACGTGACAAGCACCTCTTTTCTCCTTCTCCTTCTTTTTTTAATTTTATGCTTGCAATTTTGTGATTTCCAAAAAACAAAAGGAAAGTTTCCCTATTCTAACTCTTTAATTTTAACCCATGTTCTAACTCTATATATAAAGATATTCACCAGAATTTTATATTTCTGGAAACTACACATAGCATACTCCAAATTGAGACAAAAAACACATCTTAATTTTCCTAAATCACAGGTTAATTTGGACTTGAAAAAGGAAAAAAATATATATGAAACCACTTAAATGAAATTTATAAAATCCTGTTCTTTGAGCATTTTCCTCTAAATCCAAGGTGTGAACATTGTTTATTAATATGTTCTTGCCTATTTTCATCACTCAAACCAATACTTTCTTCAAAATTCAGAGACGGATCGAGTAAGACCATCTAAGGCCCCCATACCCATGATCTTCCATTTTTGCACTTTTCGAGATTAAATATAAGCTCCACTAGTATAAATAGGGTGCTACACTTTACATTAAGCATAAATTACAATTTGAAACTCACTTAAACATACTCAAACCAAGCTTTCTCTAAGGTGTGAATTTTCGCTCTCAAAAGACAACACCTCCTTACTAGAAGCCACCCAAAAACTCACTAAACCTGCTACCGGTTCATTACAGTGTAAGGTAACTCTTAGAATTCTTGCTTATTCTTGTTTGTTTTTATTTTCTTTATGTGTTTCTTGTGTACTAAATAATTGAGAAATTATGTTTTTAGGAATGTAAAACACTTGTTTGATGTAATTTTTACAGTATAGTCAATAGCATTCATTGTTTCTATAATATAATGACCATGTGGTGTTTATAGCTTATGATTGTTTAAATTTAGTATTTTGATTATTTATCATAAATCATGTTTGAATATGTGATTATGCAATTGATCTTGATTATTTTAATTGAACTAGACATTTTGATAAATAAACCATATAGTATTTGCTGTAAATCATGTTTGTGCAATATAGAATAGATGTCTGAACATGTAAATTATTGAACAGATGTTTGATAAGTAATTATGAAATTAGTTATTTTGATGAATCATGTTAATGTAATATAAAATGGATGTCTTAATTCAAAATTGCATCACAAACAAACTTTTTATATATAAATAATAAACATGCTATATTTCTGATTATAGGAATATTGTATGAATTTTTATTTAAGTGCTTTATGTGACTTATTTAACATATGTATCTTCAATGGGTTTCTTTTTTGTAAATTAAAAAAAAAATGTTTAGGCACTTAAAAAAAAAACATTTTTCTTAAATAAAAACCTAAACTGACCTACTTTCAAAGAACCAAGATTTCTCTTTCTTTTTTTTTCAAAATTTAGGCAAAAAAGGAAATATATTTTTGTAAACTAATTAATATGTAAATACTCAAAATAAAATAAACTAATCCACTAATTTTTTTCAACATGAACTATGGTAATCTAATCACAATTAGTGGATATGTAGGCATCCACGAAGCGACTTAAAATATGAAAAAGAAAATATCTTCCCCCTTTTCGTAAATAACTTTTCATTTTTTTCTCTTTTGTAATTAAATGTAATTTCATCTGCTATTTGTGAATAAATTTTGCACTTAGATGGATAATTTGAAAAAATAAATTTAAATTCGAAAAGTTAAAATGGTACTCATTTGGGTTTAATAGGATAGCCTCCAAACTCAAGAAAATCTGGTTTCTTGAATTTTTTTTTTTAAGTTTTCAAAATGTAGGCTAGTGGCTAAATTATAATTGATCCGCATAATCGGTTCTAATTTAATCACCTTCTTACGGTTTTACCAGGTGGTGACTCCAAGGTTTTTTTTTTCTTTTTAAAAGAAAATAATAAGAAATCAGGTTTCCTTAATTTTAGTAGAAGGTTTAAACTAAATAGCTTAAGGTTTACTTTAAAGCAAATTAAGGAAAACAAAAAAAAAAAAAAATCGAAAATTTTCAAGCTCGATAATATATATAGATATATATAAAAGACTTAACATGTATAGGATATTGATAAAAATCTATTGTACACAACAATATCATACCTAAACTTATGTATTGCCCTTTCTTTTAAGTATAATTGAATTCTATACAAGTAGTAAATCCCATTTGATTGATTGTCATGCCTAAAAGGGTAGTCTTGATGTGGCAGACTCTTAAACTCTTCTTGTTTGTTGTTAGGTGATTTTAAGGTAGGACTTTACTCCTGCAAAAATACAAAAAGCTAAATGATATCAGGGCTAGTCCGATGTAGCCACTTCGATGCTTGTGTTAGTAAGTGTTTAAGAGAGAAATAAGTGAATAAATATAGAGTTGAAGGTTATGAGAGAGTTTTTACAATGCTTTCTCTTTGTATTTATAGGTGAACATCAAGTGCCTGAAACATCAGTTAATCATTGGTCGTGGGCTATCCAGAGATCTTGTAATCAAGCACATCCTCAAAATATAGGAGTAGTAGGCAATTTTTCAATGAGATCGTACCATGTCATAATTGTTTGCGTTGCTTTCCTAAGTTCAAACTAGACATATTAACAAGCTGGCCTTTAAGGCTCATTAAGTGGATTAAGTCTCAGTTGGCATCAGCTAAGAATATAATTAGTCATCTTCTTATCAACCGAATAGCTAAGTAATATTTTAGGGTGAAATCCAACTATTAACATTTTCCCCCTAACTCCTGTGGTTGAGAATTCGACCATGGGAATAAATAAAGCTTAATGCTCGGTTTAGGCAGTTGGATGGTTAAGACCAAAATGTGTTTTCTAGATGCAGAGTGACGTAGGAGAGTTTGATTTTTATTTTGAAATGCGACAAATCATATCCTAAGGGAAAGGTTATAGCCTTTTAATTTTCCTACCCATTCACTTTTCTATGATAGCAAGCGCGACAGCTGTCATCCTAGCCATCATTATGCTATTGGGGCTAATAATAGTCAGTAATACTATAACCATTAGATTTCTAACTCATAACACATGTCATTAATCCATACTTGACCATCTAATTTGAACTGCATTCCCATCATAAGCGTATTAGGGTTATGAAGAAACCATTCATATATAAAAGATTTTTCCATATTGATAAAAGATTTCTTCACTATATCCTCATCCGTATCCACCTTCAAAGTTCTCATTTGCTTTTGACATCTCATCTTCCAAATTTTTGTCTAGATAATGATTCTCTTGTATAATTTCAATCAGATATGGCTCAAAGTGTCATCCGTCAACTTGTACTTTTAGATTCTAAGGCAATTGAGTTTGAGGCTACTTCTCTCACCCCACCCCCCAAAATGAATGGTTTGGTATGTTCTTCAAGTAGTTTAGCAAATAACATAATAGAGAAATAAGAAAACTCACTTGCATCAATGCTCTTTCGATGGATAACTATCCAGATGATAAGGAAGGAAGATCTATAGGTAGGTATTTGTATAATAACGTTGTTTATTACAGTGATTCTCTTGATGAAGTGGTGAGTGGTGCTATTAAAACACTCATCTCGAAGTATAACAAATAGTAGCAAGATCTTCCTAAGACATGGAATCTGCATAGGCCGAAGGAGGATGAGAGGGTGTGTTTTTTGAGAGACTGTAAGTTTCATATATATCTAAAATACCTCGATTTTGGACTACACTTCTCATTTTCTACATTTATCAAACAATTCATTAATTATTTTCAAGATAATCTATGAAGAGGTTAAGGTTAGGACTACACCCCAGTTGTTTAAATACTTCTTCATGACAAGGAGGCAACCCGATGGTTAGTATTTCATGACCGTTCAACATGGTCGAAAATTTATGAATGGGTTGAAGTTCAAAATCCACAAGTGGCATGATAAGTTTGTGTCTATTATATCATATGAAGATTCAGATTTTTGGACCTAATGAATCAAGCGTATCCATACCAAAGACATTGAATTGATGCCAAATAATGCCACTATAGCCAAAAAGATTCAAGAAAGAAGGAAGAGTAAAATGTTTTTCTAGGATGTTGAGAAGATAATAAGATGATACGAGAATGGGGATCTAATCTTTTCTAAAAAAGCAGGTAGGTGCTAGAGCAATAGCCGTGCCGAGTAGAGTTACAAGAGGAAAGTTATTCTCATTACTTAGGAGGAGAATAGTCACCTTTGAGCTTCACTTGACATGGATCTCGTAAGTTCTTGATTTTTCTCTCTTTCCCATTTTTAATACTACTATCCTTTATTGCAGACATGAGTGCAAGTAATATAGATCCCACTAAGCTGCTGGCCTAAGCAAAGGCTAAGAAGCTAAAGCTTAATAAACTTATAGGCATCAAAGCACCTATCACTCAACTGTTCGCACCAAAAAAGGTTACGCAGGAGAAAGCCATGACATAGGTTGTTGCCCCGAAAAAGGTGACTCATCCCATAGATAAGAGTTAAGGGACTGGATAGACGGGAGCCATTAAGGCTACACAACTTGAATTAATCCCTTCTTTGGAAAACATTCCTCGAGAGGAAGTGTCGAGTGAGTCCTAGTGAGAGATCGATGGTAATAGCAACACTAAGGTCATTCCTTAGGAGATGTCGGAAGGCTCATTGGGCCAAAAAAACAATAAGCCAAGTCCTAAAAGTAAAAGTGAGAAAGAGCTTGTTGGTCAACCTCCGTCCAAGAAATTCAAGGCCTTAGATGAGAGGACAAAAGAGGCTCTAAGGAATAAGGCTCTCAACATTAGTAGTGTTGATTCGTTGCTGACCATGAGGTAGGCGAGTACTTCATGATATGCTGGAGCCAAAACATCCTACATACTAACTCGGCCTTGAGTGATAGGACAAAATCCTTAGCCCTAATGGGGGGAATCACTCTCCCTAAGGATAGGGAGATTGCAAAGAAAGATGTTGACATAGTGGATGGTTGTAATAAAGGACATATTACTGTTAAGTTGTATGATGTAAGTACCAATCACCTCTTCACTTATGACTCATGCTCTATTGCTAATATAATCTTGTCTACATGTAGATTAGTAGCCATGTTTTGACAACTCTAGATGAAGCCGACAAAGAAATGAAAAAGGTAATATTTACATGTTGTTGCTTTGTTGAGAAGCAAATGACTTATTCATCTTTGTTAATTTATTGTAGAAGGTTGAGGAGGCATATAACTCCTCAAAGGCTCAGATTATCGTGATCGAGAGTGTAAGAATTAAGACCGAGATGGAGGCTAAGAAACTTTAAGAAGAGCTTTTAGCTTAGAAGTTGGGACATTCCTTAGTACTCGGTGAAGTCTCGAGCCTCAAGCCTCAAGGTCAAGAGTAAAGAGCAGTAAAAGAAGATTAAAGACCTAAAGGAGGAGCTTCATAAGAAGCGAGATGACTGTTGGGGGTTAGGTTAAATGATCACCTCAATGAGTGATGAGGAAGAAAAATTAAGGATGTGAATAAAGGAGTTAGGGATAAAAATCTCTAAGCTTGAGTCTTGTGTTGCTGAATTAGAGGAGGCAGCAAAAAAGAAGCCCCCAATGGAGGAAGCACTAGAAATCATGACTCCCAGTCGGCAATACAAGAGATTGCTTAGGAAGAAGCTTCTATAATGAGTCCAACAAGTGAGAAATGAGATTTTAAAAGTTTACCCTAACTATGACTTATCATGCCTAGACTTTGCTAACATTGACGAAAATGATGCTAGCAGTGGTAACAAAGAAGTTGACGAAGAAGCAGATATTGAGGTTCAAAGGTAAGGTGGCAATGATGAAGCCAATGTTGAAAGCTCTTGTCGATGATGAGGAATGACCATCTAAGGAGACCCCCCAATGTTCATAAAGAGATGTCCACCTACTCTATGACTCTTAGTGCTAGAAAAGAACTAAGCTCCAGGAGGGTCCCATCTTCTTCTAATTAAGACAATACTTCTGCCTAATCAAAGAACAAGAACATTCTGGATTCATGAGATTATCTGTTAATTTGTATTTTATCTAGTACTTGTTGTGGACCTATATGGTCAAGATGACTACCATCATTATAATGAGATATTTGACTTTTACGCCCTTTATTTTCATTGCACATTTAATTTCATGTACGTAATTAGCTTTTGGGCGCATTTCTATTTCACGTGTATGTTAAATGTCTTTTCATAGATAGTGTTTGTTAGTCACAAAGGATATGAACTAGTGTTTTTTTTTCTCTACCCTGAGATTACCTATTATAAGGCATAATATAGTTCATTCTCTTGTTTCTTGGCATATTACAAAAGAAGAATTGATGTTACTTGTCAATAATTATTAAGGCCATTAACCGTTTAATTTCACGTGTATTATTAGCTTTTAGGCACATTTTTATTTCACACATATGTTAAATGTTTTTTCATAGATAGTGTTTGTTAGTCACATAGGATATGAACTAGTGTTTTTTTTCTTTGCTGTATGATTACCTGTTATGAGGCATAATAGAGTTCATTCTCTGTTTCTCAGCATATTGTAAAAGAAGAATTGAAGTTACTTGTCAATAATTATCAAGCTCATTGACCGTTATAGGTTTAAACTTATTAAATATTGGTTCATTCATTGTATAGCTAGAACTTCATTAATTCGTTAATCATACATTGATTGAGAATGAAAACGACGGGAAATATTGATGCTCATAAACTTAAAATGGACATTTCATACTTAAAATAAGATGAATGTTTAGGATAGAAACAAACCATAACATCAAAGGAACTAAGCAAAGTAAAGCTTCAAATTCTTGACATTCCATGCCCAAGGGATGATTGTCCCATTCAACCTTTCTAGTCAATAAACCCCCTTGCCTACGACTTCCTAATTGGTGATGGGATGAAAAACCAGCACCTACACTCTTTGTGATTCTTGTCTTCGCCATGTAGGTGTGTAATGAAAAACAAACGGTGCCAAATGTTGTTAGGTAATTTTAGGGTAAAACTTTGTTCTTGCAAAAATACAAAAGGCTAAATGATACTAGGGTTAGTTTGGTGTAGTCACTCCGATGTCTAAGTCAGTAAGCATTTGAGAGAGAAATAAGTGAATGAATATAGAGTTAAAGGTTGTAAGAGAGTTCTTACAATGCTTTCTCTTCGTATTTATAGGCGAGCATCAGGTGTTTGAAATAGCAGTTAATCATTGGTCTAGGCTACATGGAGATCTTATAATCGAGCACATCCCTAAAATATAGGAGTAGTAGGCAATTATGTAATGAGATTGTACTAGATCATAACTTCTCGCATTGCTTTCCTAAGTTTAAACTGGCATATTAATAAGCCGAGCTTTAAGGCCCATCAAGTGGACTGAGTCTTAGTTGGCATCAACCAAGAATATGATTAGTCATCTTCTTATCAGTTGAATAGTCGAGTAATATTTTAAGGTGAAATCTGACTATCAACACTATCGTTCATGAACCTTCTATACTATGTACAAGGCATGCATCCACAACAAGATACAAAAAAAGGAAGGGCATACAGTTCATCTTTAAGAAAAATTATAACCACAATCTAATTATATAATTAATAAACATAATACTAATCATGAGTTAAATCATGGCTATGAGTCTTATTACATATTTTGATAAGTTTAATAAGTAGTCCTAGCTATAATAATATAGTTAAAATAACATAAGTTACCTCATACTAACCTCGAGCATAGCTTGCTTAGGCACCAGCCAAATATCTTGCAATGACAAGAGTTTGAGGGAGGTGTAAGTTATATTTACTTTAGTGAGAAACCTTATGCAAACAATCATATGAATGCAAATAACCATATGCAATGCAACAATAAATCTACATATAGCATGGTTTTAATGCCCACTGTTGCTTGGGTTGGAAAATAAATCCATTATATATTAGCTCCAGTTTCCAATCACCTTAGCCTAACCATTTATTCCTTATTTAAATTCCTTTAACATTGAGTCCTTAACTTAATCTTTATTAACTCAGTTTTCAACCGACACCATAGGTGTAGATGTGAAGAGCCCTTATAGTCTTGCTCACCCCTAGGCTATAATCTATAGGAATCAGTCTCAAATAGTGGGTGACATTTCCTGCTATCGCTTAGCTCCCAAAGAATGGGACAAGTCACATTGTACAATTCAATCATTCATCCAAATGCCCTTAATCACACAACCAAGTATATGTATAGCAACTACTTTGATAATATTTCGATATGTTAAAGTGTCTTAATCATATAACCAAGTAGAACCAATCACATGCATGATCCCAATTATTCCCTACATAAATTCATTTTCAATCAATATATGAAGTATAGTTTACCAATCTACAAGCACAAACAAATACAGTACTCATAAGGTACTCACTTTACCATAATTGCTAATCGTCGTATTAATCAACTAATCAGTCCTCATCTAGATCAAATTCCCTTGGAAGTTATAAATACAAAGCAATTAGTAAGTGTTAATAGAATGAGATATCTTACCCAAGTTCCTTAAATTCGTTATATTTTCCTAGCTACTCATAAATCTTGTGTTGGTCGTAAAATATTTGTTTTAAGTCCATTTTTCGTGTTCTTATAGTCAATTTCATGTGATTTTAAACAAACTTTCATATGGTGGGGTCTATTTTGATAGATGGTACTCACAACACTTGGGATTAGGTTAGATAAATTGTCATGCCCTGAAGTGATAGAATTGTAACAATCCCGCCATATAAATTATTATAGGATAGAAGCTGACCTTACAAACACTATCTTAGACATGATTTACATAAGGCGTCCATAAATAAAGCGCTTTGAAATAACAGTTCATGAAATAAGAAGATTATTTTCTTGTAGAAGTATGAAAAACACATCCTAAGTTTCTAATGTCCCAAGTAATATTTGTATGATTTAGTAACTTAATCTTACTTAAGCAATACATAGTTAGATACTAAAAGATTCAAAGATAAGAACCAAAACTTCAAAAGTGTAATTGTTCATCAGTTTTATATCTTCGCTCTCTAAGATTCAACAGTCGCTAGCTTTAAGGTAGTTATAATACCGCTCCTTAACTATCACTTTTAATATCATTTATAGAGATGTGAGCAACCAACAACTCAGTAAGCTAGGATTGAGATATAAGAATATATATTAAGCATAAGCAGGGTTATTAGCCAATTATTTAAATGCAATACAACAAACAAATGCGATCATAAGATGTTATCCAATTTATCGTGAGATTAGAGAAATAATACTAACTCTAATCAGGGTTAAAGAGTTCAACGAACATTCAATAACTTATGACCAAACCTAAGTTTGTGCAATGGAGACACTGCTCTTCCCATAACTACCTTTGAGATATTACCTTCACCCTTGTAATAACCTCCTTTCATGTCACTTAGTTCGACTAAAAATGAAGAATAGACCATTATGCTCCAAAGTAATCCTTTTCGAAGAGTCGATATTTGGTCAGAGAATCCTAAGTGTCCCCTAATGGGTTGCAATACATGTCTGATTAAAATTACAAGTGTATAGTTAAGTTTAGTTTGAGGCGTTAAATCAATTTACGCAAATCAAACAATTGCCATACAAAGTAGCAAACCAGAATCATATAACTAAGTTTAGAAAAACGCATACACAAGCATATACTATGAAATAGTATTTGAAAATACAGTAACGTATTAATCACAAACTTACTTAGACTCTTCCACTTGCTTATTAGGGTATGATTTGTGATGTTGCATTATCGTTATCCCCTATAATATAAATATCACTTCTAGTACTCATACAATCACTATATATATAGGCTTTATTCTATAAATTTAGATTATTATCTCAATTTATAGTTTTACTACACTTAATTATTTAAGTTACAAATCTGCTGTGATTATTCTTATTTTTAGCTAGGTTTTGATTTAGCTTCTGATTTCTTCTTTGATTCAGTCTCTAAATCAAGTTCTAATTCAGCTCCTAATTTTAGCTTATTCATAATTCTCTAAAATGCCTACTAACCTGTTCTACAAAGTTTAACTACCTTTAACTCAGGTGAAGATAGTCCCTTATTTAGGTTTGGATCAACTCTCTAGTGTACTTTTACCAACCCTGTTTTTAATTCAGGTTCTGAATTAGCTTTTGATTAGGATGCACCCCATCTTTCAACCAAAATTTCCACAACTTCTACATATAATTTCACTTCTATAGCCAAGATTAGTACCCAAGTACTACTTCTAACTTTAGCCCCATTTTATGATCATACTCATAACCATACTTTATTATTTACCAATCTTAAATTATGAAATTATGCAATTTTTGATCAAACAACTTTTTTACTATAAGTAACTCCGTTTCTCTTCATTTAATTATCTTCAAAACTTGTTAATATTTTGATTATGACATAAAGTATACTAATTGGTTTGGTTGCCCTTACAAAAATACTACAACAGCACATTGTTTTTGCATAAATCAATATTTCTCCATAATTCATCTTTAAAATTTCAACAAATTGATCATAAAACATGAAAATATAATATGTGAGCATCTTATATTCAAAAATTAGGATCAAAACTACATCATTTGTCAGTTTTAAAATTTGCTCAAAAATTAGTTTATACGTATCATTTCTTTAGGAACATATATTTGCACTAAAAATTTGGCAAAACTAGTTTGATTTTTTAAATCTACACTTGAAACTACTTAAGTAAACCAAAATTCATAATTTTTGAACATGGTATGGTATTTTTTATAAAATATTAAAGATCAGATGAGAAATTATAACTCATTGGCAAACCAAGCTATGCTCACTAGCAATGCCACTAAGCTTATTAGCAACCCTAGGTGTTAGGTATGCTATCAGGTGGAGGTGGTCGTCATCCTCTCCTATGTTGTCTGTAACCCCTTGCACCATGATTTAGCTTTAATTACCCTTATATTTTGTATAATTTGCTAAAATTGTTTTTGCATGTTTTCTCTACTCAATCCTATTTTTCTAAGTTGCTATTTGATCAAATAAGGTGTTAGAGCTGGACTCTAAAATTTATAGAGGTGAGAAAGGTCGGTTAAGAATTTTCTCAAGGCTAAGTGTCCCTAAATCTCTAACTTGCTCTAAGTTACATGTCCCTATCACCACTTTTTTTTTTATGCCAAACCACATCTCAGCTTAAAACGCCTCATTCCAACATATTCTAGTATAGCACATCATTTTTCTAAATTTTTCTATTTTTATTTAGTGTTATTTAATATATTTTAGGTATTTTAAGTAATTTCAGGTATTTATGCCTACAAGTAAATGCATATAATATAAATAAATACTCCTGAATATTATTTAAGCTATTTTATAATTTTTAGTACATATATAATTTATCTGTAATAATTTGTTAATCATTGAAACTTGTTTTAGATAAATAACGAATAAGATATGTTTATTCTATAAATATAATATTTTTCTATTTTATTATTTTATTTTCTTAAATCCAAACTCATAAGGTCACTCCTATTTATATTTTTAATTTTATCATAAAATTTAGGCTCCATTAAACAACTTACACTTTTACTGTAAATTTTACAAACAATTTTTGAACCGATCGATTGTAAGTTAATAGCCAATTTTGTAAAATCTCACATAAATTGAGCAATTTCAAGGTTTACTTTAACCTTTGTTAGTTTCGGGCCGATTTTGAGGATATAGTCTATTCTTTTTCAAGTTTAGTCAACTGTTGGGCCCAATGGGCTTTCATATTTATGATTGAGCCTCTTATGGTGGCACGGTCCATGGGTCTTTGAAGTCCTATTTTGCTTCTGCTTGTTAGCCTAAATTTGTGATCAACCCATTAAGTGTTTATTCTTTAATCAACCTTCTTTTGTTTTACTTTAGATGCTTTATTATATTTGCAATGACAGCTAGCTGTTAGCTAAACTCCTAAGTTTTAGATTTAGGACTCTTAAATATAGCATTATTTTGGGACTTTTCAAGAGGAAAGTTGCATGCCATTCCTATATACACATGTTTGGTTACAAGTGTTCACTTGCTCTATGCCATGATAACTTGCTCTCTCATGCAACCAGTTTTCATCCCTTCCTCTCAGTCAGAACTCAACATTGTAATGAGACATCAAGAAATTTTACATTCTATCATGGAAATATGGGTTATAATGTCATATGCAACATGAGTTTTGTAAAGTTGGTAAGGTTTATATATACATATATGAAGTGGATGAGGGGTACATAAATGGACTTAGCATGAAATATATAAAGTAGATATGAAGTTAGTGTGGAGGAATTATTCTAATTCAATGGAATTTGCATTGGACATATATATATGGATATGTATATACACACATGCGTATATACATACACAACCAAAGAAGGTTTCCTACAAATCTAGCTCATGGACATTGTGAAGCAAAAATTAAGGTAAGTAGAGTACTACCACTACTAATGCCAAAGATTCAAGCTTTTCCCTAAGGTCCGAGCTTCTTGCTTACTGTAGACATCACCCCAAGTTGATTTTATCTCCTTACCTTAGGTCCCAAACACCTCCATCTTGATGTTTAAAGGTTAAGTTGGTATGAAGGAGACAAAGATGATAATGGCTTGTTGAGGGTAGCTTTGTATGTGGATGTATGGATTGTCCTTGTAGGTAATGAAAATTTGTTGGCTTGGCAGAAGTTAGAAAGGATCAGAAATGGAGATTTAGTTAGTTTTTAACATGGAAGTGAAGATGAAATGAAAGATGACATAGAGATGGTGGTTGTGTTTGTGGCCAATGGTGTAGGAGGAGAGAGTAACAGACTTAGCTTTGTTATCCTTGTATTTTACTAAGCTTGTGGTTATAGGATTAAAAGAAAAGGAAGAAGATTGATAAAGTGAGGATGTGATGAAGTCAAATGCAACATGCAACCGGTGATGAGGAGAAAATAAAAAAGTTGGTGACTAGGCTTATCTTATTGTGTTGCAACATGGAATTTGCAGGGATGAGGAATGAAGGAAATTTGAATTAGAATGAGGCACTAGGAATCTATTCACCGATGGTAGACCAAAGGAAGAGAGTGGGGTTGCATTTCTTCCTTTGTGTAACATCCTAATTGTTTAGGTCCTAAGAAGTTTTCAAGGGAAAAACCTAAACTAAAAGTGGCAATATCCCTCTCCCCTACAACATACACAATTCCACATCACCATGGTTTGTGTACCCAAATTATTTTGAAGTGTTAATTAAGTCGACATGTGATGGCCTTTTCCCTTAGCCGACAGTGGAGTAAGAGTAAGGAAGAGAAATTTTTTTTTTTTTTCTTTTATCCTTTCTCCTAGTATTTCCTTTCTAGTGTTCATTGTTCCTAAACAACAATCTAGGAATCTCCTTATAAGTACATGTTAGTTTCATATAGTAAGCAAGTTTTTCCAAATGGCTTACATTTGTTACTTTCAAGAGTATTAACTTCCTCTTATGCTTTTGTTAATGTGCATGATGAAAAATTAATAAAGGGGAGGGGGCATGTGTGACCAACAATAAAGTGAGTATAGGTTTTCTATTTGAAACTTTTCCTTTCTAGCTTAAGGCTCATACTTTTAATTTTTAAGGGTTTTTATCAATGAGGAATTTTCACTTGAGTGTCGATTAAGGGCAAATTACATACTTAAATCGTGAATATACTTATAAGCCCTACAAATCTAAGGAATGGATTAAATAAAGCTTAAGCCCTCTCAAGACGTTTCTCAAGGATTAACTAACTTAAATCTTAAGACCATATCCATGTACATACACCTTAATTTCTTGATTGCGAATGAATAACGAAAACCCTAAACCTGAAACTTAATAAGAGTCCTAAACTTACTAAAACCCTAAACATAATTGAACTCGAAATCTTGATAACACCCTATTTAAATTTGAAAGCCTATGATTTATCTTAAAAACCAACACCAATACCTAAGGAAGTCAAAAGGTAAAAAAATCTAGACTTATGTAATTAAGGTTACTTTATCAAATATGATAATTGAACCAAAAAAAGAAAAAAAGAAGAAGAAGGGGAGAAAGAAGGAAAGCCTAAACCTTAGCACTGGCCACCCCATGATCCTTCCCTATCCTTCATTTTGTTTCAAATGTAACATGACTCTACAATATAACATCTAGTTGGGAGAACATTTGAAAAAGCTTAATAAATCCCTAAGATTGACAAGACAAAACCCCGCTTAAATCCCTAAACAAGTTTTACTATTTTTAGTAAGTTGTCACTAGTCACTTTTTCCATCAAACCAAATTAGGAAAAGGAGGAGACAAGGCAAGCCACCCTATTCCCTTCTAGCCACCAGTTTAGAGCTCTCTAAGAAGGCCATCATCTCATTTTCTTGTCCAATGAAAACCTACCCAAATGACCACCCTTGAAACCCTAAAGAACCAGTCAACTCATCTACCCCATTGCCCCATTTCAATTCTCAAGAAACAAGCTAAAGAAGGCCCTAATCAAACTACCCCCAACCGGCCATTTAGATATACCTTACCCCTACTTGTATTTCCTCAATTTCCACCCATCCAAACACTTGAACTCTAGCCTTGAACACTCCCTAATAATCCATACAGGTCACGTTAGCCAAGCTCTACACATACATACCATATTGCCTTCATCTCTTACACCACTTAATAACCAACCATATCAAGCTATCACTTAAGCTACTCATCCTCTCCCTTTCCATCCAACTTAGTATCTCCACTCTTTAAACTCCAAGCAAGGGTCAAGGAGGTAGTAAAAGACACTTCTAGGAAGCTAAGGCATGGTTTAAGGAGGTCTACACCAAGGCACCATCCACCCCTTACAAGTAGTGAAGTTCCTTTTCATCTCTTGATGAAATCCTAGAGCATTCATATGGTAAGGCTTTTCATTGGCATTATATTTTCGAAGCTTTAAGGGTTTCCTAAACTATAGGAGATTTGTAACTTCTTAAGGAAAAACTTTCTTGTACATGATAGATATTATTATGTCCATCTTGTGAATTATGGAGAAAACAAGTGTATGTTTATGAAAACTCAAATAGGAAGCTTTTTAACATGCAAGACTACAAAAAATAAAGCCAAGATAACTCCCTTTATGTTGTTAGACATGGCTACACAATGGCCACAGAGGTGTTTATCTCAACTCGTTATAATATATTCATACATAAAAGTACTTTTGAGTAGCTGTATAACGTGGATATGAAGCTTTAATGAAGAAATACACAACAAAACCCTAAATAAGCCCCCTTCACCACCTTGGATGCCTAAAATACCAAGTTATTTACAAGTGTCATATGAAATGAATCATCTAATAAGGAGCAAGATAAAAGCCAAACAAGTGTTAAGTAAAGAAACAAGTTAGATTAAGACCCTAAGTTGGTAAATATGTTAAAAACTCAAGGAAATGAGTTAAGAAATGAGCTTTAAGGCCCCAAAATTTGACCTACCAGATCTGTATCAAATGTAAAATACACTTAAGGATATGACAAATTAAGTTAAAGGCCTAAACAATGCTAGTAGGATAGAGATAAGAGGCCTATGATACCTAATCAGGCCAAAAGACCATAATCAAACCCAAAAACCATCTAAACCCAAGGGAAACCACCCTTGGTAGCATCAAAATATGTTTAAAATATTCAAAAAGATCCACCAAAACACTTAGTAAGCCCATCACAAGAACCGAGCCCATATATAACATAAAAGCTTACTGAAAGACTTGTAGAATAAAAGATGGAATCAAAGCCAAGAACGAACATAAAACTTTAAGAAATAGATCATGTGTGAATAATAAGGTCTAAATAATAAGCCAAGGCCCAAAACCAATTAAACCTACAAAATGGAAAACCAATAATAAAAAACAAGTACAAAAAGAAGCATTTAAGGAAGACTCACCACTATTCTAGCCAGAACGCCAAAATGTGGGTACTACCTTCCCAAATTGACCACATCACATGAAAGAACATTAACAAATGATAAAAATCGATTGTAAGATCATAAAGATCAAATTTAAAATGAAAAACTTACATACAATTGAAGAATGTAGCCTAACTAGGAAGAATATGAGAATAAGCCATAATAATCAAAAGATAAACTTAGTAATTTTAATAAGATAAGACTCTAAAATGATAAATTCTTATTTTACTTATTTACTTTGATTAGGTGATATCGATTTCAAGGACAATTTGCCACCTAATTATTATGACTAGCATATATGGTTGAGTGAGTAACTCCTGATAACTCCATGTTTGATTTTACTTGTAGTTAGTAGCACTAAATACCTTATATATGATAAATTATTGCATGTAGGTTTGGGAATATGCATGTGTGATGTTATTGGTTGTCGGACAACCTATTATGGCTATAAGAACTAGTAATGCTTGCATGATAGATGCTTATAGGATTGATGCTTATGTGTATTGATTGAATGGTCGCTTCAATTAATCAACTTAATACCTACTTAGCTAATAATTAAATGGATCATGCATATCATGACGTTGCATTATACTTATATCGATTGCCACCTCATGTAAAAGATAGGAAGGAGCTCATAGGAGTAAGAGCTCATGAATGGATTGTTTTGGAGTACACTATTGTACCATATTTGTTGAGTCCTTATCTAAGCCTATAGGCTTATTAAGTACTAGGAGATACTAACCATATGTCTAAAGGTCATGTCTTAAGACTTTCACTTAGGGCATATGCACAAATTGTAAGGCCATCACACTATTAGACTTGGAAATTTTTGGGTTTTGGAAAGTTTGTATTATTTTTCAAAGTAAAATATATATGTACATATGTATGTATGTAAATATGTAAGCCCATTGGTGCAATTGTGGATAAAAACTTAGGTACTAGAACTCAATTGATAGTTTATGTAAGTTAATAATCTCCAACCTCAACTATAGAGGGCAAGATTCTAAGTTGCAAGCAATTCTTAAGCCGCTACATGTACTTATTTAGCATACTACTTGTTGCCTACATTCATATGCTTATTAATAATTATTTTTTGAAGCCATGGTAAGAGGGATAGCTCACTAAGAGTAAGCTTATACCCCCATATATTTCTTTTAATGTAGGGATACTTGTTTTGTTGTGCTAGGACACAGTATGCTTGAGATTAGTTACGAATGTATGAGGGTTCGTGGGATGGGATGGCTTATGCGATGGAGTGGATATTTTGAGATAGATATCTAGGATTTAGCCTTTCCTTTGGAGACTTATATATCTTGATATTCTGTAGCTCTTGAGACCATTATTTTAGTTTGTTTATGTTTTAAGGATCTAATATCTTGTAGACTTGATTATATTTATGAAATTAAGTGAATGTTATGATTAATTATTTTGCTATGGTAGTACTTATCTAAATGACCTAGAGTAATTGGAAGTGGAAGTAGCCATGTACGTTGCATAAAAGAGCAATGATTAACAAGGGTGTTAATCTTTGGCCTTTGTACGATGTATGGCAATTTGCTACAACTAAGGCATTAGTCGGGTCATGTCAATGCTTTACCCTTTTTCTTGACTCAGGTTGTTAAATTATTTAGCCTAGCTTGATTTGATGCTCTTCTCTTTCGTTCGATTCAAGTTCGTAGGTTTTTGTCGAGGTTTAAATCTACTCTTTAGGATCTAGAGCTTTTCTTTAATTGATCCTAACTTAGATAGCTCATTAGAGTTTAGTGAATTCTAATAGGTATTGCAGGTAAGTTTTGAGTCTCTAGAAAAATTTATATGGTTTACACTTACAATGCTTATATACTCATATCATGAATATATATAATAAATTATCTATCATTTGTTCACTTAGTAGAAATTTTCAAGGAAAGTAGAATTATGTTGTTACCTTGTTTAAACCTACAAACTAAATATATGTATGCCAAATTGACTATAACTAATGGTCCCGATTATAGAATTTGGTTAAGGTTTGTGATAGAAAGGGTAATAAATAACTTGACTCTAAGTCACATATCATATCAACCCCTACCTTTTTCATATACAAGATTAACCTTAGAGAATTTCTCTCACTATCATTTATATCACATGAACCTAATTATAAATAAATTAGAGCCAAGTCAAGTACCTATCCTCATTCTCTTTCTCTCAACCCTATACAAAATCAAACCTGCAAAATAATCCTTCATCAGCCCCTATTATTCATCAACCTACTTACACAAGCCAAACTTTACACGATGAACATCATGATCGAATAACCTTAAATATCCTAACAATGATGTAATCAAACGACAGCCCTAAATTTAAGGTTAAAACTTAATCCCGAATATCAAAACTATATTGGTCTGTCTTAATCATCATCACCAAGGATGATACGTCGATATGAGTAGTAAAATATAATAACAATAACTATAATAATAATACAAGAACACTCTAAAAGAAATAAAACTTACTCAGTCAACCTTTCATAGTGGGCAATAAACATGAAAAAAAAAATAAGAATGCTAGAACCAATATGAATTTAAATTAATTAAGACTCAATAAAATGCAACTAAGAAACAACCAAAATAATAATCTTCATATGTACAAGCATGCATATTCAAGTGGAAAGGAATGGCAAATTTGTATTGTCTTTGTTGGATTAATAGGCCCCCCATCAACCTTAAGTCATGTTGAATATTGTTGCATCAAGTTGAGTTAAATACATTGAGTCAGTTGTGGATTGTCTTAGTTAAGTTTGAGTTAATAGGAAGTCAAGATTTGCTACTCATTCCTACTAGTATAGTTGTGCTAATATATATAGAGTATAAGGAACTATGAAACTAGATAAATAAATAATACTCAGATATGTGACACCCAAAAGTAAAAGATGAACTACCAAAATAATTAGAAAATGTGCTAATGCAGACAAATCTCGAATTTCAAAATCTATCACACAACTCACCTAATAATGGCAATTATATAATAATAGCGACATAATTATATTTATAAGCCAAGATCAATAGGAAATAGTTAGTTTTAAAAATCAAATAACAAATGTAATCATAATAGGATTCAAATAATAAAATCTTACTTAAAACGGCACAAGATATATATTAAGAGATATAAAAAGATGACATAAGTAGCAATAATGAGTATAATAAAAACAAGGCAAAACTTGCATATAAATAAGGAATATTATAGTATTTGAAATATTTGGTGGTAAATTATGGAAAATTTTTTAAATTAAAAGACCACATTATATGATATACAAGTATAATTAATAGATCCTAAGATTTTCAGTAGAGTAATTACAGGTGGATAAAGATTAAAATATCCATATGAAATGACTGAATATAATAACCACCAATCATAGGTAAGTTTACAAAAGGCTAGAGGAAAATAAAATAGTTAATAGAACTTAGTCTATAATAAAACCTTAAAACTATAATGTACAATAGAAATCAATAGATTATGCAAACCGTATTAGAATCAATACGAGTGAAAAAAAGATAATAAAGAGTAGAGTCTACTTGAACTTGTTAATAACCTTAATTATTTTAGCCCAATAAAATTTTAGAAACATGGACAATGTGAATATTTGCTCGATTAAGATATGGTTATAAATGGATTATCCTAAGCCCTAAGATTATTTAGCAAGGTTACATAAAACCTAAAATAAATATAATTATTATATCAACCTTAGGAGGAAGGACCTATAAAGTTAGTTGTAGAAGCTTTGTGGAAGCAAAATGAAATAAAACAAACTTAACTTATTGGAACAAGATTTAGAAATAGAGCTAAGTTAAATATTAAATCTTCTAAAGATTATTGAGAGTATAAAGGGGTTTAGTTAATTTGAGAAAGAAACATCTTAAAATACTGGATAATCAAGTTTAGAAGTGAAAAACAAAAACACTCAATAAGAAAAGGCATACTAATCAAATAGCCTCCTAGGATCGAAAACTTAGGTAAACAAAAGTTTTGAGCATAAAACTTTTCTGAAGAGAGATAGAAATGTGAGACATACACTTTAGCAAATAAGATCTTAGCATCAAAATTCATGACATCTATAAGTATTGACCAATTGTAACTTGAAAAAAAACACATTAGAGCCATAAGTTAGTTAAACAATCTAGAAAATTTAGGCATTCAAAATGGAATTATAAAATATTAATACACGTTAAAAGTTCTACATAATAATAATAAGATTTCAAATTTACTCTTTATTTATTGAAACAAGAAAAGCATAAAACTTAAATCAAAATTAACATGCTCTCAAACAAAGGAAAAAAATGAAATGAATGATGAAAAAAAAAAGAAAGATAAAAATTAATTAATAATAAAGTTTGACAAAATACCATGAAATGATATGTGGGATAATATATAAAAGAATTAAATAATTATAATCATAGAATTTTGAATACCCAATTTAAAGTGTCCATGGACTACAAAAAATTAGTTAAAGAAGCCCCATAAATTTAAGTCTTGAAACAAAATATTAAAACATTAAAATTAATTATAACTGTAAAACTAACTCCTTCATTTTGTAAATTATAGAATATAAAAAACCGGCCCAAAATAAAAAGGGAGTTTAGAAATAAATTAAATAAACAAAAAATTAATAAATGTTATGAAAAATAATTAAAATAAATAATATATAATTAAGTTAATAAATGCATGGACTATAAAAGCTTCTACTTTAGGTAAAATTAACTTAAGTAACATAAATATAATTAAATAATATGAGTAACTTAAATAATAAGTTAAGACTCATAGTTTTAATCAAAACCATGTACTAGGGTAGATGGTTTTACTAAAAACCATACACTGCCAATGGATTTAGACCATAATTTGAGAAAAACCATTAGAACACCTAATAAAAAGAAAAGAAGATTAGTGACACTTATCCTACATGCTTGAAGTCAACCGACACTACAAGATCCCATCTCTGCCCTCATTTTAGACTCTTTAGACACTTTGAAAATGAGAAAAAATTCATAGGAAATTAGAATACCTTTGGGGGAATTTTAGAGAAATTTAAAAAAAAAAAAAAGAAAAAATAGGTGGTAATTTGGGCATGTAGAGTTTTTTAACTAAGAGAAGACCTAACGATAGATGGCCACCACTAATAAAGGCTCCACCAAATGCCCTTCTTAGCCAATAATCCCTTGGTGGTAGGTGGTAAGTGGTGGCTAGTGGCCAAAAAGTGAATCAATGGTGAGTCTCTATTTTTACCCGCCTTTGATTAAATGTTAAAAATAGTAAATCTTGTGAGAAAATTATAAAAAAAAAATTGCATTCTTATGTTATTTTTAGTATACTTTCTAGAAAAATGTCATTTTTTAAAAAATGTTCATATCTTATATATCATCGTTAAGAAAAAGACATCTTGGAATTGAATTTCGATTTGATTATCAAAAGACAAAAAGTTAACTCCCAATTCATCAATTAATAACTCAAGCACATACATAGCATATGCACATACAAACTAATTACAACCACAAACAAGTATTCTTACTCCTCCAGGTATTTTGATAAGATACTTTAATATGCCACAACGCATAGATCTCAACTTACTTGAGTTTACAAACGCCCTAATCTTAACAATTACCTCCTTGTTCTTCAATTGCCCCTAAAAATTCACAATAAATTAGTTTTCAATCCTTAATTCCTCAATCATTAGTTGGTTTTATATGTTTTTTATTGTTTAATCATAAATTTCTTAAGTTACTTTCACTTATAAACAATGATTTCTTAATCAATTAATGAATTTTACAATTAACTCCAATCGGTCAAATCCTCTAAGTTATCATTTAAGTAAATTTATAGTGGTTTTCTTTAATCTAAAATCCTCTGAATTTGGTTATGAGTAAATTCATAATAAATTTCTTTAGTTAGAAATCATCTAAGTTTGTCTTTGAACTATTCAGAGGTTATTTATTATACTGATTTTTTCCTTTGAGACATCTTTTGAACATTTCTAAGTTAAACTCTTTATTCAAAAAAATCCTCTCATATATCCTCTTACTATGTTTTCTATAAAAGTTTTAATATCAATATCCTCTGACTAATCCTCTACCTCTTCTATTTTCACATTTATGTGAGAATTTTGCCTTTGAACTATCATTTAAGCATCAATGTAATGCATTACCATCACTAAAAGCCTCTGAATCATCCTTTATCTATTATCAATGTCCTATAATTAATGTATTTACCAACTTCCCTTTAAGTTATAATTATAACATCAATTGGAAATCAACAGTAACACTTCAAACACTCTTTCTACAGTTCTCATTACCTCTCATAACGTCATTTATTCCATCACAAATTATTAATTATATCAAATTCCCTAAATTGGTTAAATATCAACTTCTATATTTAAGGCCAACTATTAACTTCCCTTAACTCCTCACTGTAACACTCAACCCCAAACACTCCAGGACAAAATCCGTACTCCTTTTGGTGATTCAAACTTAGTAGCTATATAGGATCATCAAAGGAAATACATAATTTCCATTAAATATACTATTTTAAGCACCAATTTAGCTCAAAAATCATATAAAAACATGGAAAATAATATCACGAAAAATTTTGTTATGGTGTTTTAGTATCAACTTAGGATAGTTGGTAGAAAAATTTTGAAGTAAAAACTACATCATTAACCTAATTTATTTCAAGTTTAAAAATTGTTTGATTTTGTTAATTTTTTTAAGGATATATATATTAACTACTAAATTTATACAAATTGATATTTTTCCTAAATTCTATACACGAAAATATGTAAGAATAATTTTTTTCATATTTTTCTAAGCAATCTTTATACTTTTAAAAAATTTCTAAAAATTAGATGGAAATGGAACTTCACTGGATAATTGGCCTCCAACCACTAAAGGCAGCTACCCTATTGTCGATAACCCAAGTTGGTGGTGATGGTCATACTCCAACAGCTCCTTAGGCCAATGTACTCTACAATACTCACATTACTCCTAATTGTTGTAATTTTTCCCAAATTTTTCCTTTTGATCTTTAAGCTCCCCATTAAATTTTTCTAAACTCTAATTTACTTGTATAATCCATTGGTGAGGTTCTTGTATTTTTCTTAGCTTAGAAAATTAGAAGTGAAATTTCTTCTCTCTCCTATTGCAATTTCACTTAAATATCATTGTCCAAATTACATGAACCCATTTCTCCATAATGCCACACCTATCCTAAATAATCAACACGCCCTAACAACTAAGTTACCAACTGTTCAATGATCTATTATAATTTTTTAATGATTTTTGTTAATTTTCTTAGGTTATTTTAGCTCAATTTGCTTAAATTAGGGTATTTTAGCTATATATAAGTATACATACATATTTAAAAATTACACATGACGCATACGTATGTATTATATATGTTACTTTATGTCTTAAATAAATTTTATTACATATACAACTCATCTCTTAAAAAACTTACAAACTAACAAAGTTTAATTTACGTGATTACGGTGATTAATATAATGTAATTAAATTGTACAATTTTAGCTATACTATTATTATTTTATTATATTTGTAATATTTATCTAATGTCTCAAGCCTATACATAAATTTCTAGGTTAACCAGATTAGTTTCATTGATGCTCTAAATTTATGTACTTGATTCCTAATTGTCAAGTACGGAGCTTACACGATCTAGCTGTATACACCAACTTATGACAAAAGCTAACCACTTAACCACTATCATAGACTTAGTATATACATCTAAAGCATCTCCATTTTATTGTCTAAAGTAAAATAGAGATATTTAATTCATATAATTCTTTTTAAAAATAGAAATTCAATCCATATGTTTATTTTAGAAAAAAAAAAATCTAAGGAATTTTGTATAAGAAAATTTATTTAAGAATACCAAAATCATATGTAAAATACGTATAATAATATAAGTTATTCTAGGTTATACACATGACCCAATTGACTACAAAATGAACATAAAATGAATGTTCCAAGTTTATTTACTCCTCACTCCAAGCCCATAGCCCACCTTGTATACGTCCGATGGTTGGCTGATCTTGATATCTATCTTTTAGGATCTGCAAAACAACTATGGGGATATGAGCACCCACCACTCAACAAGGGGATGGAGATGGAAGCATACACATCACAACAATCAAGCATGGTTGTCAATCAATTAGTTAAATGCAATGTGATGCACTAAACATATACCATCCACATGATGTTATCCAATTTGTCATAAAGTTAGAGAAAATTGTGCCCACTTTAATGTGGATTTAGAAGATTACACATAACAGCCATGATGCTACGACTCACGACCAAACACAAGCTTATACTATGGAGACTTGGCTCCTCCCATGACTACTTTAGAACTTAGTGCCCTTAGCCTCGCGATGGTCTCCTTTCTTGCCACTTAGTTGGACTAGGACTAAGGAAAGGCCAATTAATGTTGCCTCGTCGAAGAGTTGGTATTTGGTTAAAGAATCCTAACCAATTCCCTAGTGGATTACAATACATGCTCGGTTATCATTTAAATCCAAGTTTAGTTTAAGTTCATTTTAAAGGTGACTAACCAATTGTGAACACTTAACTTAAGAAACAAAATGCAACAGAGCAATCATAACATATGGCATAACAATAGAATTCAACCCCATACATCACATGCACACATTGAATTACTCTATAACCACAAACAAGTGTACACATCAACCTCTAAGTACTTTTATGTGATACTCTAAAATGCCATTAAGTATTGATCCTGCCTACTTAAATTCCCATTCACTCTTATAACTTAAGTGCCTCGATCCTTTTGTCAACAATGGCCTCTATATTGCAATTCATATTTCAATTTCAATATAATTCATTAGAGTAATAGTGTTTTAATTATTGTACTTTTGGCTTAGCTTAACATTCTTTTAATATTCAACAGGTATTAGTTATGAGTATTAAGTGTTATTACCTTTACATTAGTTATTTTGAACTTCTACTTAATCTTCAACTAAGTTTCTTAGGTTCTTAGTACCTTCTATATGACCTTCTTTGGGGTCTATTAGGTTTGTGGTATCGTCTACTTAAGCTTTTACAAAGAATTTAACTCATATTTGTTGATATGGAACCCTCTACATTACTAAGGTCTCTTAGGCTTAGTTTTCTTGCTACTTAAGTTTCTACTAATGTCCTTGGTTATATTCTTTACCTATTAGACCTTCTATTTAAGCTTCTACTAGTAAGTTAACTAATGTTTCTTTTTAAACAAACCTTCTACATAACCTTCTATGAGAATTTAGTTATAGTTTTTACACTAATAAACCTTCTACTAAAGTTTTTACTACTATAACTTATAGTTAATTTGATCTAGTAAGCTTTTATAATACTTTCTATAAGTCAACAGTTTACACCAGTACTTACAGAAGCTTCTACTAAACCTTCTACAGTTACTAACTCTTTATTCAACTCATTGAAAATTTCTACAACACCTTTTACAAGCACTAAATTTGCCTCATTTCGCCAAAAACTCCACTTGTCACACTTTTTTTCACTTTGTTTAAGTTTAACTTAGTTGAAACTCCACTAATATTGACTCGCGTGCCTCGAAACTCATCCACATCGACATGTAAAACCTAAAGTTTAATCTAAAAGAGAGTAAAATATAACTAATTAATTAATAGACCTAAAACACATATATTAGGTTGAAAATCCATGGCTTTTAGTGTGAAATTTCTTCATGTACAGAAGTTAAAATCTTCAACTTACTATTGATTATTAGTGATTTTCCAACAAAAATTATCAATTTAACAATTTAGTGAAAATCCATATAAACACTTAAGTAAAAATCACCATGTTTCACTTCAGAAAACCTGTCCTATTATAAAATCCCCTATTCTCACTTAAAAATCAAGATCAATCCATTACATGTAACCAAAAATCATTCAAAAAGAAGTGGAAAATCATATCTAACAAAATCATATGAAAAATAATGGATTTTTCTTAAATTTTAGCTTATTGGTTTTCTAAAAACTAAAAATTAACTCTAAGGAAATGAAAAATTTCAAAGAAACTCTTTTCATAGCAATTTTATATATGTAATAAGGTATTTACAGGAAAATTTTGTTAAGGAAACTATATCGCTCAGGCTTTTAAAAATCAAATCAAAAATCAATCTCAAACGACTCATTTCTTAAGAGCGATCTATATGAAATATTTTTACAAAAATAATAATTTTTCATGATAATATACTTAAAATCATACAAGAATAAAATTTTCTAGAATTTTTTAATAAAATTTGATATTTTAACAAATTTTTTAAAATTAGATGCAAAATCGAATTCATCAGTGCAAGATATTTCAGTGCACAATAGTGGTAGTGCCAGCTTGGTTAGCCTAACTTGGCATTGTCCTCATTGATAGGTGATAGTGGTCATTCATTATTAGGTTAGCAGTTGCTTCGTATTCCAGATCCATGCATGTTTCACTCTAATTATCCTATTATTTTCTTTAATTTCCTAAAATTCTCTTTGAGCTCCCAATTCTTCCTAAGAATTCACTATGGCCAAAAGCTTCAAAAGAAAGTAAAGGTGTGTTTATATAATAGCTGAGTTAGAGGAAGGTTGTTTACATTGCTAACATTTGTCTTTCTCTTTACTATCCTAAGTGACAAGTGTCAAAACTTATCATTCTTGTCTCCTAAAAACCATGGGCTTAAATCTATAGGTTTTTAAAACCATGGCTCGAATCTATGATTTCTTTCTAAAGCCATTAGCCTTAATCCATGGTTTCCTAAAACCATGAGTCGTCGATTTATTTATTTAATTGAGCATCTTATATTATATTTAATGCCTAAATTAGTGGTTAACTTTAGTTAGTTAACTTCAACTAAAGCTTCTACACCTTAACTTAACTTAATAAGTAATTATACTTTTTTATCATTTTTAATTATTATTGTTACATATACATTTTTATTTTATTTATTAACTTTCTTATTTATTTAATTTATTCCCTAAATTTCATTAATTTCAATTGTAGATTTCTACCATCCTAATAATTAACTAATTAATTGTTAGTTTGATAATTTAACTTATATTGACATTTTAGTTTCCCATGTCTAGAATCTAAGTTCATGGAGACAACCTTTGGGACCTTAACCTTAATTTTTGAGCCTAAACAGATTGATTTCTTAAACACCTAAATTGAGAGTTCAAATTTTACGATTGTAGTTAGGTAATTTAAATTATATATATATATATATATGTTTATTTCTAAATGTTATTTCACATCATTTGGTTAAATTTTACTATTAACTAATTTATATCCAAGATCTTATTATTTGGACCTTGAGTATTTATGATTTATTGTTTTTATGGATAACAAATGAAATATGAAAATTTAAATTTTTTTAACTAGTATTTATATTTTATTATTTTATTTTGAGTATCTAAATTCTTTAAGCCGTTTTAATTGATTTATGGTCCTAACTTGCTTTTGAACTACAATTAGGAAATTTTCATGGACAATCCTGATTTTTTTTACTAAGGTCTTATTTATTAAAATGCAAGTTTCACACTAGTTGAATGTCCAAATCATGCATGTTGCATTTGATGTGTTTCCAAATCATGTAAGTCGATATCGATGGAGATTCGATAATGTTGGGCAAGAACAAAGTGAAGAAAAGTGTGAAAAAAGTGGAGATTTTGGTGAAATTGGGCAAATCTAATGCCTGTAGAAAGTGTTGTAAAAGTTTTGGATGAGCTGAACAAGAAGCTAGTAACTGTAGAAGGTTTTGTAGAAGTTTTTGTGAGTATTGCTACAAACTATTGATACATAGAAGGTATGATAAAAGCTTCCACAATCAAGTTGACTATAAGTTATAATAATATATAGAAAGCTCCATGATAAAGGATATGAGTTAAGGCATTATTAAAAGCTTGGGTAGAAGGTTTATTAGGCAAATAATATAATTAAGGACCTTGATAGAGGCTCGAGTATAAGGTACTACACATCTAATAGACCCTAGTAAAAGGTTGTATAAAAAGTACTATAAACCTAAGAAACCTAATAGAAGGTTGAGTAAAAGGTTCCAATGACCTATATAGAGGTAATAATACTTAATACCCTTAACCAACACTTAAAGGAACACTAAAAGAATGTTAAATCTAAACTAAAATACAAGAATTAAAACACTCTTACTTCAATAAATTGTATTGAAATTGAAATATATGATTTGTAATATATGGATCGTTAAGGATAAAAAGACTAAGGTGTTCAACTTACAAGAGTAACTGTAGATCTAGATAAGTGGGATAGATATTTAATGGCATTTTTGGAATATTATATAAAAGTACTTAGAGGCGTACATTGGCTTGTGATTGTAAAGTAGTTGATTTTGCGCATACAAAGTATGTGCTTGGAAACTACCTGCTATATTGTTTGATTATTATGCTAAATGATGTGATTGCTTTGTTGTGTTTCGCTCCTCAATTTGATTGTTTGCAATTGGTTGGTCACTCCTAAAATAAACTAAGCTTAAACTTAGAAATAAACATTAACAAGACATGTATTGCTACCTACTAGGGGAGCGGTTAAGAATTTTTTACCAAATACTGACCCTTCAATAATGTAGCTAAAATTGGCCATCCCCCCACCCCTAAAACCAAACTAAGTGATAGGAAAGAGAGTTATGATAAGAATGAGGGCACTAGGTTCAAAGGTAATTGTAGAAGGAGCTAAGTTCCATTACATAAACTTGAGCTTGGGTAAAAGGCATCATGGCTCGAATATGACTCTATTACACAAAAACCCTTTAACCCAAGTTAGAGAGGACACCATTTCTTTAATTTCATGACAAACCGGACAACATCGTGCAAATAGCATATGCTTATTGTATTGCATCACATTACGTTACGTTACGTCGCGTTACATCTAACTAATTGATTAACAACCCTACTTAATTATTATGCTATGTATACTTCTATCTCCATTTCCTTCTCCATCTCCATCTCTTTATTAAACGGTGGTTGCTCGTATTCCTATAGTTCCTAAAAGATAAATACCAAAATCAACCAATCACCGAATGTATCTAAGATGGGCAACAGATCTAAAGTGAGGAGTAAATAGATTTAGAATATTCTTTTTATCTTTCATTTGAAGTCAACTAGGCCATCAGTATAACCCAAACTAACTTTTAATGTTGTATTTATTATGAAAACAATTTTGGATTCTCCTATAAATTTTCTTATATAGAAACTCTAAGTAAATATCTATTATTCTTCAAATGAATTATATTAATCAAATTTCAATTGCTCAAAAAAAATATACGAACCTGATAACTCTATTTTACTTTCAATAATAAACTGAAGATACCTTAAAGTTGTTTAATCGTATGTATCTTGTATATATCAAATTTATGATAGTAATTAGGTAGCTAACTTTCTTTATAAGTTAATATATATAGCAAAACTATTTCGACTATACTACTTTCAAGGTAGAACACTAAATTTAAGAAAAAAAAATAAACTGCAAAAAAGATCTTAAATTCTAAATCTCGAGAAGATAGATAATTTTACCAATTTTAAAAAATATAAATTATATTTTAATATTCTTATCAAACCCAATTGACCTTAATTCAACCCTTGCAGCCCTTGATCCCTTCTTATCTTCGGGTTAATATCACGGTTCAAGCCTGACGACATTGGAAAAAACCACAAGGTATTTGGAGATGTATAAATCAACTTATCCTTATCTGGAGCAGCGCACAAGCCAACACTTCAATATGCCAAGGGACCTATAATTGCCCTTCTTTAAGTTGTAGTGGATTGCTTTTGTTCTTAAGAGGTCACGAAGACAGCGTCCCATCCCTCCTAGGCTAGGATGAAGCTTTTGCGTGCATTATTGCATACCACGATCCAACACAGATGGATGCATAAACCCGTAAAATTTCCTCAGTTTCTCACTGATCTACCAAATTCAACAAACAAGAATAAAGGCAGTGCGACCGACGACTCACTCCATGGATAGGAGCTCCCGGAATAAGAAACAAGCAGGACAAATTATCTAACATATTCATTTATCAGACTCAGAGGGAGGTGGGCAACCTGCAGTGCCCTGCAGCAGAGCCCAAAACATAATTAGGATTTAGTACTCATATTTTCTTCTGGAATATGAATAGTCCAATAATCATCTCCCATGCCCAAAACCATCTTCCATTTACTTTTACCAGATGAGCTTTGTCACATAATTACATTAGAGTTAATGACTTGTCAGATGTGGCTGCTAGATGATGCTTGAAGGCAATGTCTAAAGCTAGTTGATACGCCTCAGCAGACTGGATTCTAAATCTTTAAGATTTTAGATTTTTTTAGCACCTGCTTTTATTCATTTACTAGACTTTGGGATGTCGCTGACACTATTGGACGGACTATCTTGAATAGTGTGAGATGACGAAAATCGGCTGGAAGAGCTTCCATCAGGGGCATTCCTTTCCTTTCTTTGTATTTGTTTTCCCTTCCCTTCTCCTGAAGTAGAAAGCTGCATAATCCATGGCTTACGAGTTACAATATCAAATTAATTGCAATGCAATTTTTTGAATTGCAAAGCATCTCCCACTCACCTGCTGTGTTGATGATCCAGGCATCTTAAGTTCGAGTTCTGTGGCCACATCATTTGATTCTTCAGCATTATCTGCATTACTTCCCTGGAGAAAATCGGATGACTTGCCTCTAGACTCTGGTCTGCTTGAAGCATGAGAACTTGATGCATACGGGACAACCGGTTGTTCTATGGCAGGATTAGCAGCTGTTGGATAGGCTATATATGTAGAACATGGAGTAGGAACGGTGTTTGGGTTAGGATTTCCAAAAATTGGATAAGGCTGTATTGTTGGGTGCATCGGCATTGTGCATGGAGGGACAGCTATTGGAACCGCATATGAATAGGGCAGACCCATCATCATAGAAGTATCCATAGCACCCCAAGGATAGGTAACCCTCAGCCTTTGCTGGCAATGCGCATTCAAACTTTCAATATCAGACTTCAAAGAAGCTTTTTCTTCCCGCAGCTCATTTTTTTCCTGCATCAGCTGTTACAAAAAAAAGAAGAAGAAGAAGAAGAAGAGAATAAGTGGATGATACGTATACTTTCCTTAGAAAAAATAACTAATTGATAAAAAGCAAACAACACCTCAAAACTTGATAATATGGAAAGAACATCACCTCACGAGATTCTTCAGAAAGGGCTGCATATTGGGCCTTCAATTTGTTGACTTCAGTAGTTAATTCTTTAAGCACCTGAATTGTGTCAGTAAGAATTGTTGCCTTGTCATTCTTCGGCCTATCTGGGTCTGATAATTGTACGTGGGAGAAGTGTTAACTTGTACTGAAAATATGTATACATGCATGCACTTAATGTAGTAATTACAAAGATATCCACATCAAAATACTCAATAATATGCACCCACAAAGGTTTGTTTTCATGTACCAAGCGTGGCTTAATTCAAAAGAATGAGAAGTCCATGGAAACAAAAGTATCAACATGCCCATACTAACTCTTGACAAGAAGGTACAGAGTAACTAGTAAGATTTCTCCAAATATTCACGTTTCTATCTTTGGCTCCAAATATTAATTTTTCAGTCCATTTTTTTGTTCATACATATGTATACCCTATGTAATGAGCCGGCATTTGGTTTTCCATAAATCATGAAATGAGCTGACATTTGATTTTAAGTAATTTTCCTTCAACTTTCCTAAATACCCTATGAATGTGAAAATGATGTATACATATACGTCTTTATTAATATCTGAAACTATGAGTAGAGGCAAAGGCCATTCTTCCATTTGGTGGATGTCTGATTATGAAGCATTGAGTGAAAGATGGAGCTAATGACGTACATTTAATCTAGCATGTCAGAGTAGAAGTCTCAAAAATCTTCACCCACAATATAGCCCAAAAAGGACTAAAATAATGCCACTATGACATTCGAGCTCCTGTATTACCATTGATATGATCCTGCTAGGGGTGACTTGTGTGTTTATTGTGGTAGTATAGTGTATGTTATATGTGTTGTATTAGTGAGTGTATGATGTGTTACTATATGTGTATTAATGAGTGGCATATTAGTAAATATAGGGTAGTGTGTTAATATAAATAGTAGTTAATAAGTAGAAGGGAGGAGGCAGAAAAGTTGGTTAGTTTGGTGAGGTCCTCTTAGAGTAAGAGAATCGGAGAGCAAGTGTGCTCTTGGGGAGCTTTGGCTCTTAGAGTTGTCATCCATGGTAGCTATTGTATTCTATCTTTCATTCTATCAATAAAATTCCTCGTTTTACCCTTAATTCTTCTTTTTCAAGTTCATATCTTTTCTATATAATTCTAACTAAAAATCCAATCTTTTCTATAATCAAACGCTAGATCCTATCAACCATCAATTATACCATAGACAGGTCAGCTGCCTTATTTTTCTATCTTTTTTTTTTTTTTATTAATATTTTGTTATCACTCTGTCCCTGTTAATTGTTATCCATGTACCAATGAGCCTTTGTCGAGTCATAATAACACTATTAGGAAAGGCAGGTTCCAGAGGTTCAAATACATCATTTGCCCTCTCACCAGCGCATGAAGAGTGCTGGGGGGTAGCATGACTCTCTTACTTTGATGTGTTAAGATTGTCCTGACTTCCAATCATTTTCCAAGGACAGCTTATAAGATGTAGACTTAAAAGAGCAGAGACAGCAGCAAATATTATCAACAAGAAGTAAACCTTATGACACTAGGATGGATCACTCATGTGAATCTTTTTTTTATACAACGTGTTTAGTCTAATGTGGTTTCCATAAAAAATGCTTTTTTTTTTTTTAAATTCCCCCTCAATGTTTATTCATAGAATAGAATACCTTTCCGTTTATCTCACAATTCTACTGTTTCATTCTATCTTCCCACCAAAATATTAGCGAGCTTCTATTTCAAGTGTTAAAGAACAAACAAAAATATGGAATGACCAATCTTCTCTCGTCTATGCAATGGGTATAAAGCATGGTTTTCAAGGGGCAATGCAAATAAATCCAATCTGATCTCAAGTATAATCCTACAAAAATTTTATCTCAACTCATGTGGCATATTTCAATAGTACACTGATTTCTTTTTCCCAGCAAAAGAAATGGGAGCTAACAGAGAGATTCCACATGAGTTGATAAGCTGCAATCATAAAATACAACACATAAAGTGTGAAACTTCTAACTGAGTATGAAGGGGGACTCGACTGCAGCATGGGATGCATCTGCAAATAATATCAGTGACACATGTCATAGATATTTCATTGCATGACTTGGGCTGAGAATTTTGCACACTATGTGCTTCATTACTCCTTTGAGATTTTCTACAAGACTTTTAAGTGAAGACACATCTCCTCGTTATCTTTCACACATATAGTATTTCTTTCTGGCCTAATCGAGTAGCAATTTGACCGTTATGTTCAACAATGTAAATTTATCATCTGATCGACTTCGGACAAAATTACACAGTAAAATTAGCAGCTCATATATGGTTGGAAGGTCCAAAAAGCTACTGCAGCATAACAATATTGACTCTGCTAAATTCATTACTATCCACCAGTTATTTCAGTTTCATCCTCCTAGGCTCCTTCAAACCAGGTAATACTACTTTTGCAATTTCACTATCATGGTGTGTCCCACCTCTTGTCCGTTACCAGTTCTTGCATAAATGGTAGATACTCAAAGCTATTTAAGATTCTTCCCAACCTCATCCAGAGGTCTACTTCCCAATTTTGACAGGATGAAGCTGCTGATTGAGTATCACAATTAAAATGCTTATTGTAATGCCAAGCCTCAGAGATCTATTTTCACTCCCTTCCACCTTCCTTTGATAAATCGCATGAAAAAAGACATAAGAGTTCTGGGAGCCATACAATAGTCCAATGCAGGGACTTGGAGCTTTGGCTATGTTGGACAGAAAAAAGAAACTATACCAATGCATGGAGAATAGGAAAAACCCCATGATATCTTTGTTCCTTTCCACCTTACATTCTATTTGCCCTCCCCTCCCTCTCCTTCCTTTGCCACTCCTTTAGCTCCTCCTCTCAGTCCTCTTCAGTTCCTGGTCCTCTCTAATCCACAACCCTCTCCCCTTCTGTCATCTCACTTCTTTTGTCTCTCCTCTCTTTGCACCAAATAGATTCTGGTGGACAAAACTTCCACACATATACCAAATTACACAACTTTAGGGGAATCAATTGCACTACTCATAAATTCTTGTTTTTCATACAGTAATAAATTCTTGTTTTTCATACAGTAATAAATTCTTGTTCTCGACTAACACTATATAGCATGTGATACTTTTAAGACAGCTAGTGAAACAATAGCAACATAGTGACTATTGATTTTTCAGTACCTTGTGAGTTGATTTCCATGAATAAGTTCAAATAATAGCTTTGCCTGAACATCTGTGCACACCTGAGATAATACACCAATGAAAATTGACAAAAGATGCTTACTGAATGTCCAGCTTGCAAGTTTTGTCGATTGAACTAATAACAAGTCTAAATCATCAGGCTAGACATTTGAAACTTAGTCTATGGAAGCCCTGAAACCTGAGCCAACTGAACTGAAATTACATTACCCAGAAGACCCCACGTTGAATAATAAATATTAGAAGGTTAGTTCTACTTTGAAGGGGATGAAAATGTCAGTATCAGCTGAAGCATCTGGAATAGGTTTATATCCTCATTACCCAAATAATTAAAACACTCAAAACCACGTGTAATGTCAAATATTGTTTTCTTGAATGGGAAAAATGATAAATAAAGCAACTCCAGGAAGAGCCTGAAATCTAATTCTATGATTTATTTCCTAAGAAAGGAGTTTAATAATTTACATCTCCATATAGTTTAAGTACTCTTCTATATGCCCACCACCCAAAGATCAAAGTGAAAATTCAGGGAAGGTATTAGAGAAAGACTTACCTAATGTGCTTCCCAGTTCAAGAAATTGCTCGTTTAGGCGATCTCTTCTCAATTTTTCACGGTCTGCCTTTTGAACTTTCCTTGCAGCAACAGGATCCTTGACTTCTAGTTCTGACCTCTGTCTGTGTAGAATATAAAGACAAATCAACATTCAATCAACTCATTCTAGTAATGCAAAAACCAAATTTGCAGACAATGTTATGGGCTAGAGGTATCAATACTATTCAACATATAGCAATATCATATCTCAAATAAGTCTGCTGTGATTTCCAATTATCAATTTCCCTCCAGAAATTTGCATTGAAATCCTCAAACTTAAAAATCTCTTTATGAGATAATACCACATATCACGCTAGTTGGAGCACACAATCTTTAATTAAGGCAAAATAATTTAGGACATTGGCATATTTTACTAAAATAAGAAAGATGACGTTTTAGACTACCATCAAAACTTTATTTCCTCTTAGAGGCCAGCAGATTACACCAACAGTATTTTCCCTATATCTCTGAAATATAAAATCCTAAACAATTTTCTTAAAAAGTTTCTCCACAGATGATTTTTCATTCTGAAAGCACTTCCAAAACCTGATGTAACCCAAATCAAATCCACTCTCAATTTCTACTATAATGACTTCTAAGTATTTTATATAGCACTGAAAGAATATCATGAACTATATGCAACACCAAGTGAAACATGAAACACAAGAACCAAAATTCCTGTATCTCATATCACATTTTTTTTTTCTGATTCTAACATAAGCACATTCAATTTGAATTTTCAAATTCATAATTCAAGAAAAATCTTCCAGCTTGAATCGCAAAACACACATCAACAGAAATGAAAGGCAAGACCCGAACCTATAGTGTGCCATTTACTAATCTTTCTCCCGACCCTAACCTAAGTTCCAGCATCACAATCAATTCAAGATTTCAAACTTTATGTACAATTCAATGATAAGCTAACAACTCAAATCGAATAAGAGACCAAAAAAACCCACAAGTTAAAGAAACTTGTAGTATTTAAAAAGCTAAAGAGGATAAAACCACTTCAAGTTTAAAGCTTCACTAATAATTCAAGTGAAAGCTAAAAACTTTAATCAAATCGAAATGCTTTATCTCATCTCGTATTGAACTCAATCACCATTAAACATAGTCGATTATGTACTGCAATTAATGTTGTTTTATGACTCAAACTTTACGAATGTATCAAGTAAAGGCTAAAAACTTGAACAGAATCTCCTTGTTTGGTGCCGTGTCGGATTCGCTTACTGTTGAATAACGCATACATATTACAATCCTAAAATCATAAATAATTAATTTATCCCATAATCGTATCAGTTCATGTTATCGTGCAGTGTACATAAGTAAAGAAAAAGAAGCAAGAATATAATAAAGAGAAATGAAGCAGAAAGGAAGTGAACTTGACCTAGGTTGAGACTGATTTTGAAGAGAAGTTGAAGAAGAGCACAAATCCGAGTTCAACTGATCCATGATGCGATACTAAAATGTTGTGTACCGTTAGAGAGTTTGTGAATTTAGAAAGAGAGAGAGAGAGTCTAGAGGGAGAAAGAGAGAGAGAGGGAGGGAATGGTCTTGGGAAGGGAAGAGAGTAGTAACAGAAATGGGAAGCAATGTGGTTTCCACGAGCCACAAGGGCCAATGAAGGTCATTTCTGTTGGTGGGTTGGATTTAGTACGGTGGGGTGTAGGGATGTGTTGGTGGGACTCTTTGAGGATGGTTTTGAGTCGTTAATTTTTACGGGGTTAATAGAATAGGATCGTGGAATATGCATGATTGTTGGATGTGGAAACTGGGCACGTGCTGCCCCTTATTCTGTGGGCCAGGTGTCCCAGCTTTATGTTCAATTTCATTATTTATTTTATTTACGAAAATGGGATGCGTGACCGCCTATCCCATGTTTTCGAATGCGCTTTTCTTTTCTCTCCCCCATTTTAAGTTGTTTTTACAAAAAATTGGTTCCAGCAAGAGTAATTTTATACGTAGAATTACGACTATAGATTTGATTTAACTTCCACTCTTAACCGATTGAATTTAATCAAGAAGGGTTAAGTTAAGAACGAGAGTGCACTCAAACGAATCATTGTTTTGTACCCAATCCTTTTAATTGGATAGAAATCGTATAAGATCTAACTTCATATAATTTATAATTGAATTTTGAGGTATATATTAAAACTCAATAAACTAAATAGAATTTAGAATTGAGTTTCAAAATTTAAAAAAAAAAAACCAAATAAAAAACTCTATCCAATAAAAATAATAAATTAAAAATACTTTTTCTACATGCTCGCGTACATGAGTAATTTACTATACTAGACAAGGGATAGTTTAACTTAATTTTTCCTTTACCTTTTGTATAACACAACCAACTAGGGCCTTAACCAAATTACATCATTGATTTCCCATCTCATCTCAAATAAATATTGTCTGATTATACGAATTCCTTTGCTTTTGCTTAAGAAATGGAGTTAATAAAGATAGTTACTTGATATGAATTGCCTCCTAGAACTGACAAGGTCGGCCGTCGAGGTTGGTTTGATCCTGCCGAAGGAACGAAAATGGAATGGGTTTAGTGAGGGTTTTAGCGAATCTATGAGTTACTTAATCGGAAATGATGCACCAGCTAGATTTTATACGGCTTAAGACTCACCGAATCTAACATATCGGTCCGAATAATAGAGTTGCATGTCACAATTTTTACTAAAAGGGTTGATAAGAGTCGGTAAGAGAGAGCTTTCTAAGAAAAAAAAAAACTCAAAAAAGAGGGGTTTTTTCATTAATGTTCTATCTCTGTATTATTATAAATGTTTCTATACTATTATAAATGTTGCTATTTATATTATGTCCTAAACCCCGTAGCAAAACTATAAACAAAGTATAAAACCTTAAACTTTAAAAAATTGGACCCATAAATAAAATAAAAACAAACATGTACAAAAATATAAAACTGTGCGTTTTATAAGGAGAAGTTAGCATACGGTCATTCAGCATAAGCATGCTTTGGAAGTAGTCTCACATTGCTTAAACCAGACACCAGGGAAGTCGGCCCATAATTGCCAAGTTTTGAAGTTAGTCGACGCTAATCTCTCCAAGCCTTACTAAGTAGATCCAACTCTCGTCAACATGATCTCTTGGCATATGGATAAGTATGAAGTCGAGTAAGTAATTAGTCAGGCATGAGTAAAGATCGATTCTTCTATTTCTCAATATTCTTTCTACAAGAAATAGTGTCATTAGACTCGACAAACAAAATGAGTCGACAAGTAGATGAGATCAGTTTTAGCAATGGGGTTGGGTCGGTACCCCAAATCCTATCATTCTCTTTTCCTTAGAGAAGTTTCAATCCAAAACTTGGTGATTGGCGACTCCAAATCACACTAGGATCAAATACCAACTTGTAAAAACCAGAGAGTGATATAGAGTATTATGCCCTAAAGCGGTAAAGTCATAACACTCCCGCCGTATAAATAATTCTAAGATAAAAGCTAACCATACAGCCGCCATTCTAGACCTGATTTATACAAGGTATCTATGACTAACTTGTTTTGAAGTAAACAATTCATATATTGAGTATGTTATTTACTTGTGAACTTAAGAAAGATACATACTTATATTGAAATAACCTGAGTATATTTACAAGATTTAGCAACTTAATCATAATCTACTTAAGTAATTTATAAATTAATACTAAAAGCTTTAAAGATTAATTTATACTTGAGAGTGTATCTAGTCTTCAGTTTATATCCTCACTTCCTAAAATCTAATAGTTGCTAGCTTTGGGGTAGTTATATGGTCGTTTCCTAGCTATCACCTGCAATAAAGTCTATGGGGATGTAAGCAACTACAACTCAATAAGTTAGGACAGAAACTCAAAACCATACAATAAACACAAATAAAGTTATCAACTAAATTATTAGGTACAATACATGTTCAAATAAATGTCATCGTACAACGTTATCTAGCTTATCATAAGACTAGAGAAATTACACCCGCTTTAATCTGGATTGAAGAGTTTCTGTTAATGCAACAGCTCACAACCAAACCTAAACTTATGCAATGGAGACACCGCTCCTCCCGCAACTACTTTTGAACCATTGACTTTACGCTTACCGTGACCTCTTCACATATCACTTAATTTGATTAAAGATGAAGAAGGGACCAATTATGCTATCCAATGCTATCTCTTTTGAAGAGATCAATATTTGGCTAGAGAATCTTAGATTTCCTCTAATGGATTGCTATATAGATCCGATTTATATTTACAAGTCATATATTTGATTAAGTGCAGTTTAGGATGATCAATCATTTCAACAAATCACATAAATACATCACATAAATACAAGCCAGGACAACAATCGGAATCATATCTTCAAACTCAGAAACAAGCACATGCGCACAGTTAATTATCTAATAAGCACAATCATGTACAATTTTAAGCCTCTAAGTACTACAATTTAGTACTCTGAAATACAACAACGTATTAATCCCAACTTACTTGGAATCCTTAAGTTGCTCACTCAACTCGTTGCAGGTCGACTTGTCTACACGTCTCTTATAATATAAATACTTTTTTAGTATTTATATTCTCATGTTACATATCAACTTTAGATTAAGATTTAACTAAGATTTTTGTTTATATATTATTATGTATTATCAATTTATTCTAGGCTAGTTTAGGATTCGAGTTCCAAATTCGATTCCGATTTAAGCTTTAAATCAGTTCTATTTACGAGTATTATGCATAAATCTTAAAAATGCAATTCGAACACTAATGTGAAATTAATTACATTATGCTCAAGTATTCTAATTATCACTTTTAGTTCTAAATCAATATTTTTATTTTACTCGGTACACTTAAATCCTTATTAATGACCAAACTCACTCTTAATGTAAAAAAATTTTACATTTTTCATATAATTATCTAAATTTAAATCTCTTACCAAATTTTATTATATATTCCTATTATTAATATAATATCAATTTTTATTCTAATATTTTATATTTATTATATTTCCAATTTTTCATATTATGTATTATTACCTATTTTATACATAATACATATCTAATATTTCTATCACTCCAAATATCATCTCCTAACATCAATTGACATATCAAAATATCTAAATTCATCTCAAATCAAATTTTATATCTAATTATCCTAATTTACAAAATTAACTTAAAATTTACTATTTTTCCTATTACTTATATACTACATAATATCCTAATAATTACATATAACACCCCAAATGCCACAAATATCACACTTCATCAAATTTCAACATCCTTAAACATATAATTACTCACTAAATCTATAATTACTCATTTAATTACTTAATTAAACCCAAATTACCCATTTTATGCATCATTTTAAAGTCTAAATATTATCTAAAAATTTCAAAAATTAATTTTTGAAAAAAGGCTTCATAGTAATGTTGTATAACTCCTAAATAGTCTATACAAAAATTTTGGGCTCAAAACTATACTCCTAAGGTTATTTATTTCTAAATCGAATAAAACTTGGGTTTGTGAGATTTCTTAAGGATTATATATCACCAAATATATTTTCATTAAAATAATATTTTTCCTAAAAAATGTATACAAAAATATTCCAGAATACCAAATTTTAAAATTTTCTAATCATATTTAATATTTTTAACAAAATACGTAAAATTGGTGGAAAAATTAAACTCACTAGAACTGGTAGCTTTGCCACCACCGGCCTTGGCGGCCACACTAGGCATTACCACCACTGTACAATGGTGGTGACCATCCACTCTTAGGTGCTCGTCTAGTTAGGGGTCTTCTCTAAGGCTCTAACTATATAGATTTTTGCTAATTTTTTAAAAACCCTAATTTTCTCTCAAATTTTCGACTCTTTCAATTTTCTAGGGTTTCAAACTGACCAAATGAGTTTCGGTAATTTTTTTGGGTATTTATAGAGGTGTTGGAGAATTATTATGCATTAATTTAATTAGACAATTGCCTTATTTTTTTCCAAATTGCCTTTTTTATTGTGTTAATTTGATTGGCTAATTTTTTTTCTTTCTTTCCCTAGCTGCCATGACCTTAATCTAGATTATTCACCATTTTTCCTAATTTTTCTTGATTTTTCCTTAATTATTTATGAATTTTCTTTAATTAATTAATCTTATTTTAGCATATTTCATGTATTTTAAGTAATTATGCGTATTTCTACGTACATGTAAATTCATATATGGTATAAATAAATAATCCTAAATATTATTTAATTTATTTCATGATTTTTAGTATGCATATAATTTATCTCTAATGATTTGTTAGTTATCGGAATACATTTTACGTATTTTCCGTATTTTTGATAAATAACGAGTAATATACTTAAAATTTGGAAATTTTATATTTTCTTATTTTATTAATTTTTTTTCTTAAATTCAAACTTATGGGATCGCTTTTATTAATATCCCTAACTTTGTCGAAAATTTTGGACTGAATCGGATAATTTACTTAATTACCCTAAATTTTATGAACTGAACTCCGAGCAGCTGATTGTAGAACTTACATAGAGATAGCTCGAGTCTATGATCAGTACTGGCACCATCCCCGGCTCCTTCCACTAGCTATGAGCCCGATCGACCAAACTCCTCTTTAAGGATCCTTTCTTCTATTCATTATATATCTGATCAACTCTATCCAAGTAGCCCCGATAACTATCAATCAAGGAGATTAATACAATTTTTTACTCAAACATCATGTGATGAACCCGAAGAGTTTGAACATGTAAAATCTCAAACTTCTCTTTTGACTCAAGAATCGTTAATGCTTCATGTGCTTTCAATGTTGGTTTCATAAGTCCATGCTCAGCAGCCTTCTCCGCTTTCACTTCCTCACAACTTAATTCGTTCTCCTCCCATCTAAGGTCATGCTCATCAGTTTGGGAGCACATCAAGAATATGAGGGTTTAACTTCAATTCGACTTAGTCCTCTTCCCTTTTACTACTAGCTTCTCCAACAACTTTCACCTCCTTAACTCCTCCTTCAATATTCTCTAATTCGACATTCCTTTGTTGTCTTATTTCATCCTTGAAAACTTCAAGCTGTTTTTCAATCTTCTTCAACTGATCCTGCACTTTCGAAAGGTTAACATCATAGGTGGGTTTTCTCTCACACAATCCGTCATGATGATTTAAGGGTACAAATTTTCTTCACATCAAACGTCTTATCTCGTCTCACATAATGATCTCAATGTTTTCCCTATCAATTCTTTGATTTATCATTCTCTTCCACCAAGTAGATGTAAAGTCAATCATCGAATTCTTTATAGCATAAGCTCTCTTATGCTTGAGATAAGAATAATTTTCAAAAATCTGATTTACTTGAAATTTCCAATTCAAATATTCTTCCGGAGTTCCATATCCATCAAATTCTAAAATTCGTGACATCACATCTTCATAATAATATTCATAATTGTATCTAACTTCATATGCCATGTTGAGGATATTTAATTCAATAGCATGGCACTTGAGCTTATATGAGAGAGAGTTTCTTGGCAATTAATGGACAATAGTACAGCCAAAAGGTACTAGTGCTCGAATCGCAAGTATCAACAACTCAGCAATAATTAGCTTAGTTTGTATTTCAATTTGGTAGCTCAAACTCCTTCACTCAATTAAGCTCGGCACGTTACAGGAACTTAACAACTTGAGTATAGCTCGGCAAGTTGTACTCAAGTAGTACGATAAGAATTACTTGGTTCGGCATAATAAGTAGTACAATACAACTTGAATTCAATAGTTCAACTCGGAAGCTCGGTAAAGTTCGAATTCGATATAGCAACTATTCTTGGTGAATCGGCTCAAACATACACAATCTCACTAGACACTTGGTCTTTCAATTCGACAAACACAATAGTACTTTCTCGATTACTATCACAATACTAAAACAAGGTAACACATTGAACAACTTGAAGAAGTCATATCTTGACAAACAACCCAGATTGGAATTCCTAACCTTTTCTTTAATATTTATATTCAATATGGGATTTACGATGTAAAGAACTAACCCCACTTGAAGAAAACCAATTAGAAAAGTTCCTAACATATAAAATTGAAACCAAACTAATATCCAATAGACAAATCCTTGATATCATAAACAAACTTAATAAGCAAGAACTTCCTTAAACACAAAATAGAATAGATATAATGCCTAAAAATCTTGGCCTTATTTGGAACCTCAAGCTTTGATATTAAGATGATACAAACCATAACCAAAAACTGACAAGGCCAGCCGTTAGGGTAGGTTTGATCCTGCCAAAGGAATGATAATGGAATGGGTTTAGTGAGGGTTTTAGCTAATCCATAAGCCATCTAATTGAATATGATGCACCAACTAGATTCTACATGGCCTAAGACTCACATGATGTGACGTACCGGTTTGAGTAATAGGGTTACCCACTACAATCCTTCCTAAAGGGATTAATAAGAGCCAGTAAGAGAGAGCTTTCTAAGAAAAAAGACTTAAAAAAGGGGAGGTTTTCATTAATGTTCTATCTTTGTATTATTACAAATGTTGCTATTTATGGTACGTCCTAAACCCTAGTGGCAAAACTATAAATAATATACAAGGCCTTAAATCATAAAAAAATGGGCTCATAAATAAAATAAAGACAAACATTTACAAAAATATAAAATTGTGCTTTTTATAAGGGGAAGTTGGCATGTGATCATTTGGCATGCCTTAGAAGTAGTCTCACATTGATTGACCGAGACACTAAGGAGGTCAGCCTATAATTGTCGAGTTTTGAAGTTAGTCGGCACTAGTCTCTCTGAGCCTTGCCGAGTGGATCCAACTCTCGACAATGTGATCTCTCAACATATCAGTAAGCGTGAAGCTGAGTAAATAATTAGTTAGGCATGAGTGAGGATCGGTCCTTCTATTTCTCGGCACTCTTTCTACAAGAAACAATATCATTTAACTCAGCAAACGGAATGAGTTGGCAAGTAGATGAACTTGACTTTGGCAGTCAAGTTAGGTCGATACCCCTAATCCTATCAGTTACTTATTTGTAAAAATAGATTGTTATTATTATGTAACCATACTACATAATATAGAATGAAATTGAAAAGAACAGTGTAATTGGCTAAAAGGAAAGAAAGGATAAGGCATATAATTCTTCAATGAGCTATTGATCCTCCTAGTAAATAGGGGATTAAGGGAACCAAATTTTCAAAAATAATTTGATCTCCTCAATTCATTTATACTAGACAATGTTAAGAAAATAATTCAATATAGTCATCAAATGTGACCATTTATTCATGTTCATGTGCAAAAAATAATCTACTACAACGTGCAAAATTAATTAATAACAAATGTACTAAAATTGGCTTATAGGGTTAGTTGAGATGGTTTTTGTGAGTTTTGGGAGACTACATAGTGTACTAAGACAAGTTTGAGTTTTGTAGAGCCTATCCCAAACTCTTCCCAGTTGCATCTTTATTCAAGAAAGCATTATTTGTACGTACAATTTAAGAAACAGACTTCAAAGTCAAGAAAGCGTTAAAAAGTATTTAGTTTGTCACATTTTATATACCTTATTACTTTTTCATTTTCACACACAAACTCTCTAAAATACTATTGATGTTATGCACATTGTACCCTCTTTAAAACCCAACAAGTTTTAAGCATTCATCAATCAAAATTTAAACTTCTTAGCCTAACTCAAATTCTCTATTTGCTAACTTATGTTAGTAAACCAAATTTTTTTCCCCTTTTATAAAAATATCACTCATCTTCCTTATTATGAGTTCTATTTATAAAAACTTCAATTACAATCTTAGACTTAATTTCACTAAAGCAAATATCATTTGGTTGAGGTAAATTCTTAATATAATTACTACCCTTCAAATGTTTGTTGTCATGCCTCAAAATGACAGAGTTGTAATAATCTCACCATATAAATCCTCATAAAATAAAAGATGACCTTATAGTCACTATCCTAAACCTAATTTATACAAGGCATTCAAAATTAACTTGTTTTAAAATAAATAGTTCATATGATATTAGTGATTATCTAGCAAATGTTTATCACATATATATTATAGCCCAATTTAATAGAGTGCTATTTACATAGCTTGATCACAAAGTTTACATAGATATATACATATTTTAACACCAAAAAGTTGAAGGATAACCAACAAAAACTTCAAAAGTCCAACTAGTCTTCAGTTTCCTATCATCACACCTTAGTACCTAGTCGTAACTAACCTCTAGGTAATTATATCATAGCATCCTACTTAACACCTGCAAAATGACTATAGGGATGTGAGTAACTAATCGCTCAGTAAGTATGGACGAAGAAATAAGATTATATAATAACAAAAAGGTTGTCAACCAATTATTTAAGTGCAATTTAACATAACAAATTTCATTGCACGACATTATCTAATCCATCATGAGATTAGCAAAATTTCACCTGCCCTAATCCAAGTTTGAGGAGTTTTAGTGTATATGTAATAGTTTATGACCAAACCTATGCTTGTGTAATAGAGATATCCCTCCTTTCACGACTACCTTTGAACTAATATCTTTAACCTTATCACAATCTCCTCTTTTATCACTTAGTTTAACTAAAGGTAAAGAAGGGATCATTTCAACTATCCCTTTCAAAGGGGTCAATAATTAGTCAAAGAATCCTAATCACCCCTTAATGGGTTGCAATGTATGCTTGGTTAGGTTTTCAAGTCCAATATATCTTAATTCCATTTAGGGATGACTAATCAGTTCAATGCAATTCAATCAATCACAAATTAGCAAAACAATAATACAATCAAAAGTAGAAACACATGAGCATGCACACAATCAAACTATTCATAAGCAAAACTAAGTACAATCTTAAGCCTCTAAGTACTATAAAATAGTACTCCAAAATACTATTAGTATTGATCCCAAACTTACTTAAACTTCTCGTCCACTCACTTAGGTGCAATTGGTGATATATCTTTATCATAATTTCCTATAATGTAAATAACATTTTAATGATGATACAAATACATACATGCTATTATTTTATATCTTAGTTTGTTAACTTTAGTTTAAGTTTTTATTATGCTTAAGCATTTGGGTCCTTAAGTCATTTATTAATAGTTTACATCTAATTATCCTCTAATTCATCTCTTGATTGTAGTTTATTTAAAAGTCATAAGAATATCTAACTTTCTAAATGCCAAATATCCTAAGTTAAGGATTTTATCATCCTTTAGGTATGCTAATCCCTTCCTAAGCATACTAACCCCTCACATTAGGTTGCCACACCCTTGCTAGCAAATTTTTCCTACCACCACCTCAATTCTCCGTATCTTTTATTAATTTTTCTTTAATTATATGATATATTTTAGGTAATTATGAGTATATTTTATAAAAATAAATACTCTAAATATTATTTATGTTATTTCATAATTTTTAGTGTCTATATAATTTGCCTTTAGGGATTTGTTAATTATCGAAACTTGTTTCGTATATTTTTTATAAATAACAAATAATATATTTGTATTCTAGAAATATAATATTTAATTATTTTATAATTTTATTTTCTTAAATCCAAACTTGTAAGGCCACTTCTATTAATTTTTCTTATCTTTATCGTAAAATTTATGCTCGACCGAATAACTTCCATGATCACCTAAAATTTTTACATATCGATTTTAAGATGTCTAATCGCAAGTGTACTGCTAATTCTATGAGTTCTCACACTCTACACACCCTTACAAATAGTTTTGTCTTTGAAATTAACACATACTAGATCTTTCAATAGAAAAAAGTTATATATATTCATAAAGTTGTAATCAATCTTATATGTATAGTTTAGAGAAGTTACTACTTTATAACTTAAGGGACCTGGAAAGCAACCTTTCCTTTAAGAACTTTCAATTTCTAATTGCTTTTTTTTTTCCTAATCTTTTAAACTATCCTCTAATCAAACTTCTAAATTACCTCTTTATTAATCTTTTCATTTTCTTTCCCTATCTCTCGTATTCCATATTTAGTATTAATCATATATTGAATCCATCAGTGCAATCTTCCATTCACATTATACTATCCATCTTATAACTTATTACCATTTTCTTTTGAGTATTCTTGTTGATCTATCCTTTACTATATTCTCCGAATTATCTATTCCTAAGTTTTAATTAAGTTCAACAATAGCATTGGTCTACCATGTGCCATACATATCTGATCATTTTTTTCCCATTCACACCGTACTTCTTGTAGTGGCTATATTATTAACATAGTTATTGATTGTTTCTTCATATGGCTTAGAACAAGGGTCAACAAAAAGGATTTTGGCAAATCTTGATGTTCTTCATCTCGAATTGAAATGAGATGGCTAACAATTTGAACCAACTTAACTTAATAAGAAATGATGTGACTCTCGATTAACAAACTCACCAAGATACCGACATAGACTCATTATTGGACATGACATGACATGGTATTATGTACTTTGATAGTTAATAAATACAAGAAACTCAACAAATAAGAGAGTTGATAGTCATATATTTGCCATTTTCTTTTTTATTAATTGTAGCCAATGCACATACGAAGTATATTATTTCTTAGTATCTCAAGTATACTCCTCATTACATCTATCAATTTCCTCTCCTAGTAGTGATTGTCAACTATTCCCATTTAGTCACCACTTTATACTTTTTAGAACCGATAGAAATTCCTTCTCCAAATATAATATGTCTAAGGAAAGAAATCCTATCTAACCAAAAATTAAACTTGCTTAACTTAGCATATAACTTATTATCTCTTAACTACTACGGTGCCAATTGCAAGGGCTTTGCATGCTCTTCCTTAGTATTTGAATAAATTAGGATATCATCAATAAACACCATAATAAATTTATCCTAATACAGTTGGTATATATGATTCATTAAATCTATAAATATAATCGATGTATTAGTTAATCTAAAAGGCATCGCTAAGAATTCATAGTGATGATGTTGTATCCTAAACGTAGTTTTAGGTACATCTTCTAGCTTAACCCATAATTGATGATATCTTGACCTTAAGTTCATTTGAGAAAACATAGTTGCTCCTTACAATTAAACAAACAAATCATCAATTCAAGGCAAAGGATACTTATTCTTAATGGTTATTTTATTAACCTCCATGTAATCTATACATGATCTCATGGTGTCATCCTTCTTCTTCACAAACAATACAAGTGCTCCCTATGGTAAAATACTTAGGCGAATAAATCCTTTATCCAATAGTTCTTGAATTTTCATTGGCAACATCTGACACGAAAATTTAAACATAGGGTCAGTCCTTAAACCAATTTAATAGTAAAGTATACTTCTCAAGGCGGAGCTAAACTGGGCATATTCTCAAGAAACACAATTAGGAATTCACATACTACCGGCATATCTATCACCTTCATTGCCTCCTTCTTTCCCTCAACTCCAAATATCTAACAATACTTTTAATCACCCTCTTCTACCTTGGTATCCTTTATTTCATCACATATTTCAATAACAGCTAACTTGAATTTACCTTTACTAGCTTTCCCTTAAAGCACAACTTCTCTATCATTCAGGGTAATACTCTTGCTTCTATGTTCCATATTAGCTTTGTACTTAGACAACCAGACTATACCTATAACTTCATCATAACCTTGCAATTATGACACCACTAAACTGATCGAGTACTCCTTCCCTTGATTTCTAATTTGACCATTATCCATAACTTTTCAGGTTGTTATCTTTCCTCTAATGGAAGTTCTAACTCTATAAGTAGTTTTAATTTCAATTATTTTAATTCCTTTCTCATCCGCAAACTTATAATTTGCAAAAGAATGAGATGCACCAATATTAAATAATACAAATGCAAGTTGCCCATTCATTTGTATATCTCTTAAAATACATGCTATTACTATGATTATTAACCAACTTCTTTATTCACAAAACTTGTAATCTAAGTAACTTAGTTCAACTTACACTTTAATTATTACCAAGATAAGTAACCTAAATATGTACCTATCACAAGTCCTTCATTGCTTTCATCTTTCGCTCCTATGGTTTCTTCGGAGTCACAATGATAATATTCCTCTATCCAATTAGCAAAATTCTCTTCATCATCCTTTATATTCTCTATAGCAAAAACTCGAGTAAGTGCAATCGTATTACTAAATCCTTTAGCATGTCTAACCCCTTGTCCAAATTGTGGATAAGATCTAGAAAAGTGTCCATTCTTTTCACACTTGCTATACTTGACCAACTTCATTCTTAAACATCTACGAATTATGTAGTTCTTATCTCCACAATTTCCCTCTTAGTTGGGCATAATGTTTAGGAAAGTGTTTTTCTCCACACTTCTAGCACTTAACATTTCCTTTCTTGTTATAGAAGCTCAAATCAAGCACAGATTACGCAGGATTAATTGTTGGTTTCTTCTTCTTCTGATTAGAACTACTAACAACATCTGGATAAGATCTCTTGAATGAAGGGCCTAATAAAAAAACCTCTATTAATCTTTTGGCTCCATTGAGCTTGCATCCTTAGATGATTATTTTCTAATTGATGCACCTTATCCACTACTTGATTTTAAGTAGTGAAACCACAATCTTCCAACTTATAATGCATAGTTGGGTCAAACCTAGTAAGAAACAAATGTTTCTTCAACTCAAGATTATTTTTATAAGAGGTTAGCACATATTGCATCAATCTATTGAATTTAGTCTCATATTGAGTTACATTTATACTATCTTTCTTTAACTCAAACAAATCTTTCTCCATCTTTGTTTACATACTATTAAGAAAATACTCCTTTCTAAATTCTTCCTTAAACACCCACTAGGTGATATTATTTCTCAATTGCCTAGCTCTTGAGTCTTACCAAACTCATGCTGCTACCTTTAGCATGAACGTACCGTAAGCTAACTTTTGATGTTTTGAGATTTTAAAAGCTTCAAGACTTAATTCAATTTTAGCTAACCAATCGTCAACAAAGGCAAGCTTACCCATTTCACCCTCAAAATGCCATGTTGCCTTAATAAATTCAAACAACTTACCAATATCTTGAGACCTATTTACTCTCTATTCTACCTCTTAAGATCCTTTAGATCTTCTATTCCCTACATTTCCTCCAGTAATAAGATACTAAGTTAATGTACTCTATCGTCTCATCATAGTATGCATGCTAGAGAGTAATTGTCTAATAGGAATCACTTCCTATGGAGGTAGGGGTATATCCTGTCTTGGTTACTCCTGTAGTGGTGAAGGAGCCTATAGTGGAGGGTCTCGATTCCCTTTAAGCCTTTCGTTACGACTTTCATTTCCACTAGCAACCATGGCTTAACTTTGTATTAATAACTTAGGGTACCTACATTCATATTTATTCATAAGTTCATCTCATAACACAATTTCAGTCCTATGTATAACTCAAAAATGGATGATTCCAATAGCTTAACATATGTACAATACAACAATAACTTTTCACCAGTCACAACGTGCTATAAACATTTCTACTATCCATCTAATACTGGCTTTACATCCTTGACATTTGCTTGGTGACTTCTAAAGGAACAAAACTTACAAACTTAGTATATACTTAATTACATAAAGATCTACAATCTGATTACAGTACTAGCTTATATAAAACCTCACAGACTTGCTATTTACAATTGTACATAAAAAAGGTATACAAGACTAATCCCTGAAATACCTCTACTCTAGTTATATCTCTTATCAACTATGTACATAAGATATTTAAACGTCTACACATTGCCAAAAACTATAAATACAACAAAAGATCACAGATACATCTAAGTCAAAAGTAACATACGATTGAACTCTAGGGACCTAGTAAAACAAAACCAATTATCATGATCTATTCATCATTGAAACTATTAGTAGCAACCACTTGTGCAAAGGAATCCATTTCACATGTCCACCAAACATGTTATCATCCTTTCTACCTATAAATTCAAAACTTAACTGTATTGTCTCAGGAGTATTAGGTATAATAATTACTTCATAAACTTTATCATCATCTGGCACCTCAACATCATTAATAGCTATTATCTCGAGAGTAGTCATTTCATTTTGTACAAGATTATCCTCTGAAGCATGCTCCAATTGATCCTTTAATATAGGTTCTGATTAAATCTCTGAATTATCTCGTGATTGTCCACCTACGCCATCTCTTACTATCTCATTCATCTTAGCTATTGCTATGGTTTGCATCACTAGAGCATGCATATCCTCATTAAGATCCTTCTTTATCTCTACTTTTAGCTTCTCTTTTTCATATTCCTCTTCCTTTAGATCTTTCTAAATTATTTTATTATTCCCCCTCAACAAACTCATAGTTAATTTATCCTCCAAGTTGTGCTTCAGGTTAAAGCTTTACAGGTTTATTGATCCTCCTATGGTACTTCAAGTACTACTAGTTCAAATTAAGGTTCATTTTACTCTAAAGGTACCTCAATTCCTACTCTAGTCAAGTCAAGAAAACATAGAAACCAATCAGTAACACTTGTAAGGTAACATCTAGGTGTATAAGGTACACCTGTAGGAATATGATTAATACTCATAGAATAGGGTCTTCCATCTTCTAATCTTGTTAGAAAATACTGCATTGGCATCATCAAAGTTATAATACCTTCATTCACTAACCATTTCTAGTCAAAAACCACTATAGTAGTACACCTATTATATTGAGGCCCCAAGTTAGCTTCCATCAATACCCATTATTCCTGCCAACTATAACATATCTTATCGAAATACCTATCAACTATCTCATTTACCGTCCTAACATGTTTCAATCTATTATCTCCAACAATAGTCTCTATATCTTAACTTTATACTAGATAGAAGATTATTCTCCATTCCACTTATGTTGCAACCAACTAACTATTGATTCCCCATTGTGGCCCTATGAATGGATTTAAGATCAATTAACAAATCGTAATTCAATATTATCATTACTTTACTTTATAGCTTCTTAATACAATCTTTTATTACCCACTCTCACTGTGATCCTATGATGTCTACATTTTTTTTTTTTTAGTTATGATGCTTTAAAGTGAGTTTATAAGAACTACACTCTAATGCCAACTAAGAAACGCCATGCTCCAAAGTAACAAAGTCAAAATAGTCCCATTGTATAAATTCTCCTAAGATAGAAGTTGATCTTACTGTCGCTATTCTAAACTTGATTTACATAAAGCATCCATGACAAACCTACTTTAGGTAAACAGTTCACATGATATTAGTGATTGTCCAATGGAAATCTATTAAACATATATTTATAACCTAATTTAATAGAGTGCAATTTATGTAACCTAATAACGAAGTTTACTTAGATATATACATATTTGAACACGAAAATATCAAAAGATAACCAACAAAAACTTCAAAAGTTCAACCGGTCTTCAATTTCCAATCTTTACACCCCTAATACCCAACAACAACTAACATCTAGGTAGTTATATCACGACATCCTAATTAGCACTTGCAAAAAGATACATAGAGATGTGAGTAATCAATTGCTTAATAAGTAGGGATAAAGACATAAGACTATACGGTAAGCACAAAAAGGGTTATCAAACAATTATTTAGATGCAATGTAGCATGACAAATGTCATTACACAATGTTATCTGGTTTGTCGAGAGATTAGAGAAATTTTGCCGGCTCTAGTTCGAGTTTAAGAAGTTTTAATGCAGCAACTCATGGTTAAACCTAGACTTATACAATGAAGACATCCCTTCTCCCATAACTGCCTTCAAACTAATGTCTTTAACCTTATTATAATCTCTTTTTCTATCACTTAGTTCAACTAAAGATGACTAAGCGACCATTTCAATTATCTCTTTTGAAGGGGTCAATATTTGGTTGAAGAATCTTAATCATCCTTAGTAGGGTCTAATGCATGTTCGATTAAGTTTTCAAGTCCAATATATCTTAATTCCATTTAGGGGTGACAAATCAATTCAACACGATTCAATCAATCACAAACCAATAATGCAGTCAAAATTAGAGACATATGAGCATGTGCATAATCAAACTATTTACGAGCACAGCTAAGTATAATCTTAAGCCTTGAAGTAATATAAAATAGTATTCCAAATTATAGTTACATATTAATCCCAAACATACCTGAATTTCCTGTCTGCTCACCTAGGTGAGACTTGTGATATATCTTTATTGCGATTTCCTATAATGTAAATAACGTTTTGGTGCTAATACAAATATAATATATGCTATTATTTTGTATCTTAGTTTGTTAACTTTAGTTTAAGTTTTTATTATGCTTATTAATAGTTTGTGTTTGATTATCCTTTGATTCATCCTCTGACTACAATTTATTCAAAAGTTCTAAGAATATCTTCTAACCTATCCTCTAAAGTCCACCTAACTATATTTTGTAAATATAAAGTCCTTGATTTAGCCTTTGAACCTAGTTCTATTGTAGAATTTTCCTTTAGCTTCTAATACATCCTTTGATTTACCCTCTAATTAACATGCACTCACTTTTCAACCACAATCTCCATGATTTCAACACATACTTTCACAATTATAATTGATCATTAATCCAACACCATGTCTGACCACAATCTCATCCCATATCAATAAATCCTAATTTATATTAATTATATACAAGTTGAAGTGAATGAGTCTTTTCTTTTTCTTCATTTTATCCATTAAACCAGCTATAAATTATTTCATTTACTCTAAGAAAATCATTTTCATTATAATTTACCATCAATAAACACTCAAAATTCCAGATTACAACTTAAATTACATTAGATTCTTTAAGAGATCTTAACAAATAGGCCACCAGTACACTACTTTTATAGAAATCAAAATTTCTTCAAAATCCAACTTTACAATTTCGACAAAAGGTATACATAACATAAAAATATGATGTGTGAAGATCTTATAGTTAAAAATCGAGATCGAAACTAAGTTGTTTTCCCTTACTAGAAATATAAGTGAAAGTTAGTGCAAGCGTGTAATTTCTCAAGAAACGTATATTTATACTCAAAAATTGGAAAAACCCAATTTTATTTTTGAATGATACACACAAAATTACTTAAGAAAACTAAAATTCATAATTTTAAAACAAAATTTAGTATTTTTAATAAATTATAAAAATTCATACTCAATTTAACAACTCGTAGGCGATAATAGCTTCGGCCGTCAACGAGAGTAGCTATGGCCACTAGTGACACTACCCACCTTATCTATCATACTAAGCACTGGGTGCTCTATCCATCGGTGGTGGTGGTTTAACTACTGGTCTTAATTAAGTATCTAAATCCTAACTTAGCCTTATTTTTACTAATTTTTCAAATTTTTTTCCTAAATTTCTCTTTAGCCTTTTTCTCTCTTCACTCAATTTTTCCATAGAGTGAACTTGCTAAAATGAATTAAGGAACTAATGTTGGAATTTTACATTGAAGATTTGGGGTTGGTAAGAAATTTCCAATTGCCAAATGTTAAGGCCTCTATTATCCTTTAGGTGTCTTAATTCCTTCTTGGGTTTACTAATCACTTACATCAGGTTGTTAAGCCCTTGCCAGCAAATTTTACCTACCACCACCTCAATTTTTCATATTTTTATTAATTTTTCTTTAATTATTTAATATATTTTAGAATGCTTTAGGTATTTTAGATAATTACAGGTACATTCTATACCTGCAAAATCATATTTAATACAAATAAATACTCCTAAAAATCATTCATATCATTTTATAATTTTTAGTATCTATATAATTTATCTCTAGTGTTCGTTAATTATTAGAACTCATTTTGTGTATTTATAATAAATAACGAATAATATACTTATATTTTAAAAATATAATTTCACTTATTTTATTATTTTATTTTTTTTAAATCCAAATGTGCGAAACCACTTCTAATAATATTTCTTAGCTTAGTCTTAAAATTTAAGTTTGATTGAAAAACTTCTATGTTTACATGCTGATTTCGAGCTGTCTAATTATGAGTGCACTGCTAATTTTATAGGTTCCCCCATTTGTTTCCTAAAATATAGACACTTAAACGTTCACTAGAAATATATAAGTCCTATATTATACATATTCTATAAATTTAGGTTGTTTCAATCCATCTTTCTCTTGTATCATGTTTACCTAGCAAAAGCTATTTTAAAAAGTTATACAAAAGTCCATTGATCAAGGTTTTAAGTAATTTGTATAAATACATTAACATAATATATATATAATAAACTACAAGAAGTTTTCCTCTTATTTAAACGAGACGATGTTAAATTGAATATACAAAATGTACCACGATCGATCTAACGTGATTAAAAAAATTAAAAACAAAAAAAAGAAATTCCCAAAAGCTGAGCCTCTCAATGAGTAGGTAACTGTGTGTAGGTTGGCGAGATTCAAATTGAGAAAATTATAAAATTAAAGCAAGGTGGCATAGCTTAACAAAGAAGATGAGGTAATGATTTAGCTTCAATGTTATGGCAAAAGTGATGCCCAAGGATCATACAGGATCTTCAAATTTTCCTTTGTGGAAAAGGCTTGGAGGATGGGATCGCAACTTTAATATTATCCTGTATTTTCTACTTAAACTAAATCAAAACATTTATGACACGTATATTAAGAGAGAATTAAAATTTTATTTTTTCATTATTCTTTATTACAACATTCACTTGGTTTTTCGTTTTTAAACCATAATTCTGTAAGAATCTCTTTTGTTTGAAATAAAAAATCACCATTAATCACCATTTCTCACCACCACCACCGTTACTATCGCCCGCCATCATCACTGTCGCCGCCATCATCACTGTCACCACCACCATCACCAATTATTGCCACTGACCACCACTGCCACTGTCACTGCCGTTGCAGCTATCATTGCCCCTACTGTTGTCGTCGCCGTTGTCACCAGCATGATTACAGCTACTGCCGCTATCATCACCATCACAATTGCCACCGCCACCACTACTGCTGTTGCTACTACTACTAACCACAATAACTATCATAACCATTGCTACAATTAGTACCATCAATCGCTACTGCTGCTGCTGCTGTTAACACCAACTATAGTTGCTCACCACCACTACCTATTACTTTAGGATTAGTTGAGAAAAAAAAATGAATCAAAGATAATTTATTTATTAAAGTTATATTATATATATATTCTTAAATTGCTTACAAATTTAATTAAATAAAGTAATATATATTATACTCTTATTCCACTCCTTAGGAATTCCTATTCCACTCCATCTTCTTTTGTTCTATGAAGTGAATGAGTCATTATTGCTTATTTATTTGAGGAGTAGCTATTTCATTCCCTCTTTATTTTTTATTACGTCATTTATTTAGATTTTTATCTTAAAATTGAGATTCAATGAGAATATTTGAAATTAAGTAATAAGGATTATTCCGGAATAATGTATATGAAAGTGTTTGAACTTTTGATTTGAGCAATTTAGTACTCAAACTTTCAAAACTTGAATTTCAATACTCGAAAATTAAAAATTTATTCATTTAACTGGACTTATACACATTACGCGCACTAACTACTCGAAGTCAAAAGTTTCATATACTTAAGTTAATGAATTCAATTTTTGAGTGTCAAAATTCAATTTTTAAATGTTTGAACAGTAAACCGCATAAAATCAAAAGTTCAAATACTCCCATCCAATTTCCTTCTTAAAGTTAGGAATTGGGATTCAACTAGAAAAAAACATTCCATACCCTTGTCTTCTTCACCTCTTCCTCAAACTATAGAATTCACCATGGACACCACCACCACTACTCATAGATACCGCCATCAACATTGGCAACAACACCACCACTACTGCACACCACCAACATAGCACACATCTAGTTGGCTAAGATGAGACATAACCCATAATATGTTGATAAACTATTAAACAAATTGTCCAATCAAAAGTAATTGACTGATTTACAAAATTGGATAAAAGTTATTGCTAATATATCTTGAGAAGTTATAAAAATAAAAAAATAAAAATATGTTTGTTGTGCTTTTTCTTTTAAATTTTTGTTAAGATTGTCTCCGACGATAATATTAATATCGTGAAGTAAATCATGATACGCTAATCGGAGTTTGATAATTTTGAGCGAAAGTTTTAGAGTGGAGATTGAAGAAGAGGAATGGATCTGATGATTAGCTTTAGCCTATGTTTTTTATTTTTTAAAAACCTTAGCCTGTCTTTTTGGTGATGACGTTTTGAATGTCTTTAAAGACAAGTATGAAAAATTTTCCGATGGTAGTCTAGGAGGAAGAAAGGGAAAAGGGTAGTTTAGTAATTTGATTTTTATTATTATTTTACTCTTTGCTTGTTCTTTCAATTAACTAAAAATTATAATTACCATTCTCCTTATTTCATTCCTAATGAATTTGAATTTCATTCCTTTTTAATTCTATTTAGTGAAGTAACTGAGCTATTATAATATTTAAACAGAATGCAGGTTTTTGCTTAATATGACAAGCCTTGCTGTGTGTCCTACTATCATCAACATGTGCCTTACTTGTGAATTGTGATATCATCCAATACCATGTCGGCCCACTTGACCTTTGGAAATACGTTCATCTTAAGCCAAATTTAAGTTCACCCTGAACTTTCTACTCGGATCTTGAGTCTTTTTTTTTTTTTTAAATCATTATTATTAATAACATGTTGATAACTTGGTTAATTTTGATTTGAAAAGCATTATAGATAAAATCTTAAATAACTTTATTTCCATTAACTCTAATGTGAAAATTTCTAATCATTAATCATTAATGTAATTTCTGAATCTATTAAAAACTCTCGCGTATTAATTAATTAATTAATTATGTACTAAAGAACGGGACACGTTAGGTTCCATGTGGCAATAATGTTTCTTTAGACACAAACCTAGTGTACTAGTTCAGTCATAGTTGTTAAATTACTCAAAATGGTGAGACTATGAAACAACCTATTTTTGCCTTTTTATTTCTAGGTTTTAGGTTAAAATACAAGGAAAAAATCGTTGAAAAGGACAAAAAGAAATCATAAACCGGGAAAATAAAAAGAGAGAAAGAGAGAGAGAGAGAGAGAGAGAGAGAAATCAATAAAGAACAAAAATAAGAAATTACAAATAAAAAAGAAAATAAAAATAATAGCAATTATAATAAAGTGGGGTAGAAAACAATACAAACCCTTGCGAATGCTAGCAGCCTAAAAGATCCAAAAGTGTACATAGGGAATGGAGATTGCAAGCCCAAAGCCCATTTTTTATTTGGGCTTCACATGACTGGATGGTTCAAATATTAAATTGAATGAATAAAGACTAGACCATGCGCGAGCTACTCCAAACCACTAGTAGCAAGTTTGAAACTCACGAGAAACAAATGCAGATTTTCCTGTGTTTGCCCGACGATTCAGCTTATTGATTCCTTAGATTTTTTTTACACTTAATTTTAACATGAGTTTTGATACTTGTTGCGTAAAACATTTTGAGAATTCAGTTTTCGATCATATCAATCACAGCCCACATGTCAATGCTTCTCAATTTTTTCACGACAAAAGCAAGAATTGGTCCCATGTGTATAGTTTTGGCCGGAAATTTTGTTACAGCGTTCCTGAAATCTATCATTTTTGTTTTAACATATCTCAATCCTAAACTACGTGAGTAAATGGATAGAATCACTGAAACTCAAAATTTCCATCGGAATCCATTAATTTAAACTTGAAAAATTGCATTGAAAGTGAAGATGAAGCACAAATTTTTTAAAAGCTCAGCCACCGGGTTAGGAGCTCTATCAATCTTCAAAACCAAGGACGCCGTGATAAATACAACATCTCAAGGAATTATAAATCACATAGAATTAGAGTTGAAATTGTTCCAATTCAAGCAACAATCAACTTTCTCTCGCTGGGTAACCCACGAAAAAGCTGTAACTTCTGCTTGGAATTTCTCAAATTCTAAAGAAACTTGAATCTCAATCATGGCACCACTGGATCCTAGGACTTCTACTCCACAAGAAAAAACTAATTTTCTTCCTTTTTTCCTGAAATTGCCAAGAAACGTCCTTAATTGAAAATCACAATTTCAACATTTGTGGGTTTTGCAAACCACCACCACTGCTGCTAGTCTGATGCAGATCATCAAACGAACTTAGTTCGACCATCATCAACAGCTTCTTTTTATATAAATGGTCCTTAACTACCATAATTCGGAATGAACATACCTCCATTGTAGTTTCTTGTTAGCTGTAAACTTTTTAAATGTGCATAAATCTTAAACTTTTCAAATGCACTTTTTGAGCACAGACATTCAGTTTTGTTTTTCATCATGTTTGTTTGCTGTCATGGCACCTATGTGAAACCTCACCACCTCCTACTCTTCTTCTTCCCTCCTCCACAACTTGGCCAGCTATGGTGGCCAACCACCGTCCCACTACCACCTCCAAAAATGGGTTTAAAAAAAGAACAGAAAACACAAAAGAAGAAATTTCACATCACTTCTCCGTGAGTTGGAAGTGTAAAGTTCATAGATGATGTTTCATAAGTTGAAGACTTAAGAGGAAGCGGATAATTTTTCAAGTCTATACAACACATAAAAACTATCGATTCAAAGCACTCGCTCTGAATAAAAAAGATCTTGAGCTGATGATGCTCTTAAAGTGCCCATTCACATCACTAATACTAATTATAATTTGCAGGAAAGAGCAAATACTCTATGAGAATCTGAAATCTCAATCAACAATTATCAAACTTCCACTAGGGCAGACAAAATCGCGAATTCTAAAAACTGCCTTACATACATATATAAACATCAGAGACAAAAGAAGGCTCTTCACAACAAGAGATGTTTGTCAATCAGTAACTTCTTTAGGCTGACAAATGGTCAGCAACTTTCAGCATCACTGTCTTCGTTTACCTTTGGATGAAGCCCATTTGAAGAAACCACAATTTGCTTCTGGATTGGAGGAAGGGCCCTGAAACAGGTAAAGGAAAAATTGAATTCCCAAAACCCCCTTTAACTTCAGCAAAATAAGTCATATGAAATAGCTATGAATGTGAAGAAACATTGATAAATGCATAAATATTTTTGCATGAACAGGTGTTGTGACAGATCAATTCTAATTGAGTTCTTCAATTCCCAACAGAAAGGAGCTCAACGGGAAAAGGGACAGTTATAAAGGATCTCTTTGATGTTTTTCATGGTCAAAATGTTGGAAGACAATTCAAGCTTGACATAAGTTTGAGCTGGGCAAAAGTTGTTAGCCAGTGAGCTCAAATTACGCTTGAACTCAATTTGAATTCAATCAAACTCAATATATACCAAAGTTGAACTTCAAGCTTCATTATGCTATGAACTCGCTGAGCTAAAATTTAAAGGCCTGGGCTCAGTTCTATCAACTACTTGAGTAACTCAAGCTTAAAACTCAACTCAACTTATCAATTCATACAAAAGTAAATATGAAGTGCAGCTTGCAGTTACTAGTAGAACAAACAAAAAAGGGAATTGATATCTCATATAAATCCACATTCAAACATGATATATTGACGAATGATGAAATGAAAAGTGGGTAAACAAGCCAGAATTCAACTCTATCCCTAGGACATTCAAAGTTTCTTCAAAAACGGGGAGTATACCTCTGCCCTTGCACAGCTGTAAAATCTTCTACCAAAATTAGGACCGGTTTTCTTCACAATGCGGGAAACACAAGGTTCACCGTGGCCCTTGCAAAGAGGAATGCTATTTTGCATTACTTGCTGTATTCTTCGCCACTCAAGTAAAGCAGTATTGTTGCTAACTTTATGCGAGGAAGAACCAGTATTAAATTCATCTTGTTTTGATTCATCTGATTTTTGACTTAAAGGGCTAGAACTCAACCTATGCTCCAAAGCATTTCCCCCTTCTTCATCCACAATAGGATCTTCCTCCAAAAGTTTATCAGAATGTTGGGCATCAGCTTGACTAGGTGACATTATGCTGCTGGAAGTCTCAACATTGGTGCTACTCTCTGAGGTCCTGAAGAAGGATCTCAGTGAGAGCTGTGACATTTGAGGTTTTCTAGCCTTTTTTATAGCTTTGCAGGGCTGAGTTTGACTGGTAGACTGATATGCAGCCTCAGGAGCCAAATTACTTGAATTGATATCTCTATCCATATTAACCCTACCAGCCTCCTGGTTGGAAGCACAAACCTCACTAGAAGTGGGTCCAAATGTATCACAACTATGTGATTGTTTCAAACTGCCAGTGCAGACCCTCATGGTGATTACATTTTTTTCATCCAAAAATGAAGTAGACAGCTCGCAGACCTCAGCTTGCTCTCGTACTTGTCTTTTCATGAGCATTGAAACTGAATAGAAAAAGAAATTTGTAAATTTTCTAAGCCAGTAGACTATGCATGATTGCAGCAAACTTCCCAAGGATATTAATTCAAATAGCCCAACAATGAAATAAACTTAATGCTTAAATAATCACAGAGAACTAAAAAGTTAGAGCCAGATTACAGCAGAATTTGACAAGTAAACAACCAGAAAACAACACCATATTCCGTTTGATTTCATAAACCAGACTTCCAAATTTTCCTTGATCACTAATGGCAGAAAACATTGCAATAAGCTATATCGGCCCTTCTCTACCCAATGCCTGCATCCAAGCCTAGTTATTCTAGAATTGTTATGATGGACATATGGTAGCAAGCTTCTGATAATGGCGGCATTTGTGCAAACATCAGCCATTACAATCACCGGTGCACTTTTCTTCTCTCAAGTAATCTTGTCAATTGACAGATCTCAACACAAAATATTTAATACGGTTTCAGATTGAATTTTGATCCATCTAGATCACCCAGCAAATATGCTTGACCTAATGTTCCTGAGATTTCCAAGCATTGCTTGAAGACTGATAAATTCTGATATTTTACTGATCTTCTCTTCCTTCTTTTTTTTTTTTTTTCTTTGTGATAATTTGATCTTATTTTCCTCATCTTCTCGCAAAAATCAGATGCAGCTTTGTAGCATATATTCATTGTCCAAAACTAGTATAAAATTTGATGGCTTTCTTCCAGTAAATAGTAATATTAAATATCGGTTCTATTCTTTAAAGCTTTCAATTAATACAGGAAAGAAAGAGAATCATATATGCAAAAAGTTTTCCTAAATTGAGAATTAACTGGCTATAATAAGTAAATGGCAGGCTTAGGTCAACAATAGCCAGTCATATAAACAAGGTTGGAAACAGGCAATAACATTAGCAAGGGTGTCACTACACTTAGACAGTAGGCCATCCAGTTGCCAAATAACTGAAGTCCATCGAACTAAAAATTTTTTTCATCAAATCAATGTAATGTAACACAAGTAAGGTTGAATTCTAATGAAGAATTCATACATGATCAAGGACAGAAGAAAAAAGGTTCAGTGCACCATTCATTTTCAACTTGCAGAAATCCTAGCATATTCTACCTCTATTAGAAAAAAATAACCCTAGTTAATAAGCAGTAAGGGTCACAGAATTTGAGAATTTTCTCATACCAAGGGATTGCTGAACACCGTGAATCATAGGGTAATATCTAGAAGATAATGATGGAGGGTCATGCTTGGGAAAATCAGGAATCCCAATCAATGTAGTGTAAACAGGAGCATGATCAGAGCCTTCCAGTTTGGTATTCCACCCACCCTTCCACCTGCACCCAGCTAGTGCAGTTAAGAGCAAATACAACCTTGATCTGTTCAGCAAGCTAGAAAGACCATATATCCCTGGTTTTGGCAAAAAAGAGCAGGTTTTTTTTTTTCTTAATTTTTTTGTATTTTTTTGGAGCTTCCTTTTATATGAGGCTGATCAATACCAATAACTATTTATTTCAATAATCATTCATTAGATGATTGTAACCATGTGCATGGCATTGTTGGTCACAAGCTTCTGTCTAGGAGTATAAAACTAAAATGTTATCCTCAATAATAATATGGAAAGTTCCATTAATGCAATGGAACATGCTAACAACAAGTATATACATAAAAATTGTAATTCAGCTAAAAATATAGAAGCAAGGTCATAATACTCATAAATATTGCAGGATTTTTAGATCTGTCTCTGAGTGAAAATTGAAACAGCTATCTGTAGCAAATCATATAATCTCAGAGATGACTTCACCTCAGAGTATTCCCAGGCTTCCACCTTTTATACTTGGTCAAAATGTCACACTCCTTGATGTGGCAAGTGAAGAAATCATGACCTTGTAAATCAGACGTTTCATGCAAACAGGGGCCCGCAATAAGAATATGGTCAATTCTTGACCCAAAATTAAATTGTTCAGCACCTGTATTGGATGGCCAGCACGTATATGCATCGCTTCTGGTGCAAGTGAAAATGCCAAACATTAACATCAAGAAAGGTCAAATATTTGTAAGTACAAAAAGCATGAGCCAGTATGAAAATTAAAGTGCAATGATTATAAACTAATAGCAGATAATGTTTGCATCCATGAGCTTGAAAATTAAATGAGAGCCAGAAACCAAACTCTACCCTAATTAGAAAATCAGGCCAAATACAATTCCAAAACCTTTCTGGATGTTTGGCTCGGAAGACATCAAAGAAAGGGCCTCCATCTTTCACAAGCATGGACCTAAGCCACCTTCTAAACCTGGCAAGTAAAATTAATACCCAGGTTTAGACAATTTCAGTCTACAGACAAGAAAACTACTCGATTAGATTTTCACAAATCCCTCATCTCTTAAATCAAATGTCAAGAAGCAATTGTAAGCTCACTCATTCTTCTCAAAATCTGGTGGTGCGTCACAGCGATCAATTGCAGCAGGAGCAATGTTTAAATCACCAACAATAACAATCCTTCTTCCCAACTTCAACAAGTACTCCCATCTTTTCTAGAACAATAATTAGTTATGTCAAAGAGAGAATAAAGACAATTCTTACAAGGGTAACTTTTTTCAACATCTGCGTGTTATGCTTAAAAAAGTCCAATCAATCAGCAGAAAACATGGCTATGTACATCAATAATTAAGTCATAATAAAGAAAAGATCTTTCAGTATCTATATATGAGGTAACCATGATTTGCATTTCGATTATTATTTGCATGAAAATTTACAAAAAGAGGTCCAGTAGTTCAATTTATTCCTGTATCATAATTGCTCTCTTACAAAATATCTTCTATGATCATAAAAACTGACAGCTTGTGAAATGCTAAAAATTCCAACAGCTAAAATAGGAAGATTTACCTGTAATACACTAAAAAAGTTGAACTTAAACTGGATTCTTTCTGTATCATCAGGGTCAGCTCGGGGCCCATATATATTGAAAATAACTGCCAAGCCAGCAATTATTCCTATTAAGTATGAGATTATGACTCTAAGATGTCAAGAAGAATGATAAAGCTCAAGACATTGAGCATCTAAGAAAATTCAATCACAATTTGCAGAGAACTAACGCTGTAGACAGGTCAAAACCCAAAAATCAACTGGCATTTGTAGCTTCTACAAAGAGCAATAGTCAATTTGATGCTCTCTCACATAACTCACCAAAATAGCCATGATCCGTGATCATACATCTTCCCTCATTATCAATACGAAGAAGCACATCATTTGAAAAATCTTCAAGGCCTTTGACTTCAGTTACAGGAGTTTCATTCTTGTTGTTAAGAAGTCCTGTTATGCCTTCCTCTGCTGAAACCGGTAATGCAACCTCACTACTTGAAAATGCTGATTTGACTCGGCAAAACGTTGCCACTCCTAAATGCACAGAACCAAAGAAGAAACCAGCCTTTTAATCGAATGTTGAATTATAATCCGTATGTATTGCATACATAGAAAATTTGTGCTTTCCTTTCAAATCCAAAACATGTAGCCGTTGGCATCATGGTAAAAAGAAGCAACGAAACAAAATGCAGCCCAAATGAAGTCAGGTAACTAATATTTATGAGCATCTGGTGATTACAATACACAAATAATTAGAGAAACAAGATGCATGCACAAGAAGAAAATCACGAATTGGATCTGAACCGATATTTTCCTATCTGGGGCATGGAGCATGCCTGCAAACCAGGAGAAAGCAATTTCACACATCAGTCATGGGGGCAATTACACATTAAGTTCAAGAAAGAAATGTATTTCTATGAAGAAGATTAAATTGTTACTGCACTATTCATACTTCGCTAAGCAATGATGCAATGATCTACTACTCCCTCACACTGTATATGCACATATATGGCTATTCTACATTTCGAGTATAAAGAATGCAATCAGAAAACTGTCAATTATTCGCAATTTAGTTAAACTACATAGATTTACATTGAGATTCTAAATCATCAAACTACAAGATAGTGGAGCGACAATTTGTAATAGCAACTTCAGAGCGAGCCCCAAATCACCACCTTGTACTATTGTAAAGTGTTTTAATAAGTTCTATAAATAAAATAGAAAAAAGAGCGTGTTTCAAACCAATGGGCTGTTAACTGCTGGCTATGCACTGGAAGTGATCAATCAATGAGAACAAAATGATAAGTCAGTCAGTCAGGCATTAGCACAAATAGGTTTGTAGATTTACCAGAATACCCGGTTCTTCCTTTGTCAGAAGTACGAGTACAAGAAAAGAAGGACTCATAACCATCAGCAATTACAATATCTGAAGTTAGTTCTTGTCGTCTCAGCTTCGTCTCCTGATTAGGGTTTTCAAGTAACAAGAATGTAAGGAATTGGTGAAATGGGCATGAACATTGATGAGAGAGAGAGAGAGAGAGAGAGAGAGAGAGAGAGAGAGAAACCTGAAAGCAGATAATATCGGCGTCGAAGGAATTGAGTAATTTGGAGAGAGAACCGAATTGAGAAATGCGTTGTCTCAGACCATTCACGTTGTATGTCACTATTTTCATCTTCCTCCAGATTTCGAGAACCTTTCTCCCCCTTCATAACAATCTCATTAGAAAAGCTTGAGTATTGTACTTTTACCATATAAATTGCAGAAAAATGTATCAAAATAACACGTTCTAAAAAAATAGTGCTAACGTAGTATAGCGAAAGCGTGTGTGTTCATCGCGCACTCGTGATATATGCCTTCCATTTCCCCATGTTTCGGTATTTAAACTTCCTTCTCACCTCTTTCCATTACATAAAATACTCAAAAACTTTTATATTCTCCCTTATAGCCATAACTTGACCCTACATTTTCTCTTTTAAGAGTAACTCAATGGTAAGTAATTCTTAACCATCTTTATTTCGTAATAATTTTTTTAAATACAAATTATATTGTATTTATAATTATATTTATATTATACATATAAAATGTAGTTACATAATAATTTTTGTAGTGTTTATATTTTCATAATATGCATGTTGAATTTTGTTTATTATTCATAATTTTTTAGTATTTATAAATTTTGTAATCATATAAATTGTGGTGGTTATGCAAAAAAATATATATACAACTTGTATATCCTATATGATTTTATTAATGTATTAGTTATGTTCTACTGAAAAATGAAATCGTGTGAAAGTTATAATTATAGTGTGTGATAAGCTAGCCCACTTAAAAGTGTAATCATGTGTATGTGATGAGACGCCCCATCGAGAAATGAACATCAGAGTTAATACTTATAGGGTTGAGTTTATTCATTAACATCCTTATTATTATGAGAGAGGTGTTTTGTATACTTTGATGATAATGTAGAAAAATTTATAGAAATGACTGATGTTTTTAGAGAAAATCAGATACAGAAGGTATATATTAGGGCTTCCAGTCAACTTAGCAGGACTATAGTTGATAGAACTTTACAGGGTGGGTCTTTTAGTTTTCCTTAACCTCATGTGCAGCAACTGCGACGTTCAATTAGGGATCAACTTATTTAGCTTGGTTGTATCATTAGCTATATGAGGTTGTACGATCAAGAGCGTAAGAAATTGGAAGCGCTACCATACTACTACAAATATGGGCATGGGATCATTTCCCATACATTGCACCATAGACCAGGTTCGACTTTATCATACAAGAGGGCCTACCACTAGCTGCTAGGTGGGTTATATTACAAGACACTATACACCATGCTATGTATGTTATAGATGCATACTGGACTGCATTTGATCTGCAGACTAGTAGTCGGGTATGTACTTCTTGAATTTTGTTTCTATTGTTGATCTTCATTAAAAATTTATAGATTATTAATGCACTTTCTTTCCAAATGCGTTGTAGTTATATAGGAGTCATACCTGAATGATCTTGTTGATCTTCTATCCCTGTTTTGCAGTGCTAGTCAAGCTAACTAGATGACCAGGGTTGCATTGATATGTTTCTACATTATGGAGTTTTATTTCCTCAACCGTGTTATACGATACTTTGGAGGCTTCCAGACAATATCAGTCGACATTCATACAGGTGACAAGTTACATCATATCGACCTTAGAGGTAGGACATAAATAAACCAGTCAGTCGCCCATCAAGGATACATATCAACCTGAGTAGACCGCTAGATATAAGTTGTTGATATTCAGGGACCAAGGAGTGTTGATCCAACTTATTATGATTGGTATAAGGATCATACACGCCAATAAATTACCAATTATGCGACTGTAATAAGATAGTTGGTAAGCTTTCCTTCCATTTATATTATGGTTTTTTGTAAAGTAATCTATATAAATATAACACGAACTATTTCATTAACTATAAGTGAATACTCTATGTCGAGCACAATTAGTATATGATGTCTATACTGCTCATCATACTATCGATGGTGGCCATCACCATCTCGAGAAGCATGGCAATTTGATATTATTTCCCGACCAGCCAATTGACCTAGCCCCTGTACCTACCCTTCAATTGCATACAGGTCCTAGAGTTTGCACAAGAAGACATTGACTAGCATAAGTATGTGGTCGAGGACACAGTAATGATTCTATGTTATCAAGATTTCGCCATTCCATTGACTTAGACGATATTGGTAGCAATGCAATACCTACTTATACCTCCAGTTCAAGCCATACCTCATTCGACACTCTTGATACTTACGTGTAGATGTATCTGTAGCTGACACCGCCAGCTCCTTATAAACGTTGTATAGCATGACCTTAGAAAGTACACATAGAGGAGGTCGATACCCAGCTAACACCATCACTGCCTACTCCAATTTCTCATGTAGATTTCACTAATACTCCTCTACAGCCATCTAAGCCTCAACCATTAGAGGGTCTATCCACTTGCAGACCATCATTATTAGCTTATTTCGGAAAACAATTAACTAGATCCAGAAAGAAGTAGTTGTAAATAACTATATTTGTATTACTTAGTTTAATCGTTATATATTATTGACATCTATTACTCATTGTGTAAATAGTTTTCGTAAATGATTTTTCATATTATATTGCTATTCCCTTAATACTGATAGTTTACTATATATATATATATATATATATATATTTTATTTATACTATAGCTGTTTTTAACATATTTAATTGGTAGTTTAGTGAATTATTTAAGTCGACTCATTCCATTAATAGTTTTCATAGGTAGTACACTTAGCTAGAGGGAATGTGAAGCATGAATTTAACTTAAGAGTGGAATTGGCAATTAACTTGCCATATTGAAAGTATTTAGCTAGGGGGAGTGTAGAGCCTTAGGCATGTAATAGTGATATTGAAGGCACGCGAAAGAGACGCGCATCTATATAATAACTTAACTAATTAGATAAAGTAAATATATATATATATCAACACTGAAGGCATGCATAAGGAGCGTGCCTTCTTAGTGGATAATGAAGAATGCGCCTTCAGTTTACGATAAGAAGGTGCAAGCACACAACGTGCCTTTAGTTAAAAAAATCAATGTGTACACACCTTCACTACACTATTTTTGTAAAATTTTTTCAAAATGCGTTATTTTGGTACATTTTTCTGCAATCTATACTATAGAAGTATAAAACTCAAAAAAGCTTCAATATAAGCTCCTTGATAAACAAGTAAACAATAGCACCTAAACATCGTACCATAATCGCAGGCTAAGTAAATAGAATAGGAACTTCATTTATCATCTTTATCATTGCTATAAAAATTAATTATTGTAATAATTTTTAATAACCATTTTAACCCCATAAAAAAACCACCATATTACTTACTTTCCATAATATATATTAGAATTAATTCATGATTTACTTCCACATCTTCTCACATTACCTACTTCTCTTAATAGTTAACACTTTACTACATCACTATCATAGATCAATGGATAACCAAAAGTATAAACCTAAAAACATAAACTTATTAGAGTTTTTTAATAAAATAATCATATTGTTTGTAAAAACAAAATAATAATGAAGAGAAATTATTTATGATGGTTACATAAAAATATATATTCACTTTTCCTTAAAATATGATTCTAAATATAATTTTTAGCACTCATAAAACAGGTATATGTATCACATCTTGACATAGCATAAGATATACCATTATATAGGTAAAGCTGTTATAAATAGACACAACTCTATCAAAAGTACACTTAGTTGTATATTTAGTGTTGGAACGAGAGTTCAACTGTAGTCTTTTAGTTACAAATGTGTACATTATTTACAAATTTCAAAAGCTCCAAAAGTTAAACTTATAGGTTTTCAGTACACTTGTTTAGTAACACTTTTACTTTCTAAAATGGCTTACTCTAACTAGCTCTCTCAAAAGTCTACTCCCACTAGTGACGGTGCCCTAAAATCCACTTCTTAACCTAAGGACAAAAAAAACTTATCCCTCAACTATTGTTGAGTTGAGTAAGAGTAGAAACAAGCAGCAATACAACAAAGCACATAGCACAATCATGCAGACATCATATTAAGTTAATACTTAGCTAGTAAATAAGATAATGCGGATTATATGTCATGCTAATGTACATGACATGGATCAATATCGATATTCTAGCCAACTTAGCAACTCATCCAAGTTGATCGACTTCAAATCTAGGCATTTAGATAATATATTTGAGAACTTAGCAAAATTTTCAATCAAGCAAAGTCACAGAGCAGGGTTAAAGTTTTGGCTAATGCAAAACTATATGTACGAAAACCTAACTTTGTAAACTTATCCTAATAAAACCATAAGTTTCAGAAAACCAACCCATAGGTCCTTTTCATGTAATGACATGAATGCATCAACCAATTCTCAATAAACACCAGGTATAACAACAAAGCTTATCAAGTTTCATCATGTCTTTATTTTAACTTTTAAATTAGCCTTTGATTAAAACACTCATTACATTTAGCATAAATCTCTATGAGTTTTACACACAACCAGATTTGGAGTACATCACATAACCCATTTCCAACATTAGATACATAAAGCACAACATTACCGAATATCTTACATAGCAAATCCAAACAACATTTATTCGATCATCACAATCACATGCAAAAACACTAACTATTTACTGAGTAGATTTAAATATATTCCTTATACATACAAATCCACTTACCTAGCTAGATATACATTTCTAAACTTACTCGGTAACGTAAGCTCCTTCCTCCATGACTTCACCAATCAAAAGTAAATACTTCTAAGGTTAACCATAGCTCATGTGTATATACATTTCGGTTTAATATTCACTTGTTGGTCATTAGTTTGCTTTAGGCTATTTCTAACTTAGTCTCTTATTTCGCTTCTAATTTCGCTTCTAAAATAGTTTTTGATTTACTCTCTAATTCTTCCTATCTTTAGAATTTTCAATTAGATACTAGTTAACTTATATCTTCAATTTATCAATTAAAATCTCTAGTTTTACACCTAACTTAATTGTTTAGGCTCAATTTAAATAAAAACACTTAAGTGTAGCAGCTTTTGATTCTAGTTCTGATCTAGCTTCTAATTCGCAATTTTCATTAGACCAAGCTAAGACTAATATATGTTACTTCAAATACAATGGTAGCTAGAATTCTCTCATGCTACAATGATAATTATTCTAATTTATTCTTTATTATCATATTGAGCAAAATGTGTATAAATAAAGGAATATATGTAGTTGTTAGTATTTGTACACCATCAACACCCTAAAAAGTGTATTATACTAAAAAAATAATGATGATTATATTCTAGTGATGTAAAACACAAATAATATATCATACAAGATATTCCATAAGACTTATTTTAGATTTAATTTATCAATAAATAGCTAAAAATAGATGAATAATTATACTTTTCACCAAAATCGGAGTATAACATATATTTAGTAATACTAAACTCTAGAAATTATATCAAGTTGGTTTTGTACACAAATTACTTTAAAATCCTTTAATTAAGCATAATGGGTAAAACTGCTAGCAAACAATAAATAATTTACAATAAATAGTAAACTCCCATCAAATAGTCTAGTCCTTCTAACAAGAGCAGTTACACCTTTTCCTAAAGCCCTTACTAAACCACCAGGACAATTTAGTATATATTATAAGTGTGTTGCATAAAATTTTTCAATCTAAAACAACATTATTAAATATTTTGAAATATTCAATTCAAATTTTTCAAAACATGACACGTTATTAAGCAAGTACCCTAATCAATGTTATTTCAACAAAATAAAATTATGACATCAAAGTATATGTAAAATAATTCAGGGAAACCAAATTTTACAATTTTTTAGGTTGATTTGGTATTTTTAGAAAATCAAACAAAATTGATTGCAAAACTTCGACTTACGGGTGTATGGTGGTTCCACCCTCCGACCACTAAGGTGTGTCAACCAAGCTTATCTAACCACTTATTGCTTAAGTTCCAAAGCCCACATTGTCAGGTCATTGGTTGATATAAGAACTCAAATTCCCCTATTATTTGCTATATTTTTCCTATTTTTGATTAAATTTGTATTATAACTTTCTATGGAGGATTTTGTGGGTTTTTATTTGCTAAAATGATTCTCAACGAACCCTCTACCTCTTTATAAAGAGATCAGGCTGGTTAAGAATGAAAAAGTGCTTTCGAAGAGTCATTTGGCATTGTTTTATTAATATTTCAGTATGTCTAAGTCTTATTTCCCTTTGCTAACTCATAATCCAAGTGTCATATTGAATTTGAGACATGCCATGCTTGATTCCATGATGTCTAGGTATTTTTATTATTTCTCTATAAATTTTAAGTAATTAAACATAATTTTTAGTAATTACTTAGTATATTTTATAATATATTTACATATCGGGTATATAACATCTATACTACATGACTATATGATCACATTATATTCTATTTGACTCCTCAATATTATTTATATAACTTAAATAATTTATCTCTAAAGGCTCGTTGCATTTTGGGCTCAAACATTGAGTTCCTAATAATTATCGAATATACTTGGTAAAAATATATTTTGTTGAAATTAAATATTATATATTCTTTATTTTGAGAAACTGACCTTATTAGAACTCTTTGTCTAACTTTTATGACCTTATATTAGAATTTGACTCAATTTAGATAAAATTGTCCATAAGCCTTAAACTGTTCTGAATGCTTCGTTAAGCAGTTAAGGTAATTTAGCAACTAGAGTCTTATATTCTACTCCCCTTACAAAAAGTTTCATCCTTGAAACTTACTCAGATAGTAGACTAGTCAATATGCCTATAACTTTCTAGTACTATAGATAACTTATCATGAATGGAGTACTAAGCTGGAGTAAATAATTTGGGGTACTAAACCCTCATGTGATTCGTAAACTCTTAGGCTGCCTCATTTATAGTTTACCAACTCCACAACACTTTAATGTATTCAATATCTCGATTCCTCAACCTTTATATCTTAGTATCTAAAATCTTTATTGGGTGCTTTACATACATTAGATTTTCCTTCAACTTTATAGGTGGCACATCTAATATTGTTGTAGGATCCCTTATGAACTTCCTTAAAGTCGAAGTGTAGAATACATTATGAATCCTTGCCGTTTCCTTTAGTAGGTCCAATTCATAAGCTACCTTTCCGTTCTTCTTCTTAATTTGATAAGGTCTTACATACCAAAGACTTAATTTTCCTTTAATGCCAAAACACATAACCCCTTTCATTGGAAATACTTTTAGAAATACTCATTCACCTACCTAAAACTCTAATGACTTCCTTCTAATATCAACATAACTTTTCTACCGACTTTAAGCTACTTTCATTCATTCTTGTATCACCTATATTTTCTCTTTAAGATCTTGTAGTACAGCCAGTCCGATCATTTGTTTATTACCTACTTCATCCCAATACATTAGAGACCTATACTTTTATCCTTACAATGCTTTATATGAAGCCATCTAAATAGTATTGTGATAGATATTATTGTAAGCAGATTCTTCTAATGGTAAGTGATCATCTCAATTTCCACTAAACTTTAATATACAAGCCTTTAGCATATCTTCTCATGTCTGTATAGTACATTTCGATTGCCCATCACTTGCTAGATGATATGCTGTACTAAAGCTCAACTTAGTTCCCAATTCTACTCGTAAAGTCTACTAAAATCGTGACATGAAATGAGAATCACAATAAGAGATTATTGATATTGTTACCTCATGCAAACAAATTATTTCCTTGATATATACTTATACCAACTAAGGTACAGTTATAGTTTTGCTTTATAGCCAAAAAACGTGTAGACTTGGTAAGCTTATCTATAATAACCCGTATCATATCTTGTTGTTTCCTTGTTATGAGTAGGTTACCTATAAAATCCATTATCACATGCTCCCATTTCCATTTAGCTATTAGTAAAGGTTGTAATAACCCACCTGGCCTTTAGTCTTCTACTTGCACCCCCTAGGAAGTCACATTAATACGAATCTATGAATGAACACACGAACCCAATATTGCAAGTAACTAAAGGGGTAGGTCCAAACTGCGAAATGGTCTAAAAGATAAATAGTAATCGAAGGTTGAGCAAGGGTTCCTGTGCACCGATGATGGATATGATACACCAACGCCTTATACGAGCTTAAGTCTCACTTGATATGATGCATAAGTAAGGCTAAAGCTCATTCGCCACCAGTTTATGCTCAATAGACTAGATAAGAGTAGCTCAAGAGTAAGTAGAAGAACAACTTAGCTTAAGAGAGTGTGTTTGAAAGTTCAATGTATTCTTTGTATATGTTGTTATAGCCATTACAATATACAAGTATTTATAGTACTTAATTAAGGTAAATCCTGGGACTGGTGTGTGGCGGAGGGGTAAGCTTAGCATGTCGACTGGTTTCCTTGGTAGCTTCCTAGATGATGTGGAGAGCGAAGTAACTCAATAAATCAGACAGGGGTACATATTGCTCCTCGGTACTTAATTCACCTCGAATAACTCGGTAGGCCACTAGAGTAAGCCCATAAGTTCGGGAGTGCGTGATTGGTTTATGATCACTATTATCCCCTCCGAGCTGTTTAAGATTTGGGATCAAATTTGGCTTGGCTCTAAGTTGCTCATCCTTGAGAGTGTACAGGTGAAGATCAACAATGTTAAAGGAGATTGAGACTCCATACCCCTTAGGTAGCTCAATCATATAAGGATTTGGATCGATCCTTTCAAGTACTTTATAGGGTCCATCGGCTCTAAGAGATAACTCGTTCTTCCTTAGGTTTAGGAATCTTTCTTTGTTGAGGTAGACCCAAACTAGGTTGCCTTGTTTAAATTCTCTCTCCTTTCGTCCTCAACCTTACCTCTTGAACTTAGCAGTAGCTTGGTTTAATTGCTTCGCAACCCTTTGGTGCATGGTCTTAATAGCCTTGACTCTTTCTACGGCTAATTGGTCATCTTCAAGCCTCGGTTAGGGTGCTTGTTCCATCAAGAGCTAGGGGTTAAACTCATAGGCAACCTTGAATGGAGACATGTTTGTTACGCTATGGGTGGTCCTGTTGCAAGCGAACTCAATGATAAGTAGATACAAATCTCAATTAGCTATGTTTCGTCCAACAGCAGCTTGCAGCAAAGTTCCTACGGTTCTATTAACAACCTTAGTCTGTCCATTAGTTTATTGATGGTAGGACGTGCTGTATAATAGCTTAGTTCCCATTCATCTCCATAGTGTCCTTTAAAAGTGGCTCATGAACCTCGGGTCTCGGTCGAAAACAATGGTTATGGGTATTCTATGAAGCTTGATTATTTCCTACAAGAAAAGAAAAGAGATAGTTGAAGCATTATTAATTTTGGAACAAGGTATGAAATGTATTATCTTGCTAAATTTGATTTACAACCACTATAATGGAGTCTTTCCCTTGTGATGTCCTTAACAATCCTAACATGAAGTCTATACCTAACTCAAACCATGGTTTAGTTGAGATGGGCAAGGGTAGATAATGTCCTTGCTCTGCTCGACTCTTTGTTTTTCGGTAGGTTGCACACTATTCCAATACGAAGTGCATATCTCTCATCATTCTAGGCCAAAAGAATCTTATGGATAGTACCTCACGGGTTTGGTGCTGGCCAAAGTGTCCTGTCAATCCTCCCTCATGCACCTTACACACTAGAAATTCTCTCACGGAACAAGTCGAGATACATAGCTTTCTCTTCTTAAATAAGTATCTATCTTCCTTATGATAGTCATCTAGTGTTCTTTCTTCCTCACATCTAGCATAGATGGGACCAAAATATGAGTCCTCATAATACAAATTCTTTATTATTGAAAAACCAAGTAGCCTAGTCAGCAGTTCGGCTAGGAGAGAATGTTGTCTGGATAGAGCGTTGGCTACTACATTGTTCTTCATATTCTTATATTTTATGACATAAAAAAACCCTCCAGGAACTCGACCCATTGGCTTGTCTCTAGGACAACTTGAGTTGTCTCTTTAGATATCTCAGGAATCTATGATAAGTGTAGATCACAAATTCCTTAGGTAATAGATCGTGTTGTCATATCGTTAAGGCTCGAATTAAGGAGTAAAACTCCTCGTCATAAATAAAATAGTTGAGTGTAGCTCCTTGTAGTTTCTCGTTAAAGTAAGCAATAGGTCGATCTTCTTACATTAACATGGTACCTATGCTTAGTTCGGACGCATCATACTTTACCTCAAACACTTTATCAAAGCTCAGTAGGGCTAAGATAGGGGTTATAGTCAACCTCCCCTTCACTTCCTCAAAACTCGTCTACTCCTTCTCTCCTTATCTGAATTCTACATTCTTCTTTGAGAGTTCGCTGAGTAGGGCCGCAATTGTATTGAAATTCTTTATAAATATGTGATAAAATGATGCTAGGTTGTAGAAACTTCTCACGTCGACCAAAGTGGTTAGCATTGGCTATTTGGTGATTGCTTTGATTTTCTTCGTACGCCACCGCTACTAACAACAAATCTGAAGAATATCACTTCGAATCAGCAAAAGTTGCACTTCTTCAAGTTAGCGTAGAGCTGTTCAGCTCAGAGTTTTGCAAAGACTCTTTAAAGATGATCTTGGTGAGTCTCCAAGTTTAGGTTATACACCAATATGTCATCAAAATAAACTATGATAAACTTCCTTATTATTTCTTAAAGTATATGGTTCATCAAGCACATAAATGTGCTCAGGGCGTTTGATGGCCCAAATGGTGTCATAAGGCATTTATATAATCCATGTCACGTCTTAAAGGCTATCTTCTACTCATTTCCTTTGCGCATTCAAATCTGATGGTATCTTAATTTGACGTCAATCTTGGGGAATACTCTTGCTTCACTCAACTCATCTAACATATCATCAAGCCTTGATATGGGATACCTATACTCGATGGTGATTTGGTTAAATGCTTGGCTATCTACACACATTCTCTAAGACCCATCTTTCTTTGGCACTAAGAAAGCTGGCATAGTACAGGGGCTAAGGAACTTACATACAGACCCTTTCTTCATTAGCTCACCTACTTGCTTTTGCAACTTGGTGGCTTGTTCAGGATTTAGCCTATAAGCAAGCTTGTTTAGCAGTATAGCTCCTGACTACAAGTCAATTACATGTGTGATGCCTCTAATAGGAGGCAATCCTTCTAGTAGCTCATTTGGGAATAGATCAGCAAACTCTTTTAATAATGTTTTTACCTTAACTGGTTATTCCCTCTCCTCGAACCTCATCTCCAGTATTCTTTAGACCAATAAATAGGTTAGTCTTTTGAGCTCCATCTCTCTTTTTAGGTCGGCTTGGGTTATTACCAAAATCTCTTTCTTCAGGGTTCAGCTCAGTTAGGACTGCATAACTTTTACTTGCTTGACAATCATAGGACTCAATTTCACCATTTTGCCTTTATGCTCTACGAAACATGTATTCATCTTTCCATCATATATAACTACTTAATCGAACACTTACGGTTATCTAAGTAAAATGTAGGACGCACTCATGTGCAATACATTACAGAGCACTTCATCTCGATAGCTGCCAATGCAGATCGATATAGACACTTGTACGTTCACCTATAAGGCTCCTTTATCACTAAGCTAATGTAGCTTATAAGGTTTTGGGTGGGCCTTGATCAGTAATTTCAATTATTGAACGACAAATGCAGAAGTTACATTGGTGCAGCTTCTACTATCTATGATTAAGGCACACAATGACTCATTTACCTTGCATCTAATATGGAAGAGATTTTCCCTTTATTTGTCTTCGAGTACAGGATTGACACTCATCGTCCTTCTCAACACTAAAGTAGCCAGCATAAAGTTGCCTTCCTCATTGTAGATGACTTCCTCTTCGAATAGCTTAGTCTGTTTATCCTCTTTAAGCTCCTTTACTTCCTCATCAGTATTGTTTACTTCAATAGTTGGCATCGATATTGAGTAGTCATGTGTCTAAATCCTTAGCATTTGAAACACTTAATCTTACTCATCTTCCTACTTGAACTCTAACCTTTCTCAAACATTCTTAGGACTTCTTTCTCTTCTACTTAGGCAGTCTGAGCAGGTTGGGTCTCAATAACATTTCTTAGTTCCATTCGCATAGGTCTACTCGGAATAGTTCTGCTATTACTCAGTCGGCTGACTAGTGGTCGGAACCTTCCCATTCGATACCTTTCTATCTACTAAGTAGCTTGAATTGTGTTGTCAAGCGACCTAATTTCCATGGTTTCTAGGATATCTCTGATCTCATACTTCAATCCACTAATAAATCGAGATGCAGTTTGGTCTTTTGGCTCGCTGACTTTGCATCGGATCATTAACATATGGAATTACTTGACATAAGCTTCAACAGTTGATCCTCCTTACCTCGGCTCCTATAATCTTTTGAAGGCATCCTATAAATGGTAACTCGGCACAAACCTCCTCCTCATGACTTTCCTCATTTCATCCTAACACCTAATTTCTCATTCTCTTTCTCTTCGTCAGGTGGCTTGTAAGTTTTTCTACCATAAGGCGGCATAACCAATAAACTCCAACACAATAAGTCTGACTTTTGCATTATCAGGTATTTCATAGCATTCAAATTGCCTTTTAATCTTATCTACCTAATTTAGGTAGTCCTTGGCATCACCACTTCCAAAAAAGCTTAGAATATGCATTCTCAACTCTTCAACTCTAGGGGTTCAAACATTCATCTCTTTAAGCTCATAGTACTCCTTTTCTTCGTCATCTCCTCTCTCTTCTTGCTCAATTTCTTCAATTGCTAGCCTTTATCTAGCATCCTTACTAATTCCTTTAGCTCGAGGTAGTCGAGTTGAGGCATTAACTCGACCAAACTAACCATTCTCTTGCTCTTGCTGCTCATGTTCTCTGGTTAGGCTATTTCTAGCTTATTATTTATCTTCTTGGATAATAGTCACCAAACTAGCTACTAAGTCGGTAAGTCTATTCAATCGATCACCCATTGATTGAGGTGTGAAGTTTCCTTCTTGCCCTCATCCATTTCAAGCACTAATTTCTTGGTTTCCCAGAGTTCCTTAAACGCTTGAATCTAATATTGTTAGCTAACTCACAAAATTAATGTTTAAAAATATCACTAAGAGTTCTTTTCACAAATAACAACATCATAATAGTAACTAATATTCCTACCACTTTAATAACTATGTACAATGAACAAGTAAACGACCACTCTGTTTTTGTATATAAGAAATAGGAGAAAATAAAGCATTAAATTTTGCTCAACAGCTTTCTACTACCTAAACTCCAATGTTAACAACAAAACTTCTAATCACTCAAAAACAATAACAAACCACTCAAAGAACAAAGTAACAAAATCCAGCTTCGAACGTAGCTATGCTTTAATATTAAGATAATATGGATTTGTGAATGAACACACGAATCCAATATCGTACGAAACTAAAGGGGTAGGTCCGAACCTCAAGATGGTATGAAAGATTAATGGTAGTCAAGGGTTGAGTAGGGGTTCCCATACATCGATGATGGATATGATGCACCAATGCCTCACATGAGCTTAGGTCTCACTTGATATGACACATAAGTAAGGTCAAAGGTCACTTGCTACTAATCCACACTCAATGGGCTAGATAAGAGTAGCTCAAGAATAAGTAGAAGAACACTTAGCTCAAGAGAGTGTATCTAATAGTTCAGTATATTCTCTGTATATGTTGTTACAGGCATTACAATATACAAGTATTTATAGTACCCAATTAGGGTAAATCCTAGGTTATATAAAATTATAGAAAAGGATTCCTACTTGTTAAGGGAAAGGTGGAATAATTTATAAGGGTATTAATGTAATTGTACAAAAGAATATCTGTTAGCAGAAAAGGATAGTATGAATACTAGAAAAAGGACAGTACATGTGTAGTTTGCTCATTTTGTGGTCCTAATGATTCTACTAGCCAAGTAGGGGCTAGGTCCTAATTTGGTTAGGTTGACGTTGGCAGTTTGGTAGCTTGGACAGTTGGGACTGGACAGGGGTTGGTTTAGAGGCAACTCATTTTTGGATTCGCCTTGGGTGATTAGCTACTGACAACTGTCACCTTAGCTTTGGCACTAGTGAGGGATGATCTTAATTCGAGGTTGAGACTGGTATGTGGCAAAGGGGTCGGTTCAGCATGTTTGCTAATCTCCTTGGCAACTTCATAGATGATGTGGAGAGTGACGTAATTCGGTAGATTAGATTGGGGTACGTACTGCTCCTTAGCACTCAATTCACCTCAGACAGTTCGGCGGGCTACCTGAATAAGCCTATGAGTTCGGGAGCGCATGATTAGTTTGTGATCCTTATTACACCTACTTTGAGAAATATTGTACTACATCTCCTTTCATTTTAATCCACCAGAACTTTTGCTTCAAATCTTTATATATTTTGTTATTTCCCGAATGCAAAAAATATTTTGCACAATGAGCTTGTTCTAAGATTACCTCCTTAACTTCCGCTTTCATTGGAACACATACTCCTTCCTTGAATTTCAACATACCCTTATCATTAATCCAAAAGTTAGGATGTTTCTTCAGATTGTCTATTATCTTTTGTAGTTCTACATCTTCTTTCTAAACTTCCTTAATACGTTCCAAGAATGTAGTTTGTACTTCCAAGTTGGCTAACATTGATCTTCTTCCTTTGACTAAGATTTCCAAACTCATCTTTTCCATCTCCTTATTCATCTCTAACTTATCAGTAATTAACATAGCAAATTTGTTGAACATTTTCCTACTTAAGGTGTCTACAACTGCATTCGCCTTTCTCAAATGATAATGAATTAAAAGATCATAATCCTTGAATAACTCCAACCGTCTCCTTTACCTTAAATTCAATTATTTTTGTGTAAAAATGTACGTAAGACTTTTGTGGTCTGTATACACTTTACACCTTTCACCTTATAAATAGTATCTCTAAATCTTAAAGGCAAATACCATTATTGCCAATTCTAAATCATGCATCAAGTAATTCCATTCATAGGGTTTGAGTTGCCTTGATGCATAAGCTATCAATTTATCGTTTTGCATCAATACACATCCCAAACCATTTCTTAAAGCATCATAATAGATTGAGTATCCCCCTGATCCATCATGTAATGTCAGTACGGGTGTAGTGACTAGTTACTTTTTAAGTTACTAAAAACTTCTCTTACACTAATCATTCCATTCAAACTTAGCTCCTTTACATGTTAATTATGTTAATAGCATAACGATCTTAGAGAAATCTTGTACAAATCTCTAACAATAGCCTACCATTCCTAAGAAACTCTTAACTTTTGTTACTATCATTGGTCTTGCCTAATTCGTTACAACTTTTACTTTCACAAGATCAACGGTTATTCCGGCTCTCAATATGACATGCCCAAGGAAACTAACTTGTTCTAACCAAAACTTATACTTCTTTAACTTAGCATACAATTGATTTTCCTTTAAAGTCTAAAGTACTTTTCTCAAATGCTCCGCATGTTCCTCCTTATCTTTTCAGTATATCAAAATGTCATCTATGAATATCACTACAAACTCATCTAAATACTTTCTAAACACTCATTCATCATATCTATGAAAGCAATTGGAGCATTTGTTAGACCAAATGGCATCATTAAGAACTTGTAATGTCCATGTCTTGTTTTGAAAATTGTCTTAGATATATCCTCTTCCTTGATCTTCAACTAGTGATACCCCAATTGCAAATCTATTTTTGAAAACCTAGCGGCTCCTATAACTAGTCGAACAAATCATCGTTCCTTTGAAGCAAGTATTTATTCTTAATTGTAACTTTATTCAACTCCCAATTCATTATATTGCATAGCCTCTGGGGAAATTTTCAATAACTTGTTAAACTCCCTTTGATACTCCTCGACTGACTTACCATCCTACTTCAGGTTATAGTACTCTTCACACATTTGTTCTCTTACGCACTTAGGGAAATATTGCTCTAAGAATGTGTTCTTAAAGGCATTCCACTCAATTGGTTATGCCAAGAACTCGTTCTTGTGCTTCTACCAATCATTCGTATGTCCGTTTAACAAAATAGCTGGAATCCTTGCCTTCCTATTCTCCTCCACTTCATGTACTTAAAAAGCCTTTTCTAAAGAATCAATCCATTCCTCAACAACTAAAAGATCAGTATTCTTACCATTATACGACTTCACTATTCGTTGTACCTGAGCCAACTTATCACCTCCTCCAACTTTAGCCAGAGCAGCCATAAACTATTGCATGAATTCCATATCTGGCTGAGGAGGAGTTGGATCAGGTTGTGGTTGAGGTTCTACCCTTTGCTCTTGTTGCTCTCAATCCATTAGAGGCCTTCTACATCCCCTTCATATTGTTGAATAGTAAGTACCTTTATGATGTGATAAGGTTGTGACACTCCATAACCTAACTATCCTATACATCTCACTTGTGCCTAGAAAATTAAGTTTCCTAACTTATACTTTAATATTACCTAAGGATATGACATCTTGTCATAACACAGAATGTACCATTACACAAGTAAACTTATTATAAATAGACACAATTCTAATAGAAGTATACTTAGTTATATATTTAACTCTTGAACAAGAGTTCAACTATAGCCTTTTAGTTATAAATATGTACATCATTTACAAATTTCAAAAGCTCCAAAAGCTAAACTTCTTTTAAACTTCTAGGTTTTCATTATACTTGTTCGATAACACTTTCACTTTCTAAAATAGCTTACTCTAATTAACGCTCTCAAAAGTCCACTACTATTAGTGATGGCCCCCCAAAATCTGCTTCTTAACTTAAGGATAAGAAAAACTTATCCCCTTAGCTACTATTGACCTGAGTGAGAATGGAAAACAAGCAGCAATACAACAAAGCAAATAACATAAGCATACATACATCATATTAATTTAATACCTAGCTAGTAAATAAGATAATGTAAATCGTATGCGATGTTAATGCACATAATATACATCGGTATTGATATTCTAGCCAAGTTAGAAACTCATTTGATTTGATTGACTTTAAATCCAAGCATTTGGATAATATATCATGGAACTTAGCAAATATTTCAACCTAACAAGAGCATAGAGCATCATTGAAGTTTTGGTTAATGTAAAACTATACATACGAAAACCCAGCCTTGTAAACTTATCTTAGCAAAACCATAAGTTTTAGAAAATAAACTCATAGGTCCCTTTCGTGTCATGCCATGGATGCATAAACCAATTCTCGATAAATACTAGGTATAACAACAAAGCTTATCAAGTTTCATCCTGTATTTAATTTAGTTTCTGAATTAGCCTTTGATCCAAACACTCATTATATTTAGCATAAAGTTTTACTCATAACTAGATTTAGAGTACATCACATATCTCATTTCCAGCATTAGATACACAAAGCACAACATCATTAAGTACCTTACATAGAAAATCCAAACAACATTTAGACAATCATCACAATCACATGCAAGAACACTCATTATCTACTAAGTAGATGTAAATGTATTACCTATATACATAAATCCACTTACCTAGCTAGCAATACGTTTCCAAACTTACTTGGTGGCGTGAGCTCCTTCCTCTACGACTTCACTTATTAAGAGTAAATAGTTCTAAGGTCAGCTATAGCTCATGCATGTATGTATCCTGGTTTAATATTTGCTTATTGGTTGTTAGTTTGCTTTAGGCTACTTCTAGCTTAGTCTCTGATTTCGCTTCTGATTTAGCTTCTAAAATAGCTTCTATATTAAGCTATAATTCATCTTAGCTTTAGAATTTTCAATTAGATACTAGTTAACTTATATCTTCAATTTATCAAATAAAATCTCCAGCTTTACACTTAGCTCAATCGTTTAGGTTCAATTTACATAAAAACGCTTAAGTGTAACATCTTTTGATTCTTATTTTGATCTAGCTTCTAATTCACCTAGATTACCATGTTTGCTTATATTATTTACACTTTTCATTAAACCAAGCTAAGACTATTATAGGTTACTTTAAATACAATAATAACCAAATTTCCTCTATGCTAGCATGCCAATTACACCAATTTATCCTTTGTTATCATATTGAGAAAAATATGTATAAATAATAGGCAAATATGTAGTAGTTAGTATTTGTACTCCATCAAAACCCTAAAAAGTGTATTATACTTAGAAAATAATGGTGATTATATTCTAGCCATGTAAAACATTAAAATAGTATATTATATAAGATATTCCGTAAGACTTATTTTAGCTTTATTTTCTCAATAAATAGCTAAAAATAGACAAATAATTATATTTTTCACCAAAATCTGAGTATAACATATATTTTGATAATACTAAACTGTAGAAATTTTACTAAGTTGGTTTTTATACACAAATTACTTTAAAATCCTTTAATTTAGCATAATTGGTAAAATTGCCAACAAATACTAAATAAGTCACAATAAATAGTAAACATAATATTTTCCAAAAATTATTGTGACCATAATTTAGTATATATTATAAGAGTGTTACATTAAATTTTTCAACTTGAAACAATGTCATTTAATATTTTGAAAAATTCAATTAAAATTCATTGAAACATTACATGCTATTAAGTAAGTACCCTAAATAAATGTTATTTCAACAAAATAAAATTATGACATGAAAGTACATTTAAAATAACCTAAAGGGAACCAAATTTCATCATTTTCTAGGTTGACTTAGTATTTTTAGAAAATCAAAGAAAATCATTTGCAAAACTTTAACTTTTTGGGACACGACAATCTGGCTACCCTCTAACCACCAGGGTGTATTGACCAAGCTTATCAAACCACCTATTACTTATGTTCTAAAGCCTACGTTGTCAAGTTTCGATTGATATTAGAACTTGAATTCCCTTATTATTTGCTATATTTTTCCTATTTTTTTTATTAAATTTGTATTATAACTTTCTAGAGAAGATTTTGTGGTTTTTGATTTGCTAAAATGATGTTAAATGAACCTCCTATCTCTTTGTAAAGAGATCAGGTTGGTTGGGAATGAAAAAAGTTCTTTCCAAGTGTCATTTAGCATTGTTTTGTTAATATTTTAGTAAGATAAAGTCAATACGAGTACTTGAACTTTTAGTTTTTTTCATTTTAGTATCTAAACTTTAAACTTGTTCATTTTAGTACTTCAGCCTTTTAAATGGGATAAATTGACATTTCTATTATAGTGATTGTTATTATAAAATACTAGAATAATAACATAAATATATCAACTTTCATTTTATTTTTATTTTAGTACCTAAACTTTATTTTTTATTATATTTTGGTACTTCAACTTTGTTAAGTAAAACAAATAAATATTTTTTTTATAACGATTGTTATAATAGAAATACTAATTTGTCTCATCTGAAAAGTTGGAGTACTAAAATGAACAAATTTAAAATTTAGGTATTAAAATGAAAAAATATGAAAGTTCAAGTATTTTTAATGGTTTTATCCCATATTTTAGTATGTTTAGGTCTTATTTCCCTTTGCTAGCTCGTAATCTAAGTGTCTTACCAAATTTGATACATGTTACGCCCGATTCCACGATGACCAAGTATTTTTATTAATTTTCCATAATTTTTAAGCAATTAAACATATTTTTTAGTAATTATTTTAGCATGTTTTATAATATATTTACATATTGGGTATATAATGTATATACTATATGACTATATAATCACATTATATGCTATTTGACTGCTAAATATTATTTGTATAACTTAACTAATTTATCTCTAAGGACTTATTGCATTTCATGTTTAAACTTCGAGTCCTCGATAATTACCTTACGTACTTGGTAAAAATACATTTTATTGAAGTTTAAACCTGAAATTGCAATTTCTCATAAATCATTTCTTATTAATAACAATTCTATAAATAGCCCTTCAGCCAATGAAATGTAAAATACATCTATAGAGAGAAATAGTTGTTCCATTTCATTAAAATCAAACAAACGTGTCATCATTGCTTATTTTTTTACATAATAGTTATATTAAGAAATTCAAAGGGATCAAGGTCATTTTAAAATCATATATAAAGTTACTCTTGTCAATAAACCGAATGTTGTACTTGCTTTTTTCACTTTTTTTTTTTTTTAGCCTGTTAATGTTGCACTTGGTTTAGAGAATAGTTATGGCAAGCAACTTAATGGGATCACAATGTTTTCAAATCTTATCATCATGTTGAAGGCCTCTTATAGCCAAATAACATGAGCACTCATTTTTTGAGGAATAGAGTAGGTTTAATTCCCTTCTCCTCAAATAGTTGTTATATAATAGTTGTCATCATCATTTATAATTATTAATTAATTTATTACAATATCTCAGTTTTCCTAAACCACTAAATGTAGAGATTTCATGAAATGTTCTTAGCTTTTGTTTAGAACTTTATGATAATGTCAAAAAAGTTAGATAAAAGCGATCTTGAAAAGTTAGTCTTTCAATTAAAGTTTTAATCATGTTATTTAATCACGAACTTGATTTCAAATACTTAGTAAGTTGTTAGTAAGAAACTTTTTGGACTCCTAAGTTTAAGGAAGATGATAGAGATGGGTTAATAGAATTGTGTAGCGCATTATTTGATTTAGTTGAAAGGGCATAAAAGTTGCCTAAGACCACATGTACGTAGGTTTGGAAACATGTTTATATTTTAACAATCTGCTAAGATAAGTTAGTGATAAAAGCCTCTATGCTTAACCTTAGGTTAAACAAACTTATTTATGGGCCATGTCTAATTTCATGAGCTACAAAACCAACAAAATTATTGGCTTTTAGCACACAAGAACCAAGCCATGATTTCTTAGCACGTGGTCTTCAAGCACATAAATATGACTTATGTGTTAAACATATACCTAAATTTTTACAAATTTTATTACATTAAGAGTGAGATATTTTATAACATTATAAAAATATCATTAAAAGTTAGAACAAATATAAAAAAAAAAAAACCAAAGAATCTTTAGAAAAGTTAAAAATTAGAAGAAAATTACTTAAAAATGTGAAATCCAATATAAATTTGAGAGTTTAAAACCTAAATGTTACTTAAAAGCGTAAACTTCCAAACTCAAAACCTTATCTAATAAGTCCAATTGACATAGTGCCACCACTTAACGGTGATTGTACATCCCATGAACCATCACTTAAAATTTCTACTTATAAGATAGTTAAATTTTAAGAATCTTATATTAGAAAGAATTTTTTTCCTAAAAAATGTATCGTGGTATTATTTTATTTATGCTTTCACGTGAGAATTTTATTATTCATGCAAAAATTGAAGTAAATTTTGGAAAATATAAATGATGAAGTTTTTACTTCAATTCTTGTGTATAATATATTGTATGCATTTATTTTATTAAGATAAAATTATACTTTAGGGAAAAAATATGAGTTAGATTTTTATTATAATTATTTTATTAAAGCTGTTATTTTTTATAAATTAATTAAATAAAGAGCTATTAATGAAATTAATTAATGAATCTAGTATTAGATGATAATTGGAGCTTTGTAATGGTTTAAGAAATAATTTATTCTTACTTTTCACTTTAATGATATTATTTGTATAATTTAATCTAATTTAAGGGATAAAAGTGTTGTTTTAAAAATATAGACAATAAGGGATTGAGTTATTAAACTTTCAATAATAAATTACATATTCTTCTATGACTACATAAATTTTCTTGAAATTATTTTAGGGTGTAAACTAACCATTCCATAAATAGCTCATATATTATGACTATAATAGATAATTGCGTACAAAAATTATGAGTTTTTAAATACGTTCATGACCTAAATGAGATATGTTACTATGCTAACCCTAATAATCGCTATTAAAATGAAGGAAAATATGAAAGTCATTTGGGTATTTATCATAATTTAGGTTAATTAAGGGGTTTATAAAAATATAAGGACAATTTGGTATGACAAAAGGATAATCTTATCATATTGCATAACGTAAAAATGATAATAAAGTATGAGACACATATTAACCCTTATTGATTATATATGTGAACGTAATAATTATTTAAGATCTAAGTAAACTTTGAGCTAAATGAAAGTCTTTGATGAATTAAGATTGAACAAAAAGTAAGAAAAAAGTGCAGTTTCATAATTTTACAAATTCAATCAATTGGTATTTAAAACATTCAAGTAGTTCTTGAAAAAATGAGTGTAAGGGTATGAAGAATATAAAATTCTAATAAGAAACGAAAAAGATATAGTGTTAGAAGTTCATTTAGGAGGATTAACAATCATATGAGTATCCTTGTTGTGATGAGTAGTACAGTGGTTATATTACGCGACTACTCATTCACTTATTTTTTGACACTAGGAAAAGTGTCACTTATTTTTTAATCCTATTGAAATGATCTTAGAATCACCTAAGTTCAACAAGTAGCTCGATTGGGATACTAACTAATATATGTGATGCACATTGGTATGACATATCATTACATAAGTGTATGTAAATGTGATGATTTTCCATATTAGTATTTAAGTTGTAGTTCTAATGATTTAACAAATTTGTTTGAATATATATTTGTGCCATTTTTCTGCACTTACTCACTTAGCTTGAATATTTTAGGTATGAACATCAAATGTCCAGATGACATGAGCATCAGGCTATAGTAAGAACAAAAAACGTCATATAAGACCAAGTAATACGAGCAAAAGTTGGAGGACGTAAATTTACCTTACACATCTTTGTACGCACCATTTTCATGGCTCTACCCTTAGATACGCCATGGTCTTGATCTAAGAAGGACTTTATCAATATCTTTTAACTTACCTTCTCGTTGTTGAGGTTGTAGTCTATAGTGAGTATGCCCTATTAAAGATGGAAGATGCTCTTATGTTCCTTAGCTAAACTACCTTACATAACACCTTTGATGCCTAACACAGTAGTGATCTCCTCATCCTAAGGAGTGGTGACTCTAAGACCTCCCTCTTCTCGAGTCGAAGGAGTTACCTCCCTTAAAGTGCCCTTAGAAGCAACAAGCATCACCCCTTTTGCATTAGGGATTGGTAAGTAGTAAACCCCTTAGACTAGATTCCACTTTAATGGGCTCCTCATGAGCCCCTCCTCAATATTCTTAGCATAGGACCTCTTTTGAACTTTTCAACATCTTCCTCATCTTAAGCCTTTTTCTAGGGCCTCTTCTCCTTAACTCCAAGCTTTTAGAGGGATACCTTGATTCACTCGGAGCTCCTTTCAGTAGCTTTTCCCCTCTAGGCTTCCTTTGCTAGGGTTGTAGCATCTTTGTTGGCTTACTTCTTAGGGGTCTTTTGTTTCTTTTTTTTTTTTTTTTGCCCGTGTAATCTCTATAATAGCCTTCTCGGTAGTAGCTTTTGCAGCCTTCGTAGCCTTATGCCTCAACCTATTTGTCTTAACCTTTTCTAGGAAAGCCCGAGCATTGGCATTCACTAGCTTCTTAGTTGTGTTGCAAAAGAAAACAAACAATTAGTAAAACCTACACTTCAAAATTGTATTGAGCTTAAGCCTCGATGAAGTCTCCTCTCCCTAACATAATAGACTAAGTAGCACCATAGCATGACGGGATACATAAGTAGGTAGGTAACCCAAAATTAGTTTGATACCTATCACCTTTTCAAGGATATCTTACCTAAAATCGAACCTCTCGACTATATGAGCTGAGTTTTAGATTTGGAGTCCTCTTGCCCACCATTTATCTTGCAACTCAATAGCTGCATCTCCATTAAAAGCATGAGATTGTCGCTTGGAGTTGTATGAATGAGCTTTGCCTACTTCATCTAAAAATTGAACCCCATGTCCTAGCTCTTAATAACATATCAATCCTTTCAATCATATATGAAAGACTCTAAGCCTCCAAAGATATTCTTATCTGTCCGAGTTGACAAGTAGAACTACCTATCCTTACACCTCTTCAAAGTGAAAAAGTATTGGCATAAATGTAGAGTTGGCTTGTATACGAACTAGTTACATAATGGTTTAAAGGCAATAAGTTGCCTTAATAAGTTGGGCTCAAGTTGCGTTGGACTCAAATAGTGATAATTGAAAAATCACTTGGAAGTTTAAGAAGGAAAGCTTATATGTGAACTCCATTGGATTGTAGTAGAACCTTTGCTTATTACATACTATAGGAGCTTGCTCATTTTCACTTGGCTGAGTCAACACTTAGCCTTTAAGATGGTGCACTTTACTAAGGAAGTTTAACTACTTTCTAAGATTGCACTTAGAATGCCATTGTGAACGTTATTGTCTTTAACCTTCTCATAAGTTATCTCAATTTCTTTAGCATCTTCCCCATCATTTAGGTAACAATCAAGGGGGATCCTTTCTATCATCTCCCACCTCTTTATCATCTCCTTAGTCTCAAACTTTCACTTCATCATTGCTATCATGTAAGAACCTTCTCCTGCTTCTCTTCTCGAAGTTTAACATTATTAATCTCTTCTAACCAGTTATGGGAAGAAGAATTACCTATGCTTGTTCCCCTAACGTTGGTAAGTTTTTTGCAATAAAAAAGGTGAAAATATTGAAGGTATTGAGTGAGTTGTAGAATAGAGTGTGAGTATGTGAATAAAAGAAGAACATGTAAAGAGCGAATGTAGATTTGAGAATGTGAAGAAGAAGAATGGGTACCAAGGTTTTTTAACCATATTTATAAAACAATATTTGAGAATGCCAATCGACAATTATGGAAATTGAATCACATGATTACATCTTCGATCCATCTGTGTTTGTGTTTACTTTATATCATCTAACAATAAAGAAAGCTTGCATAATTAGTGACTATAGCAATTATCATGATTAACAATTTACCTTAAGTCTTATTATGCACCAAAAATTTAAATCCTCAATTATTGAAGTCCCTTCATATTCAAAGTTAACTTCCAAAGATTTTCTATGTTGTCACAACTTAAGGGAGGTGGTAAGGGTAGGGGTAGAGGTAGGGGTAGGGGTAGGGATGGGGCAACACCTCATGCAATTCAGCAAATTACTACCCCATAGCCTTAAGTAGTTAGCTAATCTAAGTCTAAATTGCCAGTAGGGAGTTAGCTCGGATAAAGTCTAAAAGGCCTATCCATCAATTTGTTCTCTTTGTTAACTCCTCTTAAAGAAGGTAACAAGGTAAGTGATGATAGGAAATTTTAGACTTAAGCCCCTAAACCCAATCCAACCTCACTCCTACTTTTAGGCGATCTAAGAAGGCCCATTTTGATGAGGCCCCTACTTTTCAACTAGATTGATCCAACCTAATCATAGGTAAGATGAAAGGTCTTGTATGACTTACCCCCAAGTTGGACCCATTAGTTGCTTTAGCAAAGTTCTATACTCTACTCCTCTTGGTGAGTTAACGTATTCAACTCAACTCAACTTACTCTCAAGTTTGTTACTCATGACATTGTACTGATACTTACCAGGGGGCTTAGCACTCCATACGACTTTCTCTAGCAAGGGTCTATGTTTCTATTGATAAGAACTCTTTCAAGTTTATGCAGACTTAGCTCCCCTAGCTTATGTTGAAGCATATATAAAGATTTTATATCTAAGGTAAATCTTTAATAAAGATACATAACCGACTTTTAAAAGATGTGTATTTGTTTAACTAGATACACTTGCCTTTTTAAGAAAGATCTGACTTTAGATATAGCGACATATATTTTTCTTAAAATATCTTAGTCTCATTACCTATAAATAAGGGAATAGCCCCCCAAGTATGATTACCTTTATTGATATAGTTATTGCTTTGGTACTTTTTTAATGGAGACTAACTTGAGTATCGAAGTGTTCACATCAAACCAAACTCTAGTGTATTTTCGAAGAATTTTACTTATTTACCATTACATATAATAAATAGTATGCATTTACTAACTATATAATAGATATTACTAATTTATCAAGCCTATCTCGCATTTCTTAAATACAACATAGGTACATATTTATATCGTATTTTAAATATACGATATACATTTAATTATATTAATGTCGTATCTCTTAAATAGATATGTCTATATTGCATTTAAGAGATACAGCATATATACAATTAATATATGTTGTATATCTTAAATATGAGATAGTTACTGCAATCTAAACACTAAATCGGATTTCATAAAAGAGATACATTTGTTATTTTCAATATCATATTTTTCAAATGAGATTTAAGATTTGTATTTATGTAATATTTTTCACTTAATTCATATCTATGTAATTTTTTTAAATAGTAAACATGTGCTTTCCCAAGTTACGGTTATTTAAGGATCAAGCTGTCAAGATCGTGTTGCTCAATGTTCAAGCTTACCATCTCAAGTCTAATCTCTAGCAAAGACAACAAACAATATCATTAGTTGATATTCATATTTTTCCAACAGTTAAATTAAAACCAAATCTTTTTTACAATATGGACAACATTGATAAATTATGTTACTCTACTTTCGTATGGTGTTAATCTCTATATGATTCAAGTCATTCTTAATTACCAATTCATAATTTTATTAGTATCCTTTTAGTAACTTAGGTATTAAATTTGTAATATAAAAAGGCCTGTAAAGCTTTTAAAACTTGAAGTCAATCTACTAGAAATGTTATGTCATTACTTATTAGGTATACATTGTTCTATGTGATCATAAATATATATACACGTATATGTATAGAATAAAAATAATTGTAATTGAAAATCCATATGCATTGGCCATATTTAAGATTAAATATACAGTCTCATATACAATCTTTATTAATTTTAATAGGTCCAATTTCTTCCTTTATTTAACAAGATGCTGCTATGTAATAAGTCTTGCATGAGAATTTATAACTCATTATTGTATATACAAATTTTAGCTATTAGAAATTATCTTAATTTCCATTTTTTATTTTCTTTTTTTATCCCTAGAGTAGTATAATTACATGTATCCAAAAAATCTATTAATGTTTCATCAGAAAGCATATTTCATGGGGAAATTCAAGATTTGACCCAAAAAAAAAAAAAAATCTAGAATGGTCATCTAGATAATAGTAATTATAATATCTAGAAAAATTTCTCAAATACACCCGTTAAATTTTTTTGGGGTTTCATAAATATAATGCTTATAAAGAATCGTTCAAGATTAAGAATTGAGATACGGCGAATCTCCTCAGTTTTCTTTTAGTTGCAATTCTGGTTTTGAAGGAATAAATATGGTGAATTTATTGAATAAAAAAATTGGAATTGAGCATTTGAATAAGACTAAAATTTCAAATTGATGTCCTAGCTATAATTAAAGCTTTTCCAAATTTGGAAGTGACAATCAGCCAAGCTACAGTACATCCAATAAATAGCTATTCCTATAATTGGAAAAAAAAAATCTCCTTACTTTTTATTAATTTATTTTTATTTTCTAAAAAGCCTTCTTGAAGGAAGTCTCATATACGATTGAAAGAATATACCAAATATACCAAACAGTATAAATAAAACAACACCATCTGGGATGTTCATGCCAAAAACTATATGTTATGGCTTCACCAATTAAGTTTTATTGAATAGGCTTATTTTATTACTTAGATAATAATAATAATAACGTTTTTTTTTTTTTTCATCATAAACCGAATATAAATAGTTGCTATTCTTATGTATGTCTTACGGAAATATTCAAACGTATGTCTTATGGAAAGAAACTTTCTTGGTCCCTACGTCCAAAATATGTCATTTAAGGTTTTAAGGCAACATTGGGAAGTCATTGATAATTGCTAACCCTAATGGATGCTTTCCGTGCTTGTATTGTCCTCCTCCTCCGTAATACGATTTCTGAGAAGCAACTTCTAGATCTTTTCAAGCACCCCCCATAAATTGAAGGCCCCCATTGCTATAGCATCTTCACTTTATTCAACTTTTCACGCTTATCTCTAACCATGGACTTCATAGTTTGCCCTAGGTATCACTCGTTACTAGAGCAACAGCAATCAGATTCTCCTAGCGACGATGTTCCGGAGGCAAGGCTTCTAATCATAGGCATTGCCTGGGCTGCTGGTATCTTGGCCATCATCTGCCTCTTGTTGATTTGTCTATACAGGTGCTTTCCCCGACGAACCGAGAATTCCGATCACCCTAATTTGCCAAATACTTGTCCGTCGCATTCCTCCTCAGTTTGCAATATCCCTACCTTCACAGTTGTTGTATACAATGCACCAATACTGCCTTTTTCCCCATCATCGTCTTCTTCATCTCCATCATGCTCCAAAGCTTCGTTTGATCAGACAGCCTGCTCCATATGTCTGGACGAGTTCAAAGATGGGGAAAAACTGAGTGTCCTGCCAAAGTGTAAGCACAGTTTCCACAAGGAGTGTATTGAGGTTTGGATTCCTGCCAAGTCATTGCAGTGTCCGGTTTGCAGGGACAAGGTAATGAGGAAGAAAGTTGAACCTTCAAGGGTGGATTGCCACCAACAGGCGTTGGGTTTATCACAGCCTTATTTGATTGGCTTTCGCCAATCGCTTAACCCTCTCTAGTGTTTTTCTGCTTTTGTGATGCGGGGGTATGAAGTGAAAATCAATTTTGTAGCTTTTTGTTTAGGAAAATTGATATGGTTATAAATCTTGTTGTTTGATTGATTTATTAATTTCTTCTATCACTATTCTATTGATTTGTCTTGAGGATTTTAATAACTAGTTAAGAGTCCTGGTTGAGTTTTTGGTAAAAAATATCACTATTTATCAGAAGCTTTTCTACTCTTCTTTCTTTTAAAATCTTCGTGATTGTTATGCCAGTTTCCGATAATAAATGCTAGGGATGGCAATTGGTGCATTGGGTTTTTATTCGTATCTTAATTGCCTTTTTTTTTTTTTTTTTGTATGGTGTGTTGTTAAATTCTTACTATGTCTTTATTATTAATGGTATTGTGTGATCCTATTTATTACATTGAATCTTATCAGCGATTACCAGTCCAATCAAAAATTTATTTTGGTTCCCAACAAGGAATCTTACCCTTAGCTCTACAATCTTATTAACATATTGCTTTTGAAGGGTTTTTCTATAGTGACATCATGTTACCGTAACATCATAATAAATCACACTCGATTTCAATATATTATATCATGAAAAATAAGATAAAATTTATTGATAGCTTTAGTTTTTTATTTAATTTTAGTAAATCATACCATAAATAGTGGGATAAAAACCATAATAATTTTATTTTTATTGTTGATAAACATATAACATTATGATAATACGACGTTATTGTAGAATTTCCAAAATTAAGTTTGCGACCTTTTATATTTGAAGTTAACCAAAATGGATTTATTTCAAGAGAAATCTCTTCAAAGTGTAGATAGGGACCTTATGGTAAACTAGTATGTTTCCCATAACTTTTTCCCATTTTGGTGAAAGTGTTTCCCTGTCACCTATTCATGAGATTGGATGGTCATTATTGTACCATATAAATCTTGAAATTGTGTTAAAACTATAATTATGGACTGAACGAGTCATCAGTTTGAAGAGTATTCTCAATAAAATTGTAATGATTTCTTAAAAAAAATTTCTGAAGTATTGATAGAATACATTTCATAAGAAAACCTATATCTTGTAAAGTAGAATATTGTCTACCGGGATGCACAACTGAAAATTTTTGGATCAGTTGCTCCAATCAAGAGGCATTAATCAAGGAATCACATGAGACTGAAACCAAAACTATTTAAAAAGCATGTCTATATCTTTTATATTGTGAAATGTGAAGGGATAGTTTGGTGTAATGTGTGAAATTATTAGATTAATGGCATTTCCCTAAAAAGAAAATAATTCGTTTTAGGTCGTTATATATAAATCATAATTTAAAATTTAAAAATTTTTATGCAGTTTTCGTAGTTGAAAACTGAACAGAGAGTATATATAATTTAGGTAGTGAGAAACCAAAAACTTAACCCATTATTATATGATTATTTTATATTTATTAGGCACATGCATGGTACGTATGTCATACATTAATCTGTATCATCGTATAAGGAAAGGGAGATTTGGTTTAACACTTGAAATTAACAAATTAATCCCGATGTACACATGTATTTATTTTAAATAATTTTGTCATCATTGAAAATGGTAGATTGTAACTGATATTATCCTCAATTGTGATGATGAAAAAATTTTCTCTCAACTACTAATAAAATTCTCTAACGTTTAGTAGTATATTCACAAGTGCGCTTTATTTTTAATGCTCATATCATAAGATTTTTAAGAAACAATCTTAATAATCCAGTCTTGTAGAGGACTTTATATTAATTTGGAAGACTTCCATCATAAGTTTGCTACATGGTTTCCCGCTCGATACATGTATATTGATAAAGCCTTATATCAAGCATTTAGAGAAACTTTCCCATTTCTAGACAAAAATTGGAAGTAAAACTATAAAGATATGAAACCGCTTGTTAAACACAAGAGCACATTCTTTCTAAAATATCTATTCCATAATAGAAGATACTACCTTATTTAAAATACCTCAAAATATTAGAATATTTTCTAAATATTAACTAAATTAGGATAAAAAAGGAAAAATGCTATTTTTTTCAAAGCTCAATTTAATTAAAAGCAAGTTGCATTAAATCACTTACACATGGAAAATTTTTGAATTAATACCATATGCAAATCGATTGTTTGATAGGTTATGAGTATTGGATATCTTTCCACTCTATGATTGTTGTCCCAGAAGATCTACTTATATAAGTCGATTGGAGACTCAAGCAATTCGTGGACAATAACACAAAGGAGCAAGAAACGTAAGAAGCACTTGAGTCAAATGCAAGATTAAACACCAACAAGTTTCACTGCTTCTATATGAATTACGAGAAAGCTGTGAGCTTTCGTGCAAGATATAAAGACTTACTCATTCAATCTTTTAAGAGATTGGTTTAATAGAATTTCTTTGAACTGATTTGATTGAGAAAGTCTAGTTGAGATATATAAGCATCTTCTCCGCGGCATCGGAAAACAAGAAATTATCTTTTGTGAGCTATCAGATTAAGAAAAGATGTTATAGCTTCTACAAGGTTCCTCTAAGGGATTTTGTAACTACTCTGACAATTTTAAGTAGCTGTAGCATTACGACACGTGAATTATGAGTAATGTACATATCAAAGCATAATTAGTGTTTTTTCGAAATATATATACCTTTATTACCATATATGTAAATATCATTACTACTTACATATTACTTATTTATCTATATGACAAGTAGTATCATTTAGTGTTTTTTCTTTGAAGGAAGGAGAATAGATAATATCAATCAAGCTTATAGACTTTTCAGTCATTTTCTCTAATTATTTTTATTTTTGTAGAACTTGCATTGACTTTGTTAATTTTCCATTTATAACAATCTTTCTTTATAAAAATAATTAGTGCTTTTTTTCCTTTCTTTGCACTAAAAAAAAAAAAAAACCAGCTTGTTTACTTCATTCAATGTTATAAAGGGGAAATGGAATTGGAATTTGCTGAAAATGGAATAAGGATATAATGCCTATTAGAAGGGAATAACGGTATAATGCCTATTACGATGCAATCAAATTCATGTTACTTTGTTTACTTTACATAATTGTTACATGAATAAGATCAAAATAGTTAATTATATCAAAATTATCCCCACAAAAAGCTAATAAAACTAAACAAATCAACTTGTTATAAAAACAAAAAAGAACAACACAAACACAAGATCCTTCATCATCAAATTTGGTAAGCTTTAGCTTCCATCATCAATAGACAATGATGATGGCACCACTAAACACAAACCTAAACACCATCATTCATGACACCACAAACCACCACTATAGCTGATATATACCTATAATAGACCATTAACACCACCTATACCACAATATTTTTTTACTTAGGACATAAAATCAATATAAATAACTTTTTTTTACAAAAGCCAAAAGGACCAAATAACTGCAAATCACCTAAAACAAAAATTAAAAAAAAAAAACAATAATAAAGTAAACAGTTAAATCAGATATGTGAAGAAAAAAATTGACTAAAGGAGGCTTAGATTCACCTCTACTCAAACAAAAATAAGAAACAATTCCTTGATTGCGACCATGCCAAGATACGAACAATTCTTGATGTCCGTCAATTTATCTTTCTTTGCTTTACCTATGAAAAATCATCACCAGCTCTTTTTTTTTTTTTTTTCTTCCCTCCTAATTGCGAAGAACATAGCTTTTGAAAGAAATGATAGGAACGGGGAGGGACTAAGAAAGAGGGATGATGCAATGATTAAGAAAGAGAAGGTCAAATTTGATTATAAATAGGGAGGGATGGTTGTAAGAGATTAGGGTTTCATTAATCGAATTTGAGAGAGAAGGTAGGAACAAGGAGGGACAAAGATGTTCATGGTGAGAGATTAGGGATTTATCACACAATGTAGTTGATGTTTTGTTTAAGGGTAACTTAAGAATAAAAAATCGAAAATGTGAGGAGAATTAGGATTCACAGTTTAGAGCTAAGAATGCTGATTTAGCATTTTTTAGGAATGAGGATTCCATTGAATGTCCATTATAAGGCCTTCATTTACAACTAAACAATGTAATTAGGGGCTTATGAATAATAAAGGGGGAATGGCAATTCTAATCACTCTTAAGTGAACATGATAAAAGCGTTTTAACACAAGAAAGGAGATGATACCAATGGACATATAACATGCCTTAATCAAGAAAAAGTAGTTTGTAATTATGATTACTTACACTAATATAAGATAATTATGTAAAATCAATCTAAATAGCAAGTATTAGGTTATTTACACTAAATATAAAATCTTAATATAACTTAGCTAGCAAGCGTTTACCTAAAAGGAGACTTAAATATGTAAGTGAATTATGCAACTTTTTGGGACTTTGGTTGAGTAAAGTATAACTTCATCTAACTAAGTCTTATAGAAGAGATATGTTTCAAATGCTTAGGCTTCATTTAACCAAGTTAGACAATACAGGTTGTACTTTTTTTGTAACTAACTTAGACCTCCCCTGTTAGGTACCCCTTACCTTTATAGGTTAGGTGGTTATCGGCCTAAAGTTAGGGGCATTTGGACGTAGTAAGACCTTATGAAGAAAAAGAAAGAAATTAAAAAGATAGATAAGAACCTACAAGGTTGCATTTGTAAGCTAGTTACTTGTGTTTGTAGGACATCAATGACTACACTTATAGGCCTATTTCTTATATTTTGAGGTCTATCGCCTTGTTTGCAAGTTTTAATTATTTCATGCCTCCTTTATTAGAAAAAAAAAAAAAAGTAAAATGAAAAGGAAAAACATGACTTGCAATTTTTTTGAAAATAATAGTTGTAAATCCCTACTCTTAATCATCCCTAAAGGTTCATTAAAAATTGCCCTCTTTAGAATTATTCTTAACAAAATTTCAGTTTCACTAACCACATGTAAACCTTCTTATCTTTTTCCTTTGGTTTTCAGGATTTCCTTTTCCTTATCTAATTTCCTATTCTTCCTTCTATCCATAATAACTTATGGTTTCATGTGATTTTTTGACCTTGATAGGGAAAATCAAAAGAAAAATTAGGATTAGCATGCCTTGAACCCTAATATAAACACTATTGGGCTTCATGGATTCAAGACTTGCTCATGCTTATCAACAATACTGGCGATAAATCTTCCGAAAGGGATCTATGTGATTGTGGGATTGTGATTTCATTGTCCTTTCAATTGTCATGCTTATGATATGTAGTTATAATTTGATCTGATTGAGTGTGTTTATATGTTAATATTATAAATTGTATCTAAACTTTATTTAAAAAATATAATTTACTATATGTACTTTGAAAATATCAATTTGCTATGTAATTGAAAATTTTATAGTCATTTTTGTTATTTAAACTAACTTTATTAAGTTCGTTTACTAGTGTAAATATAAGGACAAATTAAGAATTGTCCAATGGTTGCTAGTAGGTCGAACAACTTATTTTTTGAAGTAGATAACGATCACTTTTAGTTTAAATAGCCACTCTGGCTACCCTAAAGTTGGGGTGACCCGTGGTTACCTAGTAGGGATGGCGTAACTTCTAACAGGTGACCACTGGCTACCCCTTAGCCTTAGGGTGGTCGGAACATTCGATACTTGATTTGCCCTTATGATCATGTTAGCTAATGGACATAATATAATTAGTACATGTAGTAAAAATGACCATAAAACTACAATTAAGTAAGAAATTAATCTTTTCAAGGTATATGTAATGAATTTCCCATTTTAGCATAGTTTGGGTACCATTTATGATATTAATCCTTTATCAGACTTACAAAACTCGCTTTCTTTTGAAATCGCTTGTTTTATCATGTAGCAAAACTATCCTCGTTATAGCAATTCATCTTTACTTTTTAGTTATATAAATGAGTCCTCTCACAACTCAAGCTACATTAGTTGAATTTGAACTTCAAGGAAAACTTATCTACAACTTCAATCGCATAGAGCACAGAGTGAGTTTTAGTGTTTATCCCTTAACCAAAATAGCTAATAGCTAAGAAAGGATCGTCGGGATCTAATTGGGGCTTTTAAATCCTGTTAAGGTATCTAACCCTGTTAGTGTAATAAGGAAACCTAAAGCATTACCATTGGTTATATCATTCATGTGAGAGAGCTACAAAAAAAATCGGTTGATTACATCATCCTACACATAGGTTACACTAATTTTCCATAAAACTAACCAAAATCACACATTTTTAAATATCCTATTAATAACTTGAGAAACATAGCAAATCCATCAAAATCACTATAATACTACTAAGCCATAACTAACACATGATTTCAAAGTGAAAACATAAAAGAAATATGAAGCATTAACATAAATAATCAAAGATAAGAAAAAACTCAAAAAATGGGTATTTGCTCCATGCATAAAGCATCCTATGGAGCCCAAGTGAAATTCATGCTCTAAGCACTTTGAGATAGTAAACCTAAGTTAAAATAGCTAATTAAAACCAGTATTTTCCGAATATAACCTACTCTATGAAGCCCTAAGAGGGAAAAAAATAAAGAATAAAAGGGAAAAAGATTACGTAAAATCTTATCCAAATGGATGGTACTGTTGAAAAACTTTAGCTAAGGTTTTGGAATAAAGAACCATCTAAAAAGTAGGGCCAAGCATTCTATTCACTTTAAAAGTAAGCCCAATGTAGATGGGAGAAGCTAAGTATTTGAATGGTTCTTTTCAAGCACCGTTATTTGGATGCTAATAAGGTACCATTCGAATAATGATCTTAGATCTTTTGATCTCTCTTTGCATCTTGCAATTATTCAAATGAGAGCTAGGGGGTATTCTATGGAGACTTACATAATATATACCAAAAATTGTTATTAATGCAATATTTTAACCAATTTTTTGCATTTTTCTATGAATATGATTTATTATGATTTATTAAATTCTTGGTATTTAATATATAAAGTTATCATATATCACATAGAAAATGTAAGATTTAAGATATGATAAGTATGTAAAAAAGAACAATTATCAAGGTTAGTTTCAAATAAATTTATAATCTATTGACATAATGATTACTCTTCTCCTAAAGTTCAAACTCCCGATTTGTATATCAATTTAGGCTTATTAATTTATGTAGTTTTCTTCTTAAGATCATTTCGAGCATTTTAGTCAATATGTTAAAAACTTTTCCCAATGAGCTACTTACTAAAAATTAGAACAATTTCATTTTAGGGCGATAAAATTAAGATAACATGATAAGAGTGCATGAAGCTTCTCATTTCCTTAAAAATAAGAAAAGGTAGAATCAACTTGTGAAATGTTAAAGTGGATATGTATAAGATCTATAATATTATTAAGTAAGATTTTTTTAGATTAGGCTTTAATGAGAAATGGTTGGACCGGGTTTGTGTTTGAGGGTGAACTTTGTTGTGTTAATTGATGTAATGTAGAGAGGAAAGTAACTCCTACTAGAGTTTCAAGATAGGAAGATCCTTTTTCTCCTCATTTGCTAGTAATAAATATCCTTTCTGGAGGTACTCTTACGCTTGTTGAGAGAAATGAGATTAAGAGTAATAGATTAAAAAGTTCCTATACTAGTCTATCACATTTATTTTTTACTAATGCCTCATTACTCTATACAGAATGAAAGATGGATAGTATAAGAAAGTTGACAAATGTTATCTAAAAGTATTACAAAGCATCAAGATAGGAGGATACTTTCAAAAATCTTGTGTTTTCCTTAATGTTAAGACCTTAGAGGATGTGTGACAAAATTTTAGAGGGGCTTTGAATATGAGTATCACATGGAACACAAGTAAATACTTTGGTAGCCTTGTCATTTAAAGGAAATGTAAGTCTAAAGTCCTTAATTATATGAAAGAAAGGAATCTAATGAAGTTATAGGGTTGAAAACAATGGTTTTTTTAATTAAGTTACAAGGCTATAGCAATTCCTATCTATTGAAAGGGGTGTTTTAACTTTTTTTTGAAATGATGCAATGATATTAACTTAGCTATAACAAAGTTTTGGTTAGGTATGGAAAGAATGAAGGAAAGATTCATTCAATAAGCTATGAAAGATAAACACCAATAAAATAAAAAGGTAAGATAGATTTTAGAAGCCTACATGACTTTAATATTGCACTTCTTAATATGTTGGCTTGTTGAATTCAAATTACTCCCGATGCTTTATGGATCAAGGTTTCAAAAGGTCTTAATTTTTGTAATTATGGATTTCTAGATGTAAAGAAAGGAGGTAGGTCATCATAAAGTTGTTCTAGTGTGTTAAAGGGACAAAATATATGGGACCAAAGATGAATGTGGAAAGTAAGGAATTCAAAGAAAGTGAAAGTGTTAAAGGGAAAATTTGATATGTGAATGGAGAACTAAGGATGGGTCATAGTATAAATAAAGAGAAATCTTTTTATGAGATCTTATACTTATAATGTAATATTGAGTTAAGTGCTGTAAGGAATATACATTTGACTTATCATATAGGTGAGGATGTGATATTCTGGCTTTCGAATAGAAAAGTAATATGTATAGTATGTTTGACTTATCGCTTTTTTCATATCCAATGTGATGTTATTTGAAACTCCTTTTGTCTAGTGTGGTACAATCAAGTGATTAGAAGCAAATCTAAAAGTTAAACACCATACTAAATGTTAGACAGTTCATGCAAGCAATCTAAGTTATGCATATGCTAACTTAATAAATTTGTATCACAAGAAAATTATCAAGAAGCTTAATTGTCCATTTTGTGATGAAGTTGAGTCCATATAACATTCTTAGGATTATGTCAATGGATTAGGATGCATGGTTTGGTTACTCTAGAATATCGATGGAAGATCCATGATTGGTAGTTTTGCGTAATAGTGGAACACAATGCATGATGTTGGTGTTAAGGGCAAGATAAGAAGGGAAGTGTAGTAAAAAATTGCCATAATTCCCTATTGATTTGATGAGAGACATATAGTGCTAATTCTAAACAAGAAAACCTTAATTCTTTCTATGATGTTAATAAATTTAAAGAAAATTACATGGAATGGAGTTTATACAGCCAAAAGGTGTTACCTTGCCAGAGTAACTTACATGAGGAAGAGAAGATGCCTTGGTCTCTATTGGATAACAAAACGATCAAAGTTAATGTTGATACTTCTTTAATGAGTACGGTAGAGGTCACTGTTATAAGTGTAATAGCCAGAAATGGAACTTGTGTAGTTTTAGGGGCTAAAGAGGAACAGTTCTTTGCCATAGATCTTGAGTCCTTAGAATGTGAGTGATTTTTGGAACTTAGACTAGTGATAGAGTTGAATTGACAAAGCATTTATCTTGAGATGGATGTACAAGTTGTCTGAACCAGTCGAGGATTTAAAAAATGTGTTAGTGACCAGGTCTTAGTTGACTATTTCAAATTTTAAGCAATTTTAATACATTTAGTTAAGTTAAGTTTAGTAAGATAAATAGAAATACTAATTGTGTAGCAAATTGGGTAATTTCAACTATGAGAAGAAGCACATGTTCTATGGATTGGTGGTACAACATCTCTGTTCCCCAAATAATTCGCTTGCCACAAGTTTCTCCATTTAGATATTTGTCATGTTTTTTACTTTGATAGCAAAAACAAACAACGGCAAGAAAAAAAATAAAAGATTGACAATAAAAACTTCACTTTGCAAATAGAAAAAAAAGGGCAAATAACAGGAGAAAAAAATATAAGATTGACAACAAAGGCTTCAATTTGCAAATAGAAAAAAAGTGTAAAAATCTTGAAGTGATGTATACTTAATAGCCAAACTAATGGCAACAAAGTTGGAAGCAGTAGCCCGAATCCATCTTCTACAACAGTTGAATCCCCAGTTGAAGTATAGAAGTGGCTTGAGTTAGGGGAGAAGGGTTAAGTAATATGTAAACGGTAGACAATTTTTAGACGTTACGATTTTGTTTTTTTGTTTTTTTTTTCCATAAATTTTCATAATATGGACTACTATCCATGTAGTCATATGGACTTATGAAAGTTTTATGTTACAGCTGATGATTAATTTTACCACTTTGCAAGAAGAAAGAAATGGCATGTAATGAGGAACAATTAAATTTTCATTTTAAGACTACTTATGCACATTTTTTGCAGCAACTTTGTAATTTCAATGGTAGGGACTATTTCCTAGTTAATTTTTTGAACCAACCAAGGTCTATAAATTTTTCCATTCATACAAAATGGAAAACTGAAAATGAAGTATCGAGTCACATTTTAAATGTAATATAACAGAGTCGATGTACATGCTATTTAGTTAATACTCATAAAAAAGTTTTAGGAAAAATCATCGAAATGAGAGCATTACAATTAAGCCATTAGGATAATATGAACTTCTCCAAGGAGGGAGATTTCCATGGCATTTTATTTAACAGTGGAAATGCTCTCTTTGAAACATTATGCGGTTAAGCTAGCTCTTTGCGTCTTGATTCACTCATCAGTGTACTTGTGAAGCCTTAGCGACATGATATGTCGTAGGGAATAGCATGTCACTCAAGGACGTCATTGTTTAGTTTTCACCATTTTTGATAGTGGGCCAAATACAATGATAATAATCAGTGTCTCTTATGTATTCTTTCTAATCATATGTTATCATGTATGAAGAATTTTTAATAAGCATCAATTTTCCCCCCTAATCATGACAACTTATTATTAAATAGCATTTAGAGATATAAATGATTTATTCTTCTATAAATAGTGTCCTTTTTCCGGCGTGATAACCGCCATTTGGGAGTTTAGGATTGTAAAACCCAATTGCTTTTATCATGCACATGAGTAAGGTCAAAACTGGTTAAATTAACAGACAGGTCCTACTACTAGTTGCAAGTCTATGTAACTTTTGGTATCTTTTGGGTTGCCTTATCGCATAAGACCATTGCAATGGTCTGAGAGTCTCACATCAGCCACAGATATCACATGCACGCTCCTTGGCATCAGCCTTTGCAGAATCCGATGAAGTCGACCGTATCATCTTAGATATTACAAAACGTGTCTAGCCGTGAGAACCCTTCTTTGGGAAGTACAACATAAATGTTATGTCTGATACTTAAAATCGCATAATGTCGGGGTGTTTATTTTTTTAATGAGATAGTCCATTGATGATTCTTGGAATAGATTGAAGGTTTTGCAAATGAGCAATCAACATAATATCCTAGTTACTTCAGTTCCTACTGAATTCGCTTTGTCAAATAACTTGACATTATTGAGTGGTTTTCTCATCTAATCGTGTAACTAACTTTTACATCCATCAGTCTAAATTATGTGGAATGGGCTGCTTCTAAACTTATACAAACTTAAGCTACCATCAAGATTATCGTCCATAGTAGCAGCATATATATAAGTCAAAGGTGTTTCAGGGGCAATAATGTTCTAGGTTATGCTTCCCTAATACTTAACATTTCCTCCTTAAGATTACATTTAGAAATTGAAATTGAACTCCACAAGAAATAGGTAAAATCAACTGATTTCATGGACGGATGAAATTCAGAAGACTTTATGCAAAACCAAATAGTAACTATTTCGGTCCGTTTATCCACCTATGATAATCCATGATCATCTATGCGGAATAATAAATTCCATTATTTAGAATAAACATCCATTAGAAATATTTCACTTTAAATACGTATAATCTATAATATTAAAACATAAGACATTAGTTTCGATATCACATTTCTCAAAAATGAACATTTTACAGATAAATTCTTTCAATTGTTCTTTAAATCAAATGTATGTCTCTCTCCTTACAAAAACTCTAAGGTAATTTCAGCAAGTTATCTTTCATTTAGCCATTTTTGCTTTCCTATATATCATGTTCTCAATTTTCAATAAGCGGACTCTGTAAAGTCAGTGGGTAAAATTGAAAAGATTTTTAACTCTTATTATAATTTTGATTTCTCAATATTATTATATTTGATCTCTTTTATTTTAGGCTCAAATATGGTGGCTTTTTACCTTCCTATTAATTTTTTTTTTTCAACTGTAAAAGAGAAGAGATTTGAACCTTAATTTCTCCTTATAAAAAATTAGTAACGATGTCGTTAAGTTATAATGGTCTTGATTTCCTATTAAGAATTTAAGTAAATTAAAATGACAATGTCTTAAGCTCCAATGATATTTGAATTAATTCAGTCCTTTAATATTTTAGGCCTGGGAAGCTGACGATTTAATCTAATTCATTTTTGTTTTATATAGCTACTGGCACATTGTACAGTCGGGTCTAATTATTGTAGAATAAATACAATAAGACCAACTAGCATATTAACTCTAATTGATTCTCTACGGCCTAGTAAATCATTTATGTACTTGGGACAAGTTAAAACCTTTTAGCCTTGTCCATGAACATAATTAGTCAAATTGCACTATTAACTTTAATTCTAGGATGGGTCATTTATTAGTTCTCTAACATATTAAGCGATAGACCATAGTGTGTTTTTTTTTTCCCCAACTATGCCTAGTGACGATTTAAGCATTACGGCCTATATGAATTATATAGTCCACTAACTTGTAGGCCTGAGCTATCTCTAATTAAGCCCGTTGCCTTTTAAGAATGAATGAATAGCAATATCAAGTCCATTTTGCTTCTAGAACTACATAAGATCTCGGTTACTGGCGAAAACAGAGACGAGAAGATCTGGAAAAGGGTAAATTTATGAGAGAATACTCAATTTCGTTTTTTATTTATTTAATAAAAAAATTAAACTTATACAACAATATTCATTGTAATAGTTTTCTTATTTTTATTTTCTAACTAAAACCCCAGCTAATACTATCATGTTAGCTAAAAAAAAAAAAACAAGAGTTAAGATCGTATTTGGTACCTGAATTTTATCAAATTATTTAATTTACTATCTAAACTTTGAAATGTTCAATTTACTACCTAATTGTATATTTTGTGATCATTTATACTACTCAATGTAACTCTATAAGTTTTTGTTTGTTGATATGGTTATAATTGATACATGACACAATTGAAAATTAATATGTGGCATATTAACACGTAGCATTTGCTAACATGGTAAGAAATACCGCATAGCGTTACTACATATTGACACATGTCTTTACATACGACACTCGTTTATGCATGGATATGTGGTAACAACTCTAATCGCCATGTGGCACCACATGTTGATTAGTGCCACATGGGAACGATTTTATTTTTTTAAGTAAAAAAATATTTTTTTATTCAAATCAATGAAAGAGTCAGACAAAATGCATACCATATATATGAAAACAATTCTTTACATATTACTTAAGATAACTTATATATATATATAAGATTCTTTCCATGCATATTTTTTACGTGGAACTTATGAAAGAAGAATGTGGAACTTGAAGTATAACTTACAATTTTTTGCAAGAGAAAGTATCGACTTTGACTAGATTTTTCTTATATGATTCAACTTTCAATTTAGAAAATTATCACTTAATCTTAATTCACTCCATGATTTCTTTTAAATCATACAAAAATTTTCACAAAAAACCTTCCAAAACATGACTTAAATCCATGTTATAATTGAAGAGCTCACTTTGACATGGAGTTAAATCATGTTTTGGAAGGTTTTTTGTGAAAATTTTTGTATGATTTGAAAGAAATCATGGAGTGGATTAAGATTGAGCAATAATTTTTTAAATTGAAAGTCGAATTATATAAGAAAAATCGAATTAAAGTCGATACTTTCTTTTGCAAAAAATTATAAGTTATACTTCAAGTCCCCCATTTTTCTTTCATAAGTTTCACATAAAAAATATGCATGGGAAGAATCTTATATATAAATAGGTTATCTTAAGTGATATGTAAAGAATTGTTCTCATGTACATGGTATGTGTTTTGTTTGACTCTTTTATTGATTTGAATAAAAAAATATTTTTTTACTTAAAAAAAAAAGTTGCTCCCATGTGGTGTTAGTTGACATGTGGCGCCACATGGTGATTGGAGTTATTGCTACGTATCTACACTCGCCACTTCGCTATGCTTACCACGTAGATGGGTATCATGTGTAAAGACATGTATCAATACGTAGTGGTGCTATATGGCGCTATGCGACGCTATGTGGCATTTCATGCCATATCAATAAATGCTACGTGTTAATTCTTAATTGTGCCATGTGTCAATTATATCTATATCAACAAACAGAAACTTACGAAGTTACGTTGGGTAATATAAATGACCATGAAATATGTACTTAGGTACTAAATTAAACATTTCAAAATTCAGCATGCAACTCGTTGATGTATGGATATGTGGCAACAACTCTAATCGCCATGTGGTACCGCATGTCAACTAGCGCCACATGGGAACGACTTTTTTTTTTTAAGTAAAAAAATATTTTTTTATTCAAATCAATGAAAGAGTCAGACGAAATGCATACTATGTACATGAGAACAATTCTTTACATATCACTTAAGATAATCCATTTATATATAAGATTCTTTCCATGCTCACATGGAGTTAAATCATGTTTTGGAAGGTTTTTTGTGAAAATTTTTGTATGATTTGAAAGAAATCATGGAGTGAATTAAGATTGAGCAATAATTTTTTAAATTGAAAGTCGAATCATATAAGAAAAATCGAGTCAAAGTCGATACTTTCTCTTGCAAAAAATTGTAAGTTATACTTCAAGTCCCCCATTCTTCTTTCATAAGTTCCACGTAAAAAATATGCATGGAAAGAATCTTATATATAAATAGGTTATCTTAAGTGATATGTAAAGAATTATTCTCATGTACATAGTATGCATTTTGTCTGACTCTTTTATTAATTTGAATAAAAAAATATTTTTTTACTTAAAAAAGAAAGTCGTTCCCATGTGGCGCCACATGGTGATTGGAGTTGTTGCTACATGTCCACACTCACCACTTGGTTATGCTTGCCACGTAGACGAGTATCGTGTGTAAAGATATGTGTCAATACGTAGTGGCCTTACGTGGCACTATGTAGTATTTCATGCCATGTCAGTAAATGCCACGTGTTAATTCCTAATTATGCCATGTGTTAATTATATCCATGTCAACAAACAGAAACTTATGAAGTTACGTTTATGAAGTTACGTTGGGTAGTATAAATGACCACGAAATGTGTACTTAGGTAGTAAATTGAATAATTTAGTAAAGTTTAGGTACCAAATACCGTATTAACAAAAAAAAAAAAGTAGTATAAATGACCACGAAAATATTTTAAAGTTCAGGTAGTAAATTGAATAATTTAGTAAAGTTTAGATACCAAATACGACATTAATAAAAAAAAAAAACTGATATTGCTTCTTTTTTTGTCAAATTAGTTAAATAATTAATAAATTTATTAACTAATTCATAATGTTGTAACACAATAGCTATTATATTTCAACCTCATTGCTTGTATATCTCATCTTATAGTTCAAGATAAATTACATCAACCATTCCTATAAATTTTATAATTTGCATCGACATCCCCACTTTTTGAAAATACCATAGATTCCCCTCCTTTTGCCTTTGTGGACTTATACTTGGTAAAAATAATGGTGTGTCGTGGGCACATTAAAAAAACTAATAACCTTACTTAAATATTATAATTATATATACATTTTGATTAACTAAAAATAAAAATAACAGGAAATCGCAAAGATAAGTAAAGAAAAACAATAAAAAATACAAAAAGAAATAAAGGAAATTTGGTGAATTCCATGGCTTGAAGTTGAAGTATATATAATTTTGAAAGTATACATGGCAGTGCTTCAATCATCTAGTAAATCTAACGCCGAAAGACAAATGCAAACAAGAACCTCATTAGTTACAGAGATAATGATGCTGATATTCTAGTACTCTCATGGAGCTCTTTTACTTAGCTCATATAATCACTCCATCTAGGTTATCAATAAGGTCCCTTGATATCATTTGTGTCACCATTTCATTATAGTGTTTTGATTGGTTTTCATCCAAGTTTTACTAATTTCTTAACATAAAGCATTGTGTCACACAATTTGATGATTGAAAGTATATGTTTAATCTCCATATGATGCATACAACTTTTCCCATATTGTTGTTGTTATTATTATTATTAACCTTTTTTTTTAGGTAGTAATATGCAGTACTAAGGAAAACATCTACATGTTAATAGGATAATTTGGACTTGGACCTCTCAAGCTTATATCAACTAGCCTAGATTCACGACTCAACTCGATTAATTAGTATTTGGCTCCATTGCCCTCATAACCGACCTAGGCCTAAGCCCACCGACTGCTTGCTTGGTCATAATGGCCTACAATGGTTAAAAGATAGAGGATAACTCTTGGAGAATAGGTTAACAACCATAATCCAACAAATCTAGACCACCTTGGAGAAGCACACTCCCATTACCCATAACGTGTGGATGTGTCAAAGTGCTACTACTTAAGCATCTCAATGGTTAAACTACTTAAACTGTTTGTGCATTAAGCTTACTTTATTGCATTCTTATGTCCTTACTCTCTTTTCACACAAAGTACAAACTTAAGCATCAAAATGGTCACACCAAACACCGCCTTGGCACTCCTCACCATGTCTTGTTTTATAGGCTTCCTAATTAAGCGAAAATCCTAATTTTCCTTATACTCTACCAGCATAATCTTATAGACAACAATACAGATAATCTAGTATTTAGATGGTTACAAAAGTTGGAGCTTAATGCTTCTTGAATCTCATCTAACCTAGACGTCTTATGGCTAGCAAAAGAAGAACTAGTAGGAGCTTTTGTCTCCTTATACAACCCCAAATAAATATAATCTTTTTTCAACATTGATAGACAAAAGTTAAGAGGAAAAGAAAAACTATTGTTAGCATGATCAACTAGTAAGGGCGTTAGCTATAGAATTGAGTTCCCTTAGGGAGACCTTTTCCCTTGCATAGGAGATGAAATTCCTAAGGAGTTTTCTTAGAAACGTCTATATCAAGGACATCGATATTTTACACTAGCAGTATTCATCTACTTTGTCCCTTGACCTCTTTTATAGCAGATCCATCTAGTTGAGAATAATGAGAAAAAAAGCATATACATTCAGGGAATTGAGTCCAATTTCCATGAGAACCATTAGATCTAACATATATTCATTTATCACTTCCATGCTTGTGTCTTGTTTTCTTGTTGAATTTATTCCTCTAACATTCCATGCTAGTATTTTGGTAGCCCAAATAGAAGCAGACAATCTTTCATCATCAATTCTATTTGCTATGAGTCTATGTTAGAAAAATCTTAGGTCCAAACCGTCTAGTACCTTTTACATCAAACAAGAACTTGCTTAGATTTTCCTCTAAGTTTAGTATTACCATTGTTTCCTCCCCATTCATAAATGTTAGAGGTACTACTTCCAATGCAATAGGTTGGCATCCTAAGAACTTGCTTTATGATCAATTTAATAGTTCTTTCCCATTTGGCCATGAGCTTTACTAGCTTTGGGTTGTTCCATAGGATAAAAGTGTATATCTATATTGAATAATCCCTCCTTAATGCTATTGTGAGTCCCAATCTGGTTAGATGAATTTTCCTTTGTAGCAAAAGAATATTCCTTGTTATCATTGGGACTATATGAGGGATCATTATATGCCTTGGGATTTTCTCGACCTCTATTAATTCTACTAGAATTTTGTGAACTTGGCTGTCCCAATTTAGAATGAGGGTCCTATTGTTGTCCTCCAATCATAATTGGTTAGAGTGTGGCCTTAATATTTTGACATTCAATGTTAAGGTGACTTGATGTTCCATTTCCTTTTGTTGAGATTTTGGTTAAGGAGGGTGCAAAAGAAGAGATTTTCTATTTCGCTTTGCTTTTAAGAGTAGGAGAGGTCTCTTTTAGTTATTGAGCTTTAAACACAAAGCAATTTTCCTCCGTATTTAATGCTCATTTAGAGCTATCATTATTGTTAGCTAAATGCATGGAAGCATTATTATTTTCTACCACCACTTCTTTTCCCAATGAGTTAAGATCATAGCTTAATTTGACAATTACACATTCAATGTACTTTTATTGGCCATTTATAGCCTCTTTCATTTGTAAGGACTTGGTTACTTTTGAAATGTCTGAAATTACCTTAAGATTTCCTTCGTTAATTCTTTGTTATGGTATATCCTTAGGGTTTGTCTTTAATTGAGAATGTTCATTTGTGTCTTTAATTTGTTTAGTAGAAAGGGGTTTTTTTCTTAGTTGCCTTTTTCTTAAATAGGAGAACCCAAGCCCCATAATTTCCTTGATTAGAGCTACTTAGCAGGTCATTTCTAAGCCTAATATAAGTGCTAGCTTTTATAGGTGAATTTGTTTCCCTATTATTTGTTATCACTTGGTCATCATTATTGTTAGGAGCTTGCTTGTTAATGGTTTACTCTTTGCTCTAATTAACTAAGGCTTGATCACTTGGATCAATTTCATTGTTACCTTCTTTGTCCTTATTGGTAGAGTAATTAGTGGAATTAGGACACATTTTCCCACTATGTCCTATAATCCATAGTTATAACATAATAATTTATTTCCCTCATACTAAAACTTATAGAGGTAACCATCTACTATGATTGAGTGTACTAAAGGTTCATGGAAATTATCTTGCACACATATGAGAGCAAATTTCCCCCTTTTTTCTTGTCTTTTATAGATATCTATCCTAAGGATTAGACCAATAAGTGCTCCTAATGTTTTCAAAAGCTTAATGTCATAGTATTTTAAAGGTGATTCACATATTCTTACTCAAACTGCAACAGAATTAAAGGTAGAAGAGGAAGCCTTAAAATTCGGTTCCCATCTTCTTGTGGTTAGAAAATAACCATTTATAAATTAAGGTCCATCCTTGATACTATGCCTAAATCATTAAAATTTGCAAAGAAGATTATATAGAAATTAGATCCTATACTAATCATTGAAAAATTTTGGGTAAAATTCTAAACAATATTCAATTTTTGAAATAAAAATTTATATCCTAAAGAAGCACAATACAACTTGATGATGATGGAATTAGAGGCGTGCAAATAGGTTTTAGCTCTTGAGTTAACCCATTTAACCTGTTTTTTAAAGGGGTTTAGGCTAAGGTTTTTTTTTTTCTTATCTAAAAAGTAGATCAAATGAATCAGGATTGTTTAACTCGTAGCCAAAAGTGAGTGGGTTTGGGTTGGTTCGTGTAAAACATTTACAACTTTGGCCCGTGGACTAACTCGTTTACCTCAATTTTTAAATGGGTTAAGGCTAAGGTTTAAACAAGCCAAATAAACTCGACTCGTTTAACCTGCGGCCTAAAGTGGGTTAGGGTAAATTGACTTGTTTAACGCACTTGTATATCTTTAGATGGAATTTCTCCATTTTGACCTAATATGCCTTTTCTCATAAGAGGAAATAGATAAATGTTTAATACCTAAGCTAAGAGATTGATCTTCCTCTGTGTTTGATACCTAGGCTAAGAGATTGATCTTCCTTTGTAGATTGTTGCGACTAGGTTGAATCATCCTTATATTCCTCCATTTCAGCCGTCTCAATAAGTAAGAAAGCCTTCGTATACATGTTCTCCATAAGTCTGATCACAAAGTCTTTATTAGGAGCCTTTAGGTTTTCTCATATTTTTAGGGTCTTACGAAACAAAAGTACATGTTAGCTCAAAAGCAGACTCTAATTTTAAATGTTCTATTGGTTTGAATCATTTCTTCTTGTGATTCAAAAGAGTTGGATTAGGGTTCAGGTTTGGGTCTAGATGAGAGGTCACCGTTTCTTTCTTTTGAACATGAACATTTACTTGACAGCAAAATATTGTTATTATTATTTATGTGACCTTTTTTTTCCCTCTTTTTATTTCCTAGATTTCTAAATTTTTTTTATTATTGTGGTTAATTAATATGTGCATATAATTATAATATTTAAGTGAATAATATTTCTTATGGAGCGATGACACAATATCATTTTCGTTATGTGTGCATCTACATGGGCAAAAAGAGGGAGGAGTTTTTTGCATTTTCAAAATGTAGGATGTCAATGTAATTTACAAACTTTGTATGGGTGTTTGATGTAATTTACTATGTAGTTTAACTGGTCTTTACTTAATAGGTTACTGTTGAGCTCTTCTATCAACAAGTCATCTTAGCAATAGATCATGATCGCCTCAATTTACAAAACAAGGATGATAGAGACATATTAGGATCATCACTTGATCTGCTATCTCAACCTTAAAACTAATATTTTTTGAATTGTTAAATCATAGACATGGAATTTGAAATGTGCTTTCTTATTGATGACTCGTGCTTATATGAAGCAAATTCAGCCTTTGCTTTAACCTAATTCGATTCTTAAGAGACTTGAATATATACAATTGTTTCAATTTCTTCAATAATCAAGTAGTCATCATTTTTGCCAGCATTTCTTGCTAGACACTATTTGTTAAACTTATAGGACTTTTGCCTAACCATGATCCTTCATAGGTTTAAGTTGCCAATATAAGGCCTTATTCATACGTGATTGCAAAGTTCATCGCATTTGCACTTGTTACATCTCAAAGTTTATATTATCATTAAACTTCTTAATGTCATACTTTGTGGCCATCTTGCTAGTATGTAGATTATAATTCTTGATCTTTCAACCTTGTTCTCTAATTTATTAGAACATGACACGGATTTTTGGGTTTAGATCACATAATACACAATTATAAGATAAATAACAAGTAAAGAGAAGAAAAAAAAGAAAGATACATAGAATTCATGTGAAAATCTCAATAGAACTAGTGTAAGAAATCACATATAAGATTAAATTAATTCACTATACTATAACTACAATGATCCTCATATAATCTCAAAGCCCTTAATTCCTCTAGCAAGTCCTTGTGGTGTTTTACCATCTCATACACTACTTAACATACTTAATAGTGTATAAATGTTATTTACAAAGTCCTAAACCTTAATAGAAAAAATAAGAAATGGCTTAAACAATAAGAAAATACAAAACAAAGTTATAGCCAAAAGTCCCATGCACCCTTGGCTGACCTTTTGCTCATTCTTTTGTGTATCTATGCTCTAGGGCCCATGTTCCACCTAAATTTAAGACACAAACATAGCATGTTCTAAGAAAATTCTACTGCAGATCGGATTTAAAAAGACTTAGCTACCAATGGTGTAAGATGTGATATGCTTTCTAATATTAGTGGTTTGGGTTTGTGATCCAATATTGTAGACTAAGGTATGCTTTAGTTGCACAAAATTTATGGGATTGAACTGAATAAAATCTTTTGTTCAATGCTTAATTTGCAATTTGAGTTTGGTTGTTAGCAAAAAAAAGTTAAACAAAATGTTCAAATTGTTCCATCTAAAATATAATATAAAAATTAACTTTACTAGATAAAAATATAAATATTGAAGATATAAATGTAATTTATAAATATTAGACATTATTGAGGGTATATGCATTAGCTAATATTTAAAATTTATACTTTTTAAATAATATAAAAATATAATTATGTAAATATCAAATAATATTGAGGATACAAATACTAAAATATAATATTGAGTTAAGTATATTTGTATACCAAATACGATATAACAAAAATCTATATCTAATGCTATACAAATCAAATATAATATAATAATATTATATTATTTTATTCTTTATATATGTGTTATTTGATTTTCTTTATTTTATTCATTCCAATCCACCGTACGCTACCCAAAATATGATATGCCTTCTAATACTGGCGGGCTGTGTTTGTGATCGGCCGTTAGGTACTAATGCTTATGCTACTGTGCAGTGTTAAAGTCATAAATATATTGCAGTCGCATGGAACATGTTAGCACCCGACAAAAGTTCAGTTCAATATCAATTATTTACGAAATTATATCGTCCAGGTTCGACTTAGACGAACCACATCGTCCACAAAATGTCATCTCTATCTCTCTCTATGCCACGATAACTAGTCTCTGAAACTAGGATACAACGTGGGGCCTCGGAAACATGTTTACTCTGGAGAAATTGTTCTCCCACAGTAAGGCCAAGAACACACCGATGTCTGGCTGGGATTGCACTGTAAGTTTCTCGTTCTGACACAAGAAGGAGAAAAAAGATAAAAAGGACAGACAAGAGAACACCCACATCAAAATTATAGGGGCTTGATAAGTTATCTCTCTCTGTCAGATAATATGTCTGTCCGTGTATCTGTCCACTGAAGTATAATACTTGCTTTGGGCTTTCCAGTGAGATACCTCCTTTGGCGTATCCTGGAACTTATTCGACTGCTTTCTCAGAGAACAGACAGAAGCTGCCAAAATAGTTCTAAATTGCATTACGGGCTCTTTTGTCTGCTACATGAACAGTACGTCTTCTGCACAGTTGAGTGCTTTGATTATCAACTACCCTGGTACGAATAAACCTTTCCCCTGGTTGCTTCTTTCATAATTTACCAGCACATGCATGTCTGATTAAAACCTCTTTGGTTAGTAATTCCTAGAGAGTAACACGTGGTTTTCTATCCTCATATCCAAGATGAATGTCATAGTTTGACAATTTGGCCACACCGTAGAAACCTGCTAATTTGTATAATGTTGTAATATATTTTCAGCCTGAACCATAATTTTACATATTAAAAACTCACTCAACTACGTTTGAAGAATGTATACAAAGGATGTTAGTCACAATGACGAATTATTGCTTTATTAAAGATATATTACGACATACAAATATTTAGTGCGAGGGGTCAATGGTCGTTCACTGGTCTTGATTTTATGTATGATTTTTCGTTAACTCAGTTACGAGATGTAAAGCAAATTGAAGAAGAATTATTGCTCACATTCCATCTTTTGCCGCCACTTGGATTTGATTAATATGGGATGCAACTACCATATATCAGTTGTCAAATACTTTTCTAACACATAAGCAACATAATAAGTATTATATGTTATGTGTTTTATACAATATGTAGATACCAACGAGATATTAATACGAATATTAATAATTTCCAAATTAATTATCACGTATGATTTACATATAGTATATATATCAATATTTAATTAGTATTTTTACACATTACATTTACAAAATACGTGGTATGTATCACTTACTGAATCTTTTTTAAAACAACTTATATAAAACATTATCTCCTCTTTTATCTACCATAAAATATATATATCAATATTTAAGTAGTATTTTTACACACTACATTGGCAAAATACATGGCATGTATCACTTACTGAATCTTTTTTAAAACAACTTATATAAAACATTATCTCCTCTTTTATCTACCATAAAATATATAATTGCTGGAAAAAATACCATCTGAGTTTTCAGATTGAGTCTTGCAATAAAGAGAAAATTTCTCTTTTGCCTTTGCATCCAACTATATGATATAGATATCCTAATAATCTTAGTCTATTATCATTACTCTTTTTCATAAAAGCAATTCCACTAAACCCTAGGTAAATATAATATTTTGACCCTCTTGGTTTGATATATGAAGTTGGATTTCATGGAATAAATTTTATTGATGCTATAATTAGAGCTTGGTCATATCGTATAATAGGGATTATTATAATAGAAGCAAGACTTCATTCTTTTTAATTCCTTCAAAATTACAATAGTCTATTCCACTAGTTATTAAGATTGTAAGAAATAGGAAGCTATAAGCCTTTATTTCTATTTTTTTTCTTTCCTAGCAATTAAGAAACTTTATTCATTCAGTAAGTTGAAGTGTCTCATAGAAGAAATCATTTTCTAAACTAATAAAACAAACCATGACAAAAATATCAAATAGGAAAAGGAAATCTTAGCATCATAATGCTAATTTGCTAAATTAATGTTGAGTGACTAGATTTACTTCTACTACAATTGGATCCCGACCAACTCTTTGATCAACTTTGTGGAGAAAGCTTTATTGTAGCCTAGAAAACAAGGCATACTAAGGGGAGTTGGAGATCTCTCTTGATGTGAGACTCTAATGCTTAAGTCGGTAGGGTCTGTGAAGGAGTTGGTAAGAGAGCTAAAACAACTAGAGAGTTGAAGAATATTCATAAGGCAGCAAAAAGGATCCTTTACCAAAGGGTTATTGGTGTATTCAATTGTATAGTCACCTTATTGAAATCTTGACATGTGTACAAAGGTTAGATAATTTTAGAAGATGGCAATTATAATTGTCTTTTGCCCATATGGATTGCCTTTGTAATGTGGGACAATTTAGCTATGCCATGCTGATGTGAGGTGATATGTGTTGCCATGAGGTTAGGCTCAAAATCACATATAACAACTTCTCTTTAAATGTGTATTATTATCCTTGATTGAGGAAAAATTAAATGTTGAAGCTTTGATACTTTTTGAAAGATGCTCCATTTCAATTGAACTTTAATTTGAATCAATTGTACCACCGCTAATTTTATATCAATATGTACTAGATCTAAACTCAAAAGATACTTTAGTCCTTGAAAAATAGCTTATAGTTTAATTATTGCTATGCTATTAGCATTAAACAATCACTCCTTCCTTGAAGATAAAATGACCATCTCAATTTAACTTAACTCTATTTGCAATAGGTAAAATCCAACTGATGCATTGGACCAAATGCTTCCTTTGTTAAACAATAACCTTGATAGGAGCATATGAAAGAAGATCTCCCTAGTAGCTTTGAATAGGTTTAAATTTTGAATTGATGCTCATTTTGAATCACATTTGTTAGAATACAACTCCAACTAAAACAATTTGACTATTTTTTTCCATCTTAACACCATTTCTACATCATGATTGTAGGAAGACGAATCAAAAATCAACCTTTCATTTAAGTTTCACTAGTGTTGATAGTAGATTTCGAACTTAGGGCCCATTAAATAGGCGTTTACTCCTTAATTGTGCTAAACTCAATAGACCAAGATAAAACCCTTTTCATTGTACCACATCAAATGGGAACAATAAATTTAAATGAAATCGTACCGTTGAGACAATTATAGTATTTAGAATAGAGCATAAATCCTTTTGGTTGTAAATTTACATATGTTAGAATGAAATTATGTGTCAATTTCCCAAAAAAAAAAAGAAAAGAAAAGAAGATATTTTCCCTTTTTAAAGAAAGAATCACCCTTAAAGTTTGAAGAATCTCTCATTAAAATTTTAGTAAATTTGACATGTTGATCTTAGATTTTGCCAATAGAAGTTTAGAGTCTTAAAGAGCCTTAAGAGGTATAGCTGGGCCTTGAAGACATTTGGGTTGACTTGTACAAATAACACATGATTAGAGTGGACGCTAGAACTTGCTCTAGTATGGCTACACCAATGCTTAAGTTAGTCTTAAGTGATGTAGAGCAAAGGCCAATTAGATCAAGAGTGTGTATATTAGGTTATATCTATTTATCGTAAAAGGGTAGAAGTTGGATTGTTTATAGGTAGGAATATCTAACATATTAGAGCATAACTTCAAATCTTGGACATCTTACCCTAGGTTTTTTGGAGGATTGGTTTAGATAGGACCTTTTGGTGATGGTAGGGTATAGGGCCGCCTTATACTTTGCCCTGATCCCTTTGCATTTAATGTTTTGGAAGCATTTAATGTGTGGTAGGCACTATATAGCTCACGTTGTGCTTTATCTTTTGCTATGATGTTCACTTACCCTATAGAGCACCAATGAGGTTAGTAGCGAAAGAATGTGCATAAGGTGACCTTGCTTGGCTAGCCCCTATTGTGTTGGGCTTAGGCGTTAAATCCAAATTCTACTATCAATAGGAAAACTTCCTATCCTATTAATGAAAAAGAAAAAAAAAAAGATTTTGTAAGACTTAAATCAATGCATATTTATACTTTGGAAAAATTACATGAAAGAATACGAATATTTGAGTTCTAAGTTCAAATAAAGAATGTAAGGTTTTAGTAGTGTAAGAGTGATGATGAATTACATTAGGGTATGTTGTGTCAAGCACCTCACTTTTCTTTATATTTTACTAGCACTATTCGGTGCTTAGGAGTGGGAAGGTGCTTGATTAAGCATTGCTTCTTTGGCTCTCTTTTCTTTTGTCTAACATTTTGTCAGACTACATTGATATTAGCTAATTTTGACGTAATAACTTTTTTTTCCCTTTTAAAGCCTAAGTCGTTGCTTGTCAGTATCTATTTTTGATTATTTACTTTCCTTTTTCTAATTTTTTTTCATAATAATATATATCATATTACTATTATGATATGTAATAATAAAATAATTATCACACTTTAAAAATCTTTAAACATATTTTATATATGGTTTGAAAAATAAAAATAATATAAGACTTGCAAAATATTTGAAATAAATTAATAAATAACTTTAGCGAAGTACTCTTTTTTAAAGTGAAGAATTATTTAAAAAGAAATCACTTAAAATATTACATCACCATTGTTTAGGTATCTAAAATTCTGAAAAGATAATACCCATTATATTGCAATCAAGTGGCACTTGGCATGTGCCACGTTAACTATATCTAATAGAGTCATGATGGTAGCCCAATGATGTCTTTTGTATACCACCTCTAAGATTGTTTATCTTCCATTTATTTTATACTGTGTTCGAATGAACCAAGTATTTATAGCCAACTGAGGTGTTATCCAATACTTTTTAAAAGATTTAATACAAAACCAAAGGAAATATGTTCATTCTAAACCTTCAGTCTTTATGCTTTTTTTTCTTCTTTTTTTTTTTTTTTTCCTTTTAAATCTTTATGCTTTTTGCCATCCGAGTTTGTGTTGTAAAACTACGTTTACTAACTTTTTCGCCACAAATACTGGCATGGCGAATTATCGATTCTTTTTGTCACTTCCCGGGCGGTGTCCTTTCCTCTTTACCTTTTATGTGAATCACAACTCTAAAAAAATTTAAGAAAGGAGAAAAAAAGTTTACATATGTTGGCCTTCCATTACCTTTATCAATCACTACCTCTCAACGCCTCTTCCTTGTCTCTCATGGCAACTAACCGAATGGTCATGGGACGCGGAGTAGACCCATGAATATGGGTTAAGTTTTGCTAAAAATCCAATTAGAGAGAAGAGAGAGAAATGAGGGGTAAGGTCGAATGTCATTGAACTCATAATTGACCCAAAATTAAAATGTAACAGAATTATTAGAGTTGTAAAAAATAGGTTAAATTATAAGATTGTAAACCTAAACTTAATGAGAATGGTGGATTAGAGGGTGCATAGCCCCATATAGCAAATATGTGGTGGTTTTTAAGAGATGGATGCACTAGAGTAGACCTAAGAAATGGTTGGTTTTGAACTATAAATCGACTTTGTAGTGATGAGCCTAAATGGGCCTAAAACTTGCTTGTTTAAGCAAGTCTACATGGTTGAAGCCCATCAACCCACTTGAATCAAGGGGCTTGAACCTTTTTTATTTTTTTTTGGGTAACTTGCATATATGTATTAACATATATATGTTTATATTACATGTATATTATATTAACATATATATATTTATACATATTATATATATTATACAAATTAACCTATGCAATATATTATATACATATAACATAGTCTATATTATATATACATTATGTAATGTGTTTATCATGTATATTTATATAAATACATAATAGGAATATAGGATATATATATATATAATATAATATAATATGTACATATTACATAATGCATATCATATAGTATATTAAATATATATGTATATATATATACTTTACATATATATAAATTGCAAACTGGAAAAAAAAAAACAAGAAAGATTGACAAACCAGTTCATGGACTTATGAACCAACTTGTGAACTATTGCACTTGATGAATCAGCTCTAGGTAGGTTGGTTACAGTTCAATGTTGAACTATGGCCTAATAGTTCCTAGTCGGTTTCGAGCCCATTTAGGCGCAACTTTAGGTCTACAACACTAGAATGTTGATGCAAAGAGGAAAAAAAGGAAAATTAGAGAAGAATTATCAATTCAATTTCTTTGATAGGAGATTTAATAGACATACTCATTCTATACATTTTTGAAATGTTTACAATTTTCAGTAAACCCCCCAAAAAATGTTTTGAGCACGGAGTGAAGTGGCGGCAACATGAACAACTCATATGAAGCTTTTAAGGCTTGTAATGACGTTTTCCCTGGAAAAGTCCTAAAGATTCAAAACACTTGTCTCATCAATTTAAGTTTTTATTCATGTATGTTATATATATGCACATATATATCGGTACAAAGGCTGCATATATCACACGTTAAGCTTCCTAAGATTAAAACGCAAATTTAGATCTCTTCAAACCATATATAACTAGATTTTCAGAGGAGGGACATGTTTGGCTAAACGTATAAAAAGTCGATATATGCGGTATCTTATAAAGAATAATTCCGGTATATATGTTGGAGGCACAACACAACATCATTATTATGTACCTTTGAATTCTCTTACACAAAACCAGAGAAAATCCGAAGCCTAACGTTAAGCTAAGGAAGAAAAAACCGTTTCTTGCCCTACAGGACAAATCCTTGCAAGTTTCGTAGAAGCATGAATTTTGCTTGCGTGGTCCTATAATACACTGAAACGTATCACCCAACTCCAAATGCCAAATTATCAAACAACACAATATGGGTCCACCGTTGTAAATCACTACTCATGTTGTTGAGGCAAGGGAGCATAGAGAATGGGTTTTTATGAGAGAATACATTTGTAGATTTAACACTGTATCCAATTCGAAACCTGAAGGTATTAAGTTATTGGTTTTCTTTATTTATATATCACTCAATTAATTCTTATATTTCCAGTGTGAGATTTCCTCTTATCACGTACTCACACCCTGTATCCTAACGCATGTAAATAAGGATTTTGTTACTACTAGAGCTATATACTATAACAACGAAGATGAATGTAGCAAATATTGTGAGCGCATACATTTTAGATTTGTTGTTGTCTTGTGCTTGGTTGCTGTTACATTTTAGTACGTCCATGTCATGCAAAAAAGAACCATCACGTGGCCATAAATAGTCCATTTTCGACACAAGCTAACTGTGGATGTACCTCAACGACAAAAGCTCATACAGCTCCCTTCCAATGGAAAAGTTAAACTACTCCTTTGAGAGTTGAAAATGCATAAAAATATACAAAGAGCAAATGAGGGACCCTAACATTTTTGTCAGTCAAATTACAACTACAATAGCAAAAAGATATCGAAACAATATTACCGAAAAGTCCATTGCCATGGTAGTTTGTTGTCCTTGAAGGTTGTATTCCCTCATAAAAATAATTGCAGAAACATGTATTTTATTAGAGGGAAAAGTAAATTGAAACCCTTAATATTTGTGTTGATTTTTAATAAAGTATATTACATATTTCAAGTGAATTATTTCAATTCTTTACAAATTAAGCCCCTTGTCATAAATTTGCTTCTCAATGTTAGTCTTCTATGTCTCTAGGTCATGAATTATGTAATTTAAAAATAGCATTTGTTATTTGTATTGAAATTGGTTAGTTATACTACAATTTGAAAATCATCAATGTTGATAAGGTCTTTTAGATCTAGGCCAGACCTGAATTGCTCAGGCTCATTCCTATAGCCATGGCCTCTCTCAGCCCAAGCCTAAAGTTTGGCCTGTTGAGTAGAAACAACTCTCCAATGGTTACAAGTCTCTAGATAAGGCTAAAGGATTAGGTCAACAATCACTTCTAACTTTCTAGACCATGTCGGTTGCCATACGCCTACTCTCTCATACTTACAAAAGTAAATTCTTCTCATTAACTACTCTTCAATTGCTAGCACTACTTATCTATAAATACAAGGCCACTACTTAATGATAAAATACTTTACACTTTGTACACTTGAGCCATCTCTTTACTCTCCAACATTCACATCCTCTAAGACCTTTTGCTGACTTAAGTATTGGAGTAGCTGTGCTGGATAACCCTTCAACGCTTCTTCACAGTCTTACGTTTTGTAGGTTCTTCTACTTGCGTGAAGCTTAATCTCATCCTAATCAATACCGGTAGAATCTAGAGATGACATTTGGTATTGTTTATGGGAAACTAATGAATTGAATTCCTAGCCGAAAAACCTAAACCCATTAAACACTTTCCCCAAACACCATCTTTAGACATCATGTCTTGCATCAATGAACAAGAGAATCGCCAGTTGGTGAATAACTAACTCGTTGAGAACTAACCCCTCCCAAGGGAAGTATTGGACGAGAGCTTAGTTGAGGAATTTGCTACTTAAAACAAGCTGCTTCACTTTCACCGCAAAGAAGCTGAGAGGTGCAACACACAAACTCACCCCTCTAAAGCCTTTAATGCTTGGACTGGGTAGAACAACCACCAGTAGCAGTTGCAAAATAGCAAGGATCATCAACTTTACTCCCCAATGTAAAAATAGCCAGTAAGATTTGTGGCTACTTGTGATTGAGCTTTAGCTAGCAATGAACAAGTGGTCGACTCATAGGGAGTATTAGTTCACTAAACAGCATATCAAGCTCATCTAGTAGATGATGCTAACCTCAATGAGTTTCGCAAAATTGTGAGGAGGGCTCTTCGAGTAGTAGGGGAGCAAGGTAAATGGCGATGCCGGGCTGGTTGTTAGTAACAAAACCCCTTTACTAAGGGCGTTTAGGATGAATTGTTGCCTCCTAATAGTAAGCTTTTGACCTTAGACCAATATGATGGTATAGGAGATCTTAACAACCATCTCCTCTACTTCTGTGCCCTCATGAATCTCATGGTCATGGGGATGCCATAATGTGTAAGGCTTTCTTAAGCACCTTGAGGAAAGCAGCTTAGATGTGGTTTAAACACTTGTTCGAGAACTTTATCAACTCCTTTAATGAGATGGCGTAGAAGTTTAGTCTCCATTTTAGGGTTAGTAAGCCTTTATCCAAAGACAAGTCATCCTTGTACTTAATAAGGCATAGTAAAGGCGAATCTTTACGTGATTACATGGTCCAGTTTAACAATGCCGTAGTTAAGATCCTTTAGCTGGATAAGGGAGTTGCTGTCCATGTTGCTTAGCTCGGTATTCGACCTTTGGGAGATTTCTTTTGATTGCTTGCAAAGAGCAAGCTGAAGACACTAGCCAACTTTTGGAATAAGGCCTAAAAGTACATCAAGTAGGTAGAAAGTAGGATAAGGAAAGATTGTCCATGAAAGATTGCCTCGGCAGAAGGGTATAGGGCAAATTAGAGGGGGAGGGTTCGAGAAAGAAGAAGTATCGAGCTAAGCGAGAGTCGCTTCCCTCTCTTATTTATACACAGTATACCCCTCTGAATAAACTCATAGCCCAAGTCTATTATGAAGTGAAGCACACTATAGAAACCCCTGAAGATGAAGGGAAAGCTTAGCCATCGGAACTTAGATAAGTACTGCCAATTCTACGGTAACCATGACCATACCATTGATAAATGCTTTTAGTCGAAGAGCGCAATTGAATATACTATTTAGCGGAGCTTCTTCAATGAGTATGTAGCCTAACCGAGGAGTGATGACCATTTCGATGATGATGAAGATCGAAAACCTAGAAAGTGGTGGACCGAAGGTGCTTGAGCAGAGCAGAATGATGATCACCACAATAACCATGCCCCCAATGGCATCATCAATATAATCATTAGGAGGTTGTACCCTAGGAGCCGGTTGAGCACTAGTAGCTCGGTTATCGCCTTGTTTGAGGTACTGGTAATAAGGGAGAAGAGACAAAGGCTAGATACTTTAATCTCCTTCTTCGAAGAAGATTTGTAGGGGCTAGATAACCCCCTAGTAGGACGGCTTGGTAATAAGGGAGAGGATTGTGAATTTCGAGGTCTTAAAAATAATGGTAGATACTAGCAGCTCTATTGATATCCTCTTCCTCTACACATATGAGAGGATGAGGAAGAAGTTGCTCGTCAAGATGAAGCTATACCACCATAATCTAATTGGCTTCAATGGAAGTATAGTATAAGCCAAGGGGATTATTACTCTAGACATGGAGCCTAGCAATGATGACCACGTGGTACAACGACCAGTGGAGCTTATTGTGATCAACTACCCTTCTCTTTATAATGCTCTCTTGGGAAGACCAAGTTTGAATGTGTTTGGGGTCATTACATCCTCCCTTCACTTGAAAGCTAAATTCCTAACCCCGATTGGGATAGGAATATGCAGGTATAATCAAAAGCTCTCGTAAGAGCTTTATGTTAGGGCTACCAGAGGTGATGGAGTACATACTCTAGAGTCTTGCTTATAGGAGAAGCCGGTAGAGAGGGGCAAGTTGAGTGAAAAAATTGAAGAAGTCCAGATTTGTGCCTCTCTTAACTAGACTACGAAGGTTGGGATTGAGACTTGTCCTGAGGTGAAGGATGAAATTATTGCTCTCTTACGAGTTAACTCAAATAGGTTTGCTTGATCAGTGTTAGACATACTCGGGATCTCACCCAACTTAGTAAGCTATAAGCTCAACATTGACTCCATTACATGGCTTGTCAAGCAAAAGAAGAGGCACTTCATTCTAGAGAGGCAGGTTATGATTAAGAAAGAAGTGCAAAAGCTACTGAAGGTTAGCTTCGTGAGGGAAGAAAAGTACCTAACTTGGCTAGCAAACATAGTGCTAGTTAAGAAGAAGACTGGAAAGTGGCATATGTGTGTTGATTATGCTGATCTCAATGAAGCTTGCTCGAAAGGCTGCTTCCCTCTCCTTAGGATCAACCAGTTGGTTGACTCCACTTCGGGACATGCCTTGTTGAGCTTCATAGATGTCTTCTCAGGATACAACCGAATTAAGATGGACCCGAAGGATTAAATCCATACCTCCTTCATCACTAACTATGGTACATACTGCTATACATTGATGCCCTTCGGTCTAAAAAATGTTAAGGTTATGTACTAGCAGATGGTGATGAAATTGTTTAAGGCCCAAATCAGACGCAATATGGAGGTGTATGTTAATGACATGATTGTTAAGAGTACGAAGCCAGGCGATTATGTTAAGGATCTCTAGGAAGCTTTTGACCAGATATGGACATGTGACACGAAGTTGAACCCTTAGAAATGCATCTTTGGGGTTAGCTCCAGCAAATTCCTAGGCTTGGTCACCCAAAGAGGTATTGAGGCCAATGCTGAGAAGATAAGTGCCATAAGGGGGATGAAGCCTCCTACTTCGGTCTAAGATGTATTGAAGCTCATCGGTATGGTGGCCGAACTTTTGAGCAAGTTCGCCTCAAAAAGCGTAGACAGATGTACTGAGTTTTTTAAGATCCTAAAAAATCCAAAGGGTCTTGAATGGATCTCGGAGTATGCTATAGCCTTCTAGTAGCTTTAAGATTTCCTCGTGCATCCACCAATTCTCTTTAAGCCTATTTACAGGGAGGACCTATTCTTATTCCTAACCATAAGTGATCGGGCACTCTTCTATGCTGGCTAGAGTAGAAGGAAGAGAGCATAGGCTCATATATTTTATCAACCATATACTACACGAGCATGAGATCAGGTACACCTAAGCAGAGAAGTTTGCTCTAATTGTTGTCATATTAGCAAGTTAGCTAAGACTCTATTTCTGGGCGCACTTGATCATTATGCTTACAGATCAGCCCCTATCTACCATATCGCAAAAGCCAAATGTGTCTGGATGGATGGTGAAGTATATGATAGAGTTGAGCACATACAGAATCTAGTATCAACCATGAATGGCCTAAAAAGCACAAGTGCTGGCCTATTTTATGGTCGAATATACTAGAGAGGAGGAAGCATTACTGGATGACGATACGTCAGTATAGACTCTCAACATTGATAGGTCATTCACCTTAAGGGGTGGAGCTGTAGGCCTCATATTGATCAGCTTGTACAACATCATGGTTTGCTACACCTTTAAATTAGGATTCAACAACAGCAACAATTAGTCCAAATATAAAGCCTTGATTACTAGCCTTAAGTTAGCTAAGGAGATTGGTGCGGGGCACCTAAACGTTTTCTTGGACTAGTACTAGTCGTCCAGTAAGTTCGAGGTGAATATGAGGCCAGGGATGACACCATGGTAAGGTACCTAGAGAAGGTAAAGAGCCTTCTAGTTGAATTCCCTTCGTAGAGCATCACAATGACCCTCCGGCTCGAGAATTCAATGGTGGATTGATTGTCCAAACTTGCCTCTATGGGGATACAAGAGCCTAAGGTAAGGGATAGGAAGATCTACATAGAGTACCTTCTAGAAAAGAGTATAGCTTTAAGTTCGAAGGAGGTGCTAGAACTGACAGTAGCAACATCGCAGCTAAGCTGGTTGGATCCCATCTAGAGTTATTTAGAGCAAGGCACATTCCCAGAAGATAAGATGGAGGTAAAGAAGCTTAGATATCATGCCATCAACTATACGTTAGTTAATGGCGTCCTTTACTACAGGGGGGTTAGCCTCCTCCTACTCAGATGCCTTTGGCAAAGAAGCTCAAATATCATGCTACTAACTATATGTTGGAGTGTGTAGTAATCACATTTAATCCCAAGCCTTCTACATTCGGGTGCTACAGGTTAGATACTATTGGCTACCATGAGGTAAGATACTAAACTCGTAACCTAGAAGTACCCTTAGTGCCAAAAATACACCCCTATTAACTACGTACCCAATAGTAGTCTCTAGCCCCTGACAAACCCGTGGCCGTTCGCCTAGTAAAGAATCGACATCCTTGGCCCCTTCCCTAAGGCTTCGAGAGGTCGGCAGTTCATTATTATCACCGTTGACTACTTTACTAAGTAGGTTAAAGCTGAAGTGGTGACGAAGATCATAGAGAGGAGTGTTGAGTCCTTTATCCAAAACAACATCCTCTCTTGATTTGGGGTCCTATATGACCTCATCATGGACAATAGGCATCACTTCGACAACCTTAGGTTCAAGGAGTTTTGCGCTAAGCACTATATCACATTGCACTTCACTTTGGTTGCCTATCCCTAGTCAAACGGCTAGGTGGAAGCTGTTAATTAGGTCGTCCTCAACAGCTTGAAGAAGAGAGTCAACCAAGCCCATGGTACCTGGGTAGAGAAATTGCCTAACATTTTGTGGGGATATAAGACTATCCATTGGACCTCTACTAGCGAAACCCCCTTTCACTTGGCGTTTGATTTATAGGTGATTCTCCTTATTGAACTCGAGCTTCTTAACATTTGGATGCAAAGCTTCAATGCTCTTTTCAATGAGTCTCTACTTCAAGCTAGTGTCGATACTATAGAGGAAATTAGATACCTCACGGCTACTTGGGTCATTGCCTATTGATACCAAGCAGTCTGATACTACGATCAGAAGGTTAGACATAAGGAGTTCAAGGTCTATGACTTGGTTTGTCGGAGGTTAGAGGCCATAGGTTTGTATGAAGGACAGGGTAAGCTAGCCTCCAATTAGGAAGACTCGTAAGAGAGAGCTTAGCTAATAGAGTGTACAGATTGGAAAGGCTTGATGGCGAGCTCATCTTTTACATGTGGAATGCTAACAACCTTAGGCTAAACTTTGAATAGTATATTACTTTGTAGAATCTGTATTTGAATAAAAAGCTTCAATTTGCATTCGTTTCTCTCTCTCTCTCTCTCTTTGTCTCTCGCACTAAGTCTTAACCCTTAGAGGGTGAATGGACCCACCTATCACATAGGTTAGAATGTCACTAGCCTAACGCTTTCGGGTAACCTCGGTAAGGAGAAACACCTCTTGTATAGAAGAACTCCTACTTACTAGGTAGGTTGGAACACCATCGGCTCAACCCCCTTAGTTAAACTTGGTAAGGAGAAACACCTCTTGAACAAATGAACTCCTACCTATTGGGCAAGTCGAAATGCCATTGGTCTAACCCCCTTTAGGTAACTTTAGCAAAGGAAACACCCCTTGTACAGTGGAGCTCCTACCTACTGAGTAGGTCGGAATGCTACTAGCTTGACACCCTCAAATAACCTTGGTAAGAGGAAACACCCCTTGTATAGAAGAACTCTTACCTACTGGGTGGGTTGGAATGCTACTGACTTGATCCCCTCGGGTAACCTTAGTAAGGGAAAACACCCCTTGATGGGAATTAGCTTTTGACCATATCCAAGCCGAGGCTTATCAATGCTTGCTTAGGTTAAGCTACAGCTAGAAGGATGAAGGGGAGGAAAATAAACACTTAGCATCAAATTTATGGTCAGTCGAGGTGATGAGAAACCATAAGGTTGAGTACTTGAGACCAAAGAACCACCCGGCACAGCATCGACAATTTCGTGTCGACTAATTCTAGGACTCGGTAGTTATGGGCCAACCTCTCTGGTGTCTTAGCCAAGCCATGCGAGATGTCGGGGACCCTTCTTCGAACCTGTACATTCAACTGCTGACTACGTCCGGTTTGGATACTACTCCTCCTAGGACATGCTGAGTGACTGCATGTCGAGTTCTATAAAACGTATAGTTTTGTATTCTTATACATGTTTTCCCTTTTATTTTATTTATGGGCTTGATTTTTTAGGGTTTAAGGCCTTGTACATTATTTACAATTTTGCCATTAGGGTTTAGGACTTACTATAAATAGCAACATTTGTACTTGAGATATATAGAATAGACAGATACATATAGATATACAGAGATATATATAGAGAGTGAAATTTTCCTCTTTTAAGCAAGGCTATACATGAGTTAGCATTTGCCAGATTATTGAGGGTTGATTAGACTCTTTAATCATCCTCGCGTTCTTATTAATCTTGTTCTCAGATTTCGATGAACCCCTTCATTTGAATCGGTTAGTGAGTTGCATCTAATCTTCATTTGAAACTTCGAGCAACATTTAGTGTTCGTGAGTCGAATCAAACTCTATTTCGAGCTCAAACCCTTAATCTTGTTTGTGTCTTGGTGAGTTATATCTATTTACATTTACTATCAAAACCCTTCCTGTTCTTTGTACCCATTTTCCTTGAATATCCATTCCTGTTCATTTCTAGATCCACTGCTGTTTCTTTCTAGATTGATCCTTAGATTCCCTATCATCTTGGCATTAGAGATTCGATCCTTATCACCCCTTAACTAGAGGAACACCCATTTAATGGGCATCTCATAATGTTATTGACCTATCCCCATCGGGTAACCTCAATAAGGGAAAACACCCTTTAACTAAAGGAACTCCCATTTACTAAGTAGGATGGAATGTTACTGACTTGACTATGAGACCATGTTATGATGGACTAAGCATAAAAAAAAAAAAAAAAGAAAAAGAAAAAGGAAAGAAAGTTCAAACACCAAATAAGCAAATTTCTTAAATTTCAAATATTAAATCGATAAATTTCATTCATGAGGTTAAGTATAAGATTCTTCGGCCGGTATCCCAGTTAGAGGTATAAGCAGAAGAAAAAAGGAATAACTATCGCATTGGATTAGCAAACTCTGCCAGCTTCAAAAAATCCAAAGCTTCTTTCTGCTCGAAGGGTTGGTCTGTTAATGGCCCCTAAAAAGCATAGCTTTAGGCTAAGGTAAGGGTCGAAGGCTGCCAATTAGGTTCAATAGGAAGATTACCCTGATCTTGATCACCCTAAGAAGCATCTTTAGGGTGACCTCCTGCCGAGCTATTGGGATAAAAGCGGATGTGGAAGCATTGTGTTTGGACCTAGTAGTAGAAGGGGTGATTGGGACCTTGGCTGTTACTTAAGCAGCCTCCCTCTTCTCCCTAAAAGTTATGGCATTCAGATGATCGAGGAAGCTTAGGTCGAGATTGGGATAATGGGAGACCACCTTTTTCCACGTATAGTGAGTGCACTTGATCAAAATGTCTTCCAACTCCTCCAACCACTGCTTTGTCAACTGAAAGTCAACAAAGGCTTTGTTAGTGGCAATGATGCTAATGACTTCTACGGTCTCTATTTTAGAGATGATGTCTTCCATCTTCGAAACCCTTCCTGAGCCTTAGTTCTCTAGTCATCTTTGAATTGAGCATTTAAGTCATCAACCTTCTTAGTAATGCCTTCGGTAGTTTGTCTCTCTTGCTTTGCATCCTTTAATTTGCCTTAGAGCCTAATTACCTGCATATAAGAGCAACGCAGGCATCGGTTAGCCTTAATGAACTTATCTAAATATTTATTAGAAGAAGACTCTACCTCTTGCAGATCTTTCTCAACTTTACATAACCTTTCTCGGAAGCCCTTTACCTCTTTCTGAACGGCATCGTAATTATTCAGCTGAAGCAGTACTTGGCCGTGATATTACAAAGAAACAAACTAAGGTTAGTTCTATGATAAGAACAAAGCACATTAATTCAAAGGGACGAAGGCTTACTTGTTACCAGAGCATGCTTATGTGGCCTACCATCTCCATTAGGTCGCCCCTACCTACCTTCGACATCTCTTCGAGATTAGCCTAATTGCTAGGGGTGTATGACCCTAAGGAGACCTGGTAGCCGAAAGTCCCGTAATGCAACGTAAGTTCATTATCATGGGCCTCCCACTTTGGCTTAAGGAGCTTCTCCTTAACCCTCTTAGTTTCAGCCTTAGAAGTGTGATGGTAGAGCTCTTCATTTCGCGAGATGTATGACACTCTCTTAAATGAGTCCAACTCGATCCCTAGGAACCTAAGCTTGTTGAGGATGTCAAAAAATTCGTCCCTAAGTTCATCTACACATTTGTAAGGGTGAGCTATCGACCACTCATACTAGGTCACCCAGCTTAAGGGCGCCCACCTTAGAGGCTTTTGCTTTTCGAGCATTGCCACCCTAAAAGTTTCAGGAGCCTTCCTCTTCTGGTTAGCCACTCTGGATGGGGGAGTATCTTCAGCTACCTCTTCCTCCCTACCATGAGGAGGCAACATCTCAACATTCGAGTCATTGGCACTAATGGGATCATCCCCCATAGTGATGGAAGGAAGAGCTATACTTACAAGCTCGACAACCAGTAGCTCTACTTGGGAGCTAAGAGGAACCTCTTGAGGTAGAGCCATTGACTTAACCCTGTTGGTCTCCTTAGCCATTTCCCTCGGCTATACGGCCTTGCCCTTTGGGACGGAGGCCTTCATGGTCGGCTGTGATTTGGTCGTCTGACACCCCATTAGCTCCTCCATTAAGGGATGGGAAGTCCCCTTGGCTAAATTCTTCCCTATAAAGAGTCGAAACAAGCAGTAAGGAAAAAGAAAATGAAGCAAAAGCAAAATACAAAACATTATCATTCACCAACTCTACTATGCCTAGAACAGACAAGGAAGATCTTTCCCTCATTTTATTAAAAGAGACATTAGACGGAGCATTTTTACACTAACATAACAAACAAAGGTGATTGTGAAGGAAATGAACCTATACCTTTAGCCCACTTTTTCACCATATCCTTCTTCATTTTGGAGAAGAGCTTAAAGATTGGATACCAGAAGTACCTCCTTACCGTCTCTACTGCATTTATTTCCTACCCATCCTTAAGGGCCATAAAGGCCTAAATCTCCCTTATGGCCTCAATATCACTAGGGCTAAGCTCCTTCTAAGCCTCAGTTTAGACCAATTTGATCCACTTCATTTAGAAATCTGCCTCCTTGGGCAACTCAACCACTACATAGTCATCTTGCCAACCCTCCATAAAGTTAATAAGCCTACAAAACAACTTCCTTCCTAGACAAGGTCGGAGGTATGGCCTAACCCCTTATGCTCTTCCATATGTAGAAGTGGTTGAAATGCTCGGGGGTGGTTCTAATCACTAAATACTTGTATAATGCTTGGAAGGCCTTCAACACCCTCCAACTATTGGGAAGGACTTACGTCGGACTATACAGGTGAAAGTTGAAGAGTTCCTTCTCGAAGTTACTTAAGGGGAAGCATTGCCCAAACTCTAGACACTTCTTGAACACTATAAAGTGCTTCCTTGACAAAAAGGCTACCTTTTCCTCTTTGCTTGGTAGTTGTACTATCTACTCAAGGATTGGCTCGACGATAAAGTTACCCAAAACCCAATTAGAAGTAGAGGCCTTACTCCCACTCACACAGCCACTTGGGCCCTTGCCTATACTAAGCGAATTGAATAAATCCTTAGGATGTGGCAAAGGAGTATATATGTACACATCCTTGGAGATGGCATTGGTAAGCCTAGTTCTATCTAGGACCTCCATTGCCATCGTGGTGGAGACGTTGAGTTGTGCTAGTGGTGAGACTTTATCCTCTTATACGAGGGTGGATCACTCTTCGTGGCCTCAGAGTTGGTGAGGTTGAATTTTGATGTATTTGAAGGTATCTCACCAGTGTTAGTTGATATGATGATCAAAGACAAGAGAGACAAAAAGCTTTGAAGAGAAGTTTATAGAGAGTTTTGAAGAGGATTTGATGAAGAGGAAGAAACTAGTTGCAGCAAAGAGAATGCAAAAGGAGTGGTTTTTCAGAACAATCATGGTATTTATATATCGAAAGCTATGGGAAATGTATCAACGATTACAAGGATTCATATTAGCATAAATCCCTTGGGATGCTACGATGTCGATATATGGAGCCAGCTGTGATCGAACGGTTACATTCAAAAGATAAAACACATGCAGCTGTACTCTTGCCTGTTGCAATAGGACACTTGTCACGTCGTATTAAATGTACTAAAAACAAGTAGGATAAATTTATGATTTGAAAAGCCATTTCTACAAGTAGTTTCCTCGAGGTCCCTCCAACTTCCAAGAAGAGACTTGCCCAACACTCTAAGGATACTCCCGAGCGCCTTCTCATAGTCTTTTGTTTTGCTGGCTCTTCTACTCATGTGAAGCCCATTCTCATCCCAATCAATAATGATAGAATCTAGAGACAACAATTAGTAAACTTACAAATCATGAACCATTTGACTTGAAATTAAATATATAATATATATATATATATATATATATATATATGCTTAGTTTATAAAGAAACCAAATACTAATTCTTGAATTTTTCTATCCTACAACTTGCAAATTAGATAGTGAGTATCTACATGATAATAATCATATGAAAGCTTTCAAACAAGCTACATTGTTCTACTTGAGGTAGAGTTAAATTCAAAAATTGAAGTTTTCATACATTTCGTAGAAGTCTATGATCCACCTAAGTATCTCAATATTTTTAATTTTCTTTAAGGAAAAAAGAAAAAAAAAAGAAATTGGAAAAAAATGAAAATATAGAAGATAAAAAACATAAAATAATAAGAACAGGTTATGCGTCTTAAATATTTAAGTTACATAACTTTTGTGTATGAAATTTCCATATATTGTATATATACTATTAAAAAGCTTAAGATGTACGTTATAATTTATCCATTATATTACATAGATTTAATATCATGAATAGTATCCAAACTTTGGTAAAATGTGCAATTTACTACTTGTATTTTGAAAAGATCAATCTATTATTTAATTGAAGTTTTCATAACCATTTTTACTACTTGAACTAACTCTTTTCAATTCATTTGTTGACTTTAGGGTAAGGGCGAATGAAGAATTGAATGTTCCAACTTCCCTAAGGCCATAGGTCAATTAACGGTCACTTATAATGAGTTGTGTGATCCCCTACTAAGTGGCTGTTAGCCAATTCTCAACCCTAAGATAGTTGAAATGGTGGTTTAAAGGGAAGTAGGTTGTGATCCATTTTTGTTAAGGGAATAGATAAGAGATAAAAGGAAGAACTCTTAAAAAGAGCACTTAATATTAGTGTGAAAGGATTGATTTATTCATTGATTGATTGGTGTCTGCTACCTTACAAATGAGGCTTATATACTTGATCTCTAAGGTTTACAAATGGGAATAGACAAAAGATTAATTTACAATTATGATATAATGAGATTCCTAGTACATTGCTAAAAGGGTAAAATAGGCAATGGAATCTACAAGGGTAGTCCTGTATCAGTGATACATGTTGGTAGAAATTGGTGGTCTTGACATGAAAGAAGAATTGCATAGCTAGCTCTTAAAAGTAGAACGGACAAGACTTTGGTACTTTACGTAGCATAGCAATTAGGATAGCTTTGTGGTAGTAAGGAGAGGTACTAGGTAGGTTAGTTGACATAATCTAGATTAGGTTGGGTGTTTGTTTGGTCAGGAGGTAAGATAAGTTGGCTTGACCTCTGAAGAGGATGAATGCTTCAGTTCGGTTGCTCGGGAGGTTGAGTGCTTAGCCACTTGGTACAGAAGGGTCTTTTTGTGACTTTAGTACTTTTGACCTATTCAGGGATAGGTTGGTGAACATCTGGGCCTTAACCAATGTTCGGCATTCCACTTAGTTGAAGTGTAAGAAGCTTTAGATGTTGATGGAATCCTTGTCCCTTAGTGGTTCTCAAGCTAGAACACATTGAGTCAGTCCTTGTAGGCTTTTAGCTTAGCTTTACATAACTAGACCATAGAGTTGATTCCTACCATCTTCTTGAGGGTTGGAAGGATTTAACCTCAAATATGCAAGGTATTCTTCTATGGGCTCTCCTTGTCATTCTTCTTTAGTTGGCTAGTGGGTAATTAGGTTGGATATGTTGAAAGTTGAAGAAATACCATAGTTCTTTAGAAGCTTGATTTAGTAGGTGTTGCGATTGATCTTCTTTAACATTTGGAATGGTCCATTAGCTTGAGGAGACAACTTGCTCTTCCTTAGATGTGGAAATCTCTCTTAGTTGAGGGGAATCCATACTAAATCGCCTAGATGGAAGGAAACAGCTTGAAGGCCATGACTACCAATCTCATGTTGCTAAGTGTGAAAGCCAAATGAATTATCATTAAACCTGGCAATCTATTGGGCTACATGTTGATGAAGACTATGTAGGTCCTATGCTTGATTAACTCCTAACTAGATCTCCTTAAGGGTTGTTAGCTAAATCAAGTGGATTGGTCAAATTGAGGCTGTAGACGACCTCAAAAAGGGTCTTTCCTATTGTATTATGGACAGTTTGGTTGTATGTAAACTCCACAACTAGCAAACATAAATCCCAATCCCTTAAGTTCTTACTCACAATAACTTAAAGTAGTGTTCTAAGTGTCTTGTTCACCACCTTAGTCTGGCCATCTATTTGAGGATGGCTACTAAAGTTGAATAGAAGCTTTGTGCGAAGTCTTTTCCAAAGTGTCCTTAAAAGTAGCTCAAAAAGTTTGTTTCTTGATCTAAAATGATAGACTTGGGAACTCTATGTAGTCGGAAGATGTTTTGCAAAAACAAATCAGTAATATGTAAAGCATTGCTAATTTGATGGCATGGAATGAAGTGTACCATTTTATTGAAGTGGTCCACAACTACAAGGATGGAATCCCATCTTCACGATGTTTAGGGTAATCTTAGGACAAAGTTCATGTTAAGGTTAGCCCAATGAAAGGTCAACATAGGCAGGGGCATATACTCTCCATGTGGCTCTCTTCTTCCTATGGCCCTCTTGCAAAACTTCACAACTACTGATGACCTTATGGATATCCTTAGCCAAACCAGGTTAATAAAAATTCTCCTTTACTAGGTTGGTTGTTTTGGTCTCGTCAAAATGTCTAGATAGACTTCCAATGTGAGCTTCTTGAAACAATAGCTCACGAGCGAAATAGCTTGGATTACACAACCTTCTACCTTAAACAAATATCCATCCTTCACATAGTAACCTCTAATTGCAATCCCATTCTTAAACTTCTCAACAATCGAACTGAAGTGAGGGTCTTGAGCATATTGCTTAGTAATGATAGAGAATCCCAATAACTTTGTTTGTAGTGTGGTGAGTAGAGCTAGTTGACAAGATAGGGCATTAGCTACAACATTAGTAATGCCTTTCTTATGTTTAATGATAGGAGAAACCTTCCATGAACTTAAGCTATTTAGTTTGCCTCTTCAAGAGCTTGTTCTAAATTCCAAGGTGTTTCATGAACTCATGGTTCGTGGAAATGACAACCTCTTGAGGTAATAAGTAGTGTTGCTAGGCTGTTAGAGCTCGAAAAAGGGAACAAAGCTACTTCTCATATGCAAAATAATTCAAGCCGGCATCGTTGAGCTTTTCATTATGGTAAGTTACGAGTTGGCATTCTTACATTAGGAATGCACCAATGCTAGTGCTTAAAGCATCACGTTCCAACTCAAATGGCTAATCAAAATCAGGTAAGGTAAGGATTGGGGCGGTAGTTGGTTGTTCCTTAATTTCTTTGAAGCTCTTCTCAACTGGCTCATTCCATTGGAACTTATCACTCTTCTTTGTCAGCTCGGTCAAGGGGGCCTTGATAGTACTAATGTTCTTGATGAACTGCTTATAGAAAGAAGTAAGTCCATTGAAACTTCAAACCTCAAAGACATTCTTTAGGGTTGACCACTCTAATACAGCTTGAATTTTCTCTTCATCAGCTTGAATTCATTACTAGACACTACATGTCCTAAGAAGACAACTTTAGGTTGGCAAAATGTACACTTCTATAAATTCTTAAGTAGTTTCTTAGCTCAGAGTATGTTAAAAGCATCTCGGAGATGTTTAACATGGCTAGCTAGATCGATACTATACATTAGTATATCATCAAAGTATACTACTACACATCTCTCAATCAAGGTTGTATTTCATGGTTCATTAACCTTATGAATATACTCAACGCATTGGTTAGACCAAAAGGGCATGACTAACCACTTGTATAGATCATGCCATATCTTAAAAGCAATCTTCCACTCATCTCCAGGTCTTATGCATATTTGATGGTAGCTACTCCTTAGGTTGATCTTAGAAAATATTTAAGAACCATGAAGCTCGTATAACATGTCATTGAGCTTAAGTATTGGGCACCTATACTACACATTAATACAATTAATAGCTTGATTATTGATACAGATATACCATGAACCATCTTTCTTGAGTACAAATAAAGCAGGCACAACACAAGGGTTCATACCTCTCTTGCATAGCCATGGCCAAAAAGTTAGTCTACTTACCTCTTTATCTTGGTAGTCTACTTTAGGTTCATCCTTTATGTAGGTCTGTTTAGCAAGGTAGCACTTGGCTATAGGTTAATACAATGTTTAATACCTCGAACTGGAGGTAGTTGCTTAAGGAACAGGTTGTAGAACTCTTCAATCAATCCCTTGACCTCTTTCAATGCATTTTCCAGGTCTCTCAACTCTAACAATCTTCAAATCAACATAAGCATGGGCTCATAAGCCTTCTCAATAACTTGGAGCCCTCGACGACTTATCAATAAGGCCTCTTTTATCGTATCTTAGATAAGCTGATTAGGTGTCTCATTAACTTTGCTTAAAGTTAATGGTCGCAACACAATCTTCTTACCATCTTTGTGAAGGTATAAGTGTTCTTGTATTCGTCATAGATGACTTGTTGGTTATACAACCACGTTCTTCCTAGTAACAAGTGTGAAACACTTATAGGGACGACATTATAGATCACCTCATCCTTATTCAAATTATCAACATTGAATGGCACAATAACTTCCTCGATAATGTGTGTTGAGCTTGAATTTTTCTTAGTTTTTTCATAAATTTCCTTAGCCCAATCAATATTTAACTTTGACTCATTTAATATTGATTCTCAACTAAGAGTTAAAGAAAACTATGTTTTTTATTTCAGAAAACTATGTTTTTTATTTCAAAAAACATCTTAGAGTCGCCACTTGACTAGAGTTAGGAAAAAAAAAAAAGATTAAGTTAAATTGATTAGATGGACTGATTAAACCTTACCACTAGTCCACTTGAAAAACCAACTTTTAGAAAAAGGTTTGATAGCTATAGATTTTGGATCCGGGGGCTAATCTTTTATACCCTTATAGATACCATTACTAACTTTTTGAATTTAGATTTACCTTTCAAAATTACCCTTTTTAAAATGAAATTCAATCACTAGTTCTAAACTTATGGTTAAAATCAATTCATTTGCACAAAAATAATAAATAAAAAATATTTATAGAAAGGGAAAATAAAAAGGTTTCCCTTTTTTAAGTTGCTTCGTAGGTGCTTACGTATTTTTTATTAGGGATAAGGCTTTTCGTAGTTCATTCTCAAAAACTTTAATGGGTTGGTTGGTTTTAATTTTGAAAAATCCATTGAGTTTAAGTTTGTGAATCTTTTACTTTATTTAAGAAAAATACTACAAAGGGTCCTAAATGTCTATATATTTTAAAAATTCTAACAAAAGCTTTGATTTAAAAAAAAAAGGTTTATTATGATTTATTTTTGAAAATAAATTTTCTAAGTACCAAAACAAAACTTCATTCATAAAGATATTAAGCCCTCTTTATATGTGTGTGTGTGTGTGTGTAGATTAATTAAATAAAGAAAAAATAACACAAAAAATATAAAAAAAATAAGGGAAGTACTTAGGCTAACAACAAAATGAAACGCGAGTTAAGGGCTTGCAATTGGGAACTTATAGTAGCAGTAGTGAGGGGTTGTTCTGGAGTGATTTAAAACATTTTTTGAATGGAAAATTGGAGTTTCATGTGAAACTCATTGGAGAATGGAGGTTTCATGCAAGTGTTCCTGTGTTTCGTGACTATTCTTGGTGGTTTCAGTTTGGGTAGCGTTCAGTGGTTGTGTGTTTATGGTTGTACAGGTATGGGTTTGGTCGGTGAGGATAGTTGAAGTCTAGTATTCATTGGGTGTGTTTCATACATTTGGGTATTGATTAGTGATGAGGAAGGTGTTGAAGGATGGAATAGATGGAGGTAGCATACTTAGGTTTGTTGTGCAATGGAATTGTAGCGAGAGAGATCATGTGGTAGATGGTCGTACCTACTATTGTTAGAGCGTGACGTTAGGTAGTTGAGTGTGCTACTGATTGGTGTTGATGTGTGGTGAATAGAGGGTTGTTTAGTGTAATTGCATTGCAGGTTGAAGGTGCTTGATGGTGATTAGAAGTGAGTTGGCTTTTTGATGTGAATCCACGAACACGCAGCTGATACGAGCCATGAATGGGTATTTGACGTACGAGTGGGATGAGGAATCGGAAGTGGAAAGGGGTTTTCATAGTAAATGTATATGGATATTACACACTAAGACACAAACATAATTAGGGGTTAAGCTTGAAATAGGGTTCTATATAACTCATGAATACTTAATGTCACTCGGGTTTCAAATGAGAGGTTAGATTTGACTTACTAACTCACTCAAATGTAGGGTTCACCACAATCTTAAGGGCAAGATTGATAAGAATATAAGAGAGATTAAAGAGTAAAGCACACTCAATAATCCGAAATGCAAGCTCGAGGAGCTTCGAGAATATCCTTACTTAAAGAGGAATGTTTAAGTGTGATATCTATTTATGTATTCTTCTAATTCCCTGACTAATTACAAAAGTTGCTATTTATAGTAAATTTTAAAACCCTAGTAGCAAAAGTGTAAATAATATACAAGGCCCTTAAACCCTAAAGAATGGCCCATAATTGAAATAAGGAAAATATTTATAAAGTATACAAAATTGTGCATTTAATAGAGTGGTCGGCATGCAGTCATTTGAGCAGTTTGTGACATCAGATTCGAACATGGGCCGATTGGCAGTCGGGTGTTCGAGTTAGGGTGGGATGTTTGGAAGTATTATTGTACTTGGTCAAGCTCCCGGTGAGGTCGACCCATAATTGTTGCGCGCGTGGATTACTTGGCACTAGCTTTCCTGTGTTGTATCGAGCAATTCTTTAACCTTGAGGCCTCAGCTATTTAGTCTCTTATTGCTTCGGTAGACAACAAACCTATTGTCAAATGGTTCCTTTTCCTCCTTTTGTCCTTCGGTTATCAATTAGACCTCGGTAAGAGTAGGTTAGTCTCGAGTTAGAATAGGTCAGATTCTGCTTCTAGCAGGTTTGCATTGGCTTATGATAGGTTAGCCTCGACTTGAGAATTGTTGTGGATTGATTCTTATCATTATTGCGGGATTGAAAAGAGGTCGTCCTTGACTTTAGATTGTAAGTGCAGGCTTGTATGCTGAACAAACTCATCTTTCTCTTTCTCTTTACCATGGGTGTTAGGTTGTTTTGGATCTCTTCAACGCTCATGGGAGTCAAGCAATAGCTCTTCCCATCCTTCCAAACCATGTAGGTGTTGAGGAAGCTATCATGGATTACTCTTCGATCATACTCCCAAGGTCGGCCAAGAAGCAAATTTGTTGCATTCATAGGCTCCACGTCAAAATCAACCTTGTCCTCATATTTTCTAGCCTTGAATGATATTTAAGCTCTCTTATGCACATGGACTATACCCTTGTCATTAAACCACTTCAATCCATAAGGTTGGGGATGCGAGTAGGTCGGCATCTTCATCTTCTCTATTAGCTCAACGGAAACAATGTTGGTGTAATTGCCTCTATCAACAACTAGGGAACAGGTCTTCCCATTCACCAAACATCGGATTGGAAATAAGTTCTCCCTTTGACTTGGGTCTTCTTTAATGTTGGTTTGTCTGCTTGTTAGGGCTATGGGTTCTCTTATCTCAAGATAGAAGTTAATTGCTTCCTCACTCTTAAAGCTCTTATTACTTTGGCTCTTTGATAACTCTGATTTTAAACATATTTTATATAGTGATTTTATGGTATTTCCCTTATATTTTTGGTTTTCTTTAAAGAAATTGATACTTAATTGAGTAAAATGTTGATTTTAAGGTTTGAATGCATTCTAGGCTCGAAAACGAAGAAAAGAAATCAAGTTTCACTCAATTCCGAGTTCAAACGAAGAAGTTATGAAGTTTTGAAGTTGTGCAGAAATTTTGCCTTAGTGCAGAAAGTTACACGACCTGGGGATACGGCCATGTCGCAGGCCGTGTCTGGTGACGAAAATAAAATCCATGTAATATACATATAAAAGGATATCTTAGGGTTCAAAAGAGGGAGAGACATTACAGAAACGGAGAGACAAGAGACGAGAGGAGACTTGAGGAGAACATTAATCAAGAAGCAAGAACAACATCGATTTCAAGATTAAAGAGATTGTTCATCAAATCAAGAGGGGTTTTCATGCTTTATTTTATATTTTTGATGAAACTCGTTTTTAGATTCGTTATGATAGCTTAGAATTCAAGTATTTAGGATTATGAAACCTAAGGTTTCATGTGACCCTTGGATTGGATTATAATTTCAATAAAGTTTCTATCTTTTCTTGATTCAATTATGTTGTTTAATTATTGATTGATAATTCTAGAGTGTCAATATATGATATTATGCATGTTGATCGAGAAATTGCATGTGTAATTAGATCTTAGCATAATTGGAGAGAATTACATATATACTTAGAGATAAGATACATGTTTCTTCCGGAAAGTTGATTGTTTGCATGGGAATTCATTATACATTAATGCAATTCTAAGTTATATTACTAAGTGAAGAGATTCCGTAAATAATTTAGGATTAGGGTTAATATGCTTGAGAAAGATATTAGCTTTAATTGTAAATCCCTCTGGTCAAGAATTATAGAAACTGAATTGAATATATTTTAAAAGGTTACATGTTAAACACTAGGGGAAATAATTCCTAAATACATCATTGCATACTTGAAGTCGTTAGTAGTTTTATTGCTTTCTAATTTGCGTAATTAAGTCTCATAAGTAGTTTACTTGTTAATTTCAGTATTTTTAATTCATTCAATTTATCACAATTTTCCGGTTAGATAATAAAGCAAAAGTTAATATTAGTACTCAAAATCTCTGAAGGATCAATTCGGACTCACATCCGCTATATTAAAATTGATAGGTGCGCTTGCCTCGTATCACTCTCTACTTGAGCATTAGGTCTTTCGCCTTTCAAAATCATGACCTTCTTATTTAGACATCAAGAGGTAATATGTTCGAAGCTAGAATATTTGATGTACTTAACTTCTCAGGCTTTGGTACTGGGCACTTTCTCCTTCTCTACTTTCTTAGTCTTAGTCTAGTTAGGTTGGTTAGGCTCTCCTTTCTCCATCCTTTCCTCCAGCTCTTTCTTCTCTTCATACCTCTCAAGCTTAAGGCTACCTTGTTGAGGTTGGATGGTCGGCCTATAGTGCCTTCTCCTCTATCTCTCCACTCTTAATGCCAAATTGATTAGCTCATCTAATGAGTTGAATGGTTATAGTTCAACTACATTAGCAATGTCATCTTGGAGTCCACTCAGGAACTTAGCAATGGGACGATCCTATGGCTTGGCAATCTGACATCTAGTCATTAAGGTCTCAAACTCTTGCAAATATTCTTCAACAATGTTTCGACCTTGTTTCAAGTGTTGGAATGCATGGAACATCTCTTGTTTGAAGTAGGTCGGCACAAAGCGCTGATTCATCAAAAGTTTCATAAGCCTCCAAGTTCTAATTAGCTCTTCTCCTTCGGCATCTTACTTGGCGACTAATTTATCCCACCAAAGACTGGCATACTTAATATGAGATAACGAGGCTAGCTTGACTTTAGTTCTGTTATCACACTCATATCACTCACACAACTTTTCTACTCGAGGAACCAGTCAAGGAACTCTTTAGGTTAGCTGCCACAATTGAAGGTCAGCAGCTTAAGCTTAATGTTGTCAAGTCTTCAGCTATGTGTTTGGGGTTCATCCCTTGCATTCCGAGCTACTCGGTTTACCTTAGATCAGCCACTTCTATTAGAGCTCTACTCAACCACATCTCTTCTTAGCTTTGGCTCTATTCTTTGGGCTCCTTAGTTCACCTCAAAGTTAATCCTCCTGTCATCATTTCTCCTCAACTCAGGTCAGTTTTCTCTTCTCCTCGGCTTGACAACTCTTTTCGATTGTTATTTATCATTATCAAGCTCGTTGGAACCACTTTTACTGGTGGGTGTTTGTTCCCTTCTTTCATCTTGGATAATACGCTTATGACCTCTGACTAAACCAGTAAGCTCTTGGATAGAATAAGTGGGATTTTGAATTTGATATTCCAAGTTATCAACACCTTGCCTCAAACTTCTATAAGGACTGTCTCTATTGTTACTGACACTATCTTCCGGCATTGTGGTCCATATAATAAATTCCAGAGAGAAAATTTAACAAACATGTAACATACTCAACTATACTTGACTTGGAACTACTACTAAGATAATTCCATAAGTACTATTGCAACAAATACAACTAATAGTAGCCTAAAAATTACTAATACTCAATTTCTATAGCTACCCACGACTGTTAAACACTTATATAACTAGAAACAGCCACTGAAAGTACTATTGCTCAACTCTATAACCCAGTACAAGCAGAATAATACCACGTCCACTAAGAACATGAACAATGTACTATACAATAGAATGATGATTAATAGAAATGTTCAAACCATGAATCAAACTTTGAAGAACACTAATACGCATGTCTCCCTAAAGCGTTGATACTAGTGAAGCTGATGTAAATCTATGAACACACAGTTGACATGAACTACGAAAGGGTATTCGTCATGCGAGTGGGATAAGGAATAAGAAGTGGAAGGGGGTTTTGATAGTGAATGTGTATGGATATCATGTATCAAGACATAAACACAATCAAGGGTTGAGCTTAAAATAGGGTAAGATATAACTCACGAACACTAAATATCACTCGGGTTTCAAATGAGAGGTTAGATGTGACTTACTAACTCGCTCAAATGAAGGGTTTACCACAATCTTAAGGGCAAGATTGATAAGAACATAAGAGAGATTAAAGAGTAAAGTACACGCAATAATCTGAAATGCAAGCTTGAGAAGCTTTAAGAATATCCTTACTTAAAGAGGAATGTTTAAGTGTGATCTTCATCTTTGTATTCTTCTAATTCCTTAGCTAATTACAAAAGTTGCTATTTATAGTAAATTCTAAAACCTTAGTGGCAAAAGTGTAAATAATATTTAAGGCTCTTAAACCCTAAAGAATGGCCCATAATTGAAATAAGGAAAATATTTACAAAGTATATAAAATTGCTCATTTAATAGAGTGGTTGGCATGCAGTCATCTGAGCAGTTTGTGGTATTAAACTCGAGTAGGGGCCGATTGGTAAACAGGTGATTGAGCTAGGGTCAGATGTTTGGAAGTTTTATTGTGCTTAGTCGAGCTCCTAGTGAGGTTAGCACACAATTGCTGAACTCATGGATTGCTTGGCGTTAGCTTTCTTGTGCTATGCCAAGCTGTTCTTTGGCCATGAGGCCTTAGCCATTTGGTCTCTTGCCACCTCAATAGGTGTCAAACCTGTTGTTGAATGGTTCCTTTTTCTCCTTTTGTCTTTCAGTTATCAGTCCGGCCTCGGTAAGAGTAGGTCAATTTCAGGTTAGGATAGGTCAGCTTTAGCTTTTGGCAGGTTTGCATTGGCTTCTAACAGGTTAGCCCCGGCCTGAGAATTGTTGTGGATTGATTCTTATCACTTTTGGGTTAGTTGGTGTTGTTAGGTTACAGTTGAGGGAATCTGTCGAGGGTTACTATAGTGGGTTAAATCGGAAGGGACTGATGCTCGGGTAGGGATTAAATGTGAGTATGGGGGTTTCCATTTGTTGCAACAGTAAAGATTGAAGGTAGACTGTATATGTGTCATACGATGAGAGCAAGAGAGGATTAGGGATGGGGTTTGTATGGTTATGTGGAGTTAAAGGCCAGAGTTAGGCATGAGGCAAGTTGTGGCATCGAAGTGGTTGGTGCATGACAGTAGTTAGCATAAGGATGGTTGTCGGGTTTAAGTTGATCGTGAAGGGAGTGCCGTGGTGTACCATGGCTTTGTGGGTGGTTAGAAGGTGGATGGGGGTCATGTCTTTAGTGTACAAGGGCTGAAGATGGTTTTGTTAGGGTGTGGAGGATGGAGGCATGGTGAAGTGTTGATGGTGTATACTATGTAGGTTGGGCGTTGGCAGTAAGACATCGAGCCAATGATGGGGAGATGGTTAGGGCTTGCTTCGTGGCTTGGTCATGTAGTGTAGTGGTTTAGATTTTAGGGGATGGTTTTTGCTGTGTGGGTGTTGGTTTGGACTATGTCGAAGGAGATGGGGTTGAGGATTAATAGTGGCAAGGGAGGTTCGTACTAGTAATGGCAATTGACAGTTGAGAGAATGCTTAACAGTGGGTTTTGGGTGTTTTTTTTTTTTTTTTCTCTTGTGTGTGTCAAGTGATAAGGAGGATGATGAAGATTAGGGTACTAGGTTAGTATAAGGAAAAAATGGACATTAATGGTTGATTTCCACATTTTCCACTATTTTCCTATTTTTCAATCTCGATTTGAATGGTCAAATGAATGAATTCAATCATGTTTTTGGATTCAATTCATAGTAGGCTATGTGGGGTGCGAGATTGAATCAAAAGAACGTGTGTTTGCATGTGAAATTTTAGTAAAAAATAGAGGCAAAGTGAGGGGGTTGGGTTGGTTTGCTAGGGAAAAAGGAAAGAACAGAAAAGAAAGGGGGAGAAAAAGCTTACCGACATGGCGCAACATAGGTGCCACATCAACTACGTATCCTAGTTGGATTTTGCCACATGTCTTGCTATGGTACATAACTCAATAGTACCCTTCTACGTGGTACAGGTGTGGGAAGAAAAATAAAAGTGCAATTTTGCACTTTGCTAGAATTAAATCTAAGACCTATGAGTCTTTTTTAATATAGAGAATAAGTGTAGTATTGTCAGGCCATTGGCTTGTATCTTATCCATATATGTAATCAAATTACATATATGGACTTGGTTGGCCAAGGCTAGATTTAAATCTAAGCCCAGGCCTAATATCATACTTCCCTTTATTATTTAAGGCATAAAATTACTAAGGCTAAATTAAAAATCCTATTCTATTAAACTATCTAAAAATTTTAATATTTAATTTTCTAAATATCACCTAAATTTTCTACTTTTTGTGATTTTATGTTTTTTTTTTTGTATTTTTCTAAATTTTCTATTTTTTAATATTTTTCTAATTTTTTTGTGCTTTTTTTTTACCTAAATTAGGGCCCCTTATCCTATTTTAAAAATTTTTAAATTAAAGAAGGAAAAAATAGGATGTCTACAACATGCAAAGCTCCCTTGTCATGTAACTAATTCAACTTATAAAGTTGGGGATGCTTAGAGGTCAATAAGCCTAACCTTTGCACTATGGACTAAGTAATGACATTCGTGAACTCCTTCCATCCACTATAACAGTATACAACTATCCCTAGATGTTATGCTTTGTATGAAACAAGTTTTCCCTTTGGTCTTCCTTGGAGCTTAGCATGGAGTTCAATATTCTTCTTAGCACTAAGGTCAGGACTTCTCTGTAGTAGGCATATATACATACTTCTTCCTTAGACTCTTTTTCAATCTTCCTAGTCTCCTTTTCCTTGGGCTCACTCTTGTTAGTGCTAACTTCATTACCATGTATTACCATAATATGTTAGTTAGGGCATTAAGCAGCCATGTGTCCATAACCTAAATGCTTGAAGCACCTAATTTTGCTTGTCTTCCTTCTAGAAGATTGAACTTTCTTGAACTTTCTCTCAATTGGTTTATCAATAGGTTAGACCCTTGAATTACCTTAGCCTTCATAGGTCAGCCATATGTCTCCTCTACCCTTATTGGTCTTCGGTGCTTAGGGTGACTAGATCAACTCAAAGCAACAGCTCAACTCAAGCAACTTAAAAAGGTTGGACTCATAGGTCGAACTACTAATGAAGAGGTTGTTGACTTGTAGGACCAACATTGTTCATTGATTGGTCGATGCACTAACTAGACCTACTTTCTCATCCCAAGCAACTTTGAATTCTAACCTTCTTGCTTAGGTAGGACTCGTAGGTCAGTTATATGTCCTGCAAGATATGATGCACCAACTAGACCTACTCAGCTTAATCTCTACCTTAATATGATGCATAAGGTGTCGATTAGGGTCTCTTACCATTATTCCTTGCTAAAGGGAATAGATAAGGGCTAAAAGGAAGAACTTCGAAAAGAGTACTCAATATTAATATGAAAAGATTGATTTATTCATTGATTGGTTGATGTCTACTACTTTACAAATGAAGCTTATATACCTGGCCCCTAAGGTTTACAGATGGGAAAAGACAAAAGGGTAATTTATAATTATGATAAAATGATATTCGTAGTAGATTGCTAAAAAGTTAAAAAAGGCAATGAAATTTGCAAGGATCATATGTCAAGTATACGTATTGGTAGGGAATTGATGGTCTTAAAATGAAAGAAGAATTGCTTAGTTGGCTCTTAGGATAGATGAGACCTTAGTACTTTACATTGCTCAATAATTAGGATAACTTAATGTTAGTAAGGAAAGGCATTACATAGGTAAGCTGACTTGATCTAGATTAGGTTAGGAAGTCGGGTGCTTATCTAGTTGGGAGGTAAGATGGGTTAGCTCGACTACTTAAGGGTTAGATGGTCTAGCTAGGCTGTTTGGGGGTTGAGTGCTTAGCTGCTCGACATAAAATGGTCTTCCTATGACTGTGGTAATGCTAACTTGTTTGGGAACAGTTTAGTTAGCATCTTTGCCTTGACCAATGTTCAGCATTCAACTTAGTTGAAGTGTAAGAGGCCTTGAATGTTGATGGAATCCTTACCCTTTAGTGGTTCTCAAGCTAGAACATGTCAAGTCAATCCTTATAGGCCCTTACCTCGGTTTCAAGTAACTAGGCCATGGAGTTGATTCTTGTTATCTCATACTTTGAATACGGAATAGCTAAAGAGATAAGAAATATAGTCATCAACTGGAAAAATTATCCAATTTTATTGAAAATTGATTTACTTTACAATGATTACATGTGAATTTCACCTTTCATAAAACGGAAAAGTGAAAAAGGAATCTAGACTATATATTCGTTTGAAGATGAGAAAGAGAAAAAAAAAAAATAGGAATGATTTCCTTACAACGTTTTCATAGGATTGAAGTTGTAACTTTTCTTCCTTTATCTTATCTCATTATTCAGAATGATAGTTGTCTTATAAAAATAATCAAATGAGAAAAATTGAAATATTTTTAACATTTTTATACAATAAAAATAAATAAATACAATACAGTTAAAAATTTATTAATTAGAATTCTTTTGTAATAAAAACCAAAAGAATATTTATTATTTTTAGTATTCCACTAAAATAAACAGTGAACAATACTACTATTTATATTATAATAAGGGGTGAATATAATTAAGAGAATTAAGCCAATGGATTGTGTATCCACCATGCATAGGTTCAATTCTCATTATTTACCCATCCATCCCACATATTTTCTCATGCTTATATCCTACGTATAACCCATATAGACGAACTTCTTATAATTTCCTTATCACCTTTTATGTTAAGTTTCTTAATTTTTCTTAAAAAATTATCCTTTGGAAATAAGATTCTAATTGGGTTTTGGTTATTTGGTGAAGGATATAGTTGACTAAGAGTGGTTGTGAAAATGTGATAGAGTGTTTTAAGGTTTCGATTGTAGAACACTTTTGAGATGTGAATTACATTACTTCTCTTTTGATAAGGATCAAATCTCTAATGCTAAGATGATAAGGAATCTAAGGATTGATCCAGAAAAAAATAACAGCAGATTTTGAAATGAACAGGAATGGGTATTTAAGGAAAATGGGTACGAAGAATAGGAAGGGTTTTGATAGTAAATATGGATGGATATAACTCACCAAGACACAAACACGATCAGCGGTTTGAGCTCGAAATAGAGTTCGATTTGACTCACGAACACTAAATGTTGCTCGGGGTTTCAAATGAAGGTTAGGTGCAACTCACTAATCGTTTCAAATGAAGGGGTTCACCATAATCTAAGAATAAGATTGAAAAGAACATGAGGATGATTAAAAAGTCTAATCAACACTCGGTAATCCGGCAAAAGCTAACTTATGTGTAGCCTTTCTCAAAAGAGGAAAGTTTCACTCTTTGTATATATCTCTATATATCAATCTATATCTATCTATTCTCTATTAGTACAATGTTACTATTTATAGTAAGTCTTAAACCTTAGTGGCAACACTGTAAATAAAGTACAAGGCCTTAAACCCTAAAGAATTGGGATCATAAATAAAATAAAGGGAAAACATGTACAAGAATGCAAAACTGTGCATTTTACAGAACTCGGCATGTCTTGAGACGAGAAGTATTCGCATCGGACGGGGTTGGCAGTTGGATGTATGAGTTCGGGAAGGGGTCCTTGACGTCTTGTGTAGCATGGTCGAGACACTAGAGAGGTTGGCCCATAATTGTTGAGTTTTGGAATTAGTCAGCACTAGTCTCTCGGGGTCGTGCCAAGTGGTTCTTTGGTCTCAAGTATTCAGCCCTACGCTTTCTCGGTACCTTGGCTGACGACAGAGTTGATGCCGAGTGTTTATTTTCCTTCCCCTCATCTTTTTAGCTACAGTTCAGCCTTAGCAAGCATTGATAAGGCTGAGCTTAGATATGGTTGGAGGTTGATTCCCATCATTACGACGGGTTTGAAAGGAAGTCATGCTCGACGTTAAGTATTGAGCACGGACCGAGATGCCAAATAAACTTCTCTTCCCTTTTCTCTTCACCATGGGTGTTGAGTGTCTTTGGATTTCCTCAATGCTTATTGGGGTCAAGCAATAGCTCTTCCTATCCTTTTGAACGGTGTAAGTATTGAGGAAGCCATCATGGATCACTTTTCAATCATACTCCCAAGGTCAGCCAAGAAGTAGATTTACATCGTTCATAGGTACGATGTCAAAATCAATATGATCCTCGTATTGTCTGGCTTTGAATGCTATCTGCGCTCTTTTATGCACATGGACCATACCCTTGTCATTAAACCATTTTAATCCATAAGGTCGGGGATGCAGGTAGGTCGGCAACTTCATCTTTTCTACCAACTTGGCAGAGACAATATTGGTGTAGCTACCTCCATTTACTACTAGAGAACAAGTCTTCCCATTCACTAAGCATTGCATGTGAAATAAATTTTCCCTTTGTCCGGGATCTACCTTTAGGTCAGCTCATGTCGCTATAACCAAGAGTTTATCGAGGTCTTTGGGATAGACATCTTCTTCTATCAATCGATTGTCCGAGCTCTTGTTACTTTGACTCTCGATTTGAGCTTCAGGCCCTTTACCCTTCAAGACCATGACCCTTTTATTCGGGCATTGGGATGCAATGTGTTCGTAGCCTAAGCACTTGAAGCGCTTCACTTCTTGGGCCTTGTTGCTGGTTGCCTTCTCTTTCTCGATAATCTTTTTCTTGGCATGGTTTGGCTAGCTAGGCTCTCCTTTCTCTATCTTCTTTTCTTGCCTTCTCTCGGCATACCTCTTAGGCTTAGGGTTGCCTTGTTGAGGTCAGTTACTCGGCCTCTGATGCCTTCTCCTCCTTTGCCTCTCCACTCTTAGTGCCAAATTAATTAGCTCGTCTAGAGAGTTGAATGGCTATGATTCAACTATGTCGGCAATGTCGTCTCAAAGTCTACTCAGGAATTTGGCAATGGTGTGGTCCTATAGCTTAGCAATTTCACATTTCATCATCAATGTCTCAAACTCTTGTAAATACTCTTCAACAGTATTTCGACCTTGTCTCAGGTGCTGGGAAGCATGGAGCATCTCCTACTTGAAATAAGTTGGCACAAAGCGTTGGTTCATCAATCTTTACATGAGCCTCTAAGTTCTTATCGGCTCTTCTCCTTCAGTATTTCACTTGGCAACTAGCTTATCCCACTAAAGACTTGCATATTCAACAAGGGATAAGGAAACTAGCTTAACCTTTGCTTGATCATCGCACTCGTAGCATTAGAATAACTTCTCGACTTGGGGAACCCAATCAAGGAACTCTTCAGGTCGGCTACTTCCACAGAAGGTTAGTAGTTTCAACTTGACATTGTCAAGTCCTTGGCTAGGTGCTTGGGGTTTATCCCTTGCATTTCGAGCTGGTCAATTCTCCTCGGTTTGGCCACTTCCATTAGAGCTTTGCTCGGCTACACCTCTTTTAGGCCTCAACTCTCTTCTTCGGGCTTCTTAATTTGTTTCAAAGTCAACACTCCTTTCATTCCTCCCTTTCCGCATTGGATGGTTTTCTCTTCTCCTCAGCTTGGCAGCTCTTCTTGGCTATCTCACATCATTACGAAGTTCATTGGAACTACTGTTACTGGTGGGTGTCCGTTCCCTCCTTTCTTATCGGCCATTACATCTGCAGCCTTTGACTAACCCAATAAGCTCCGAAATAGAGTTAGTGAGATTCTGAATCTGGTATTCTAGGTTATCAATACATCTCCTCAAGCTTTCACGAGTACTATCTCCAGTATTGTTAACATTATCCTCTAACATTCTTGTTCGTATAGTAATTAACCAGAGAATTGAACAAACAAATAATAGCAACCCAAAAACAACCATAATTCGGCTTTTGCAACTACCACTACTAACAAATAACACACAACACTACAAAACAATGATGAACAAAAATGTTAGAACCACAAACTTACTTTAGAGAGTACTAGCACGCGTGTCTCCCCAAAGCTCTAATACTAATATGATAAGGATCGAATCTTTGATGCCAAGATGATAAGGAATCTAAGGATCAATTTAGAAAGAAATAGTAGCAGATTTGGAAATGAGTAGGAATGGGTATTCAAGGAAAATGAGTACAAAGAACGGAAAGGGTTTTGATAGTGAATGTAGATGGATATAACTCACCAAGACATAAATACAATTAGGGGTTTGAGCTTGAAATAGAGTTTGATTCAACTTATGAACACTAAATGTTGATTGGGGTTTCAAATGAAGGCTAGATGTAACTCATTAACTAGTTCAAATGAAAAGGGTTCACCATAATCTGAGAACGGGATTGATAAGAATGTGAGGATGATTAAAGAGTCTAATTAACACTCAATAATCTAGCAAATGCTAACTCACTTGTAGCCTTACTCAAAAGAGGAAAGTTTCATTCTCTATATATATCTCTATATATCTATCTGTATCTATCTATTCTCTATTAGTACAAATGTTGCTATTTATAGCAAGTCCTAAACCCTAGTAGCAACACTGTAAATAAAGTATAAGGCCTTAAATCCTAAAGAATTGGGCTTATAAATAAAATAAAGAGAAAATATATACAAGAATACAAAACTGTAGTTTTATAAAACTCGGCATGCAGTTACTTGGCATGTCCTGGGAGGAGTACTATCCGAACCAGACGGGGTCAGCAATTAGATGTACCGGTTAGGGAAGGGGTCCTTGACATTTTACGTAGCTTGGCAAGACACTCGAGAAATTGGCTCATAATTGCTGAGTTTTAGAATTAGTTGGCATTGGTCTCTCGGGGTCGTATCGAGTGGTTTTTTGGTCTCGAGTACTTGGCCCTGCGGTTTGTCGGCACATCGGTTGATGATAGAGTTGATGCCGAGTGTTTATTTTCCTTCCCCTCATCCTTTTGGCTACAGTTTGGCCTTGGCAAGCATTGATAGGCCTTAGCTTAGATATGGTCGTAGATTAATTCCCATCATCTTTTCCCTTCTATTCAAATCTCTTTGAATAGTAGATATTTAGGCTATAAACAATTTAAGGGTAGATTTTATAATAACCTAAGGATTTGAATCTAGTTACAAATATTTTAGTTTTAGGATTTTAATTTATATTTAAAGCATTAAGGATTTGTGGCTTTGTTTTATGTTTGTTTTATTGTTCATTTAGATTTGAAAGTAGCAAATTAGAGTAATTAACTCTTGGTCACCAAATTAGAATTGGACCGAGGGGACTTAAGGTATGTGTGTTAGTAATGCTTGCTGCTAATACATGTAGGCTAATTAGTGTAATGAACTTAAGAACTCTTAAATCCTTAAACTTGATTGCTGAATATGCTTACATCTATATTGAGATCATCAAGAGTACCTAGGTATTGAAAGTAGCCTATCATGGAATGACACTTATATTGTCCCTTGAGGGCTTTGAGTTAAAGTGATGTGTAGATTACTTGCCAAATTGCTACATAAGAGTAGGCGGATTATGGAATGGATAATTGTTAAATATGAGGTGGTCCCTTAAGGGATCTAAGTTAACATGATGTGTATATGTACATGCACACACACATATGTATATAAGTTACCCAAGTCTTGGGACATAAAACCCGTATCGCTCGCTATACTTAAATGATATATTTTTTTGTTCCATTAGCATTACGCATGTGTACAATTCTTATTGAATGTCATGTGTATGTATTTGTGGTGACTACAATTTTAAGATCTTCTGCTTGTTGCTTATGGGAATTTGATGTTCTTTAGGTATTAGCTTTATGGCTGATCAAGAAAATTCAATATATTTTCTTTTTAGAAATTAAATGGTTGAGTATTTTAATTTGTCATCCAAAGGATTTTCTTGGTTGAGCTTTTGTGACTTCTTTAAAATATGTGAAGTTATCTATAGGAATTTTGAAGATATTATAGATTGTTGTTTTAGTCACGTTCTAAGCATTGCATGTTCATATTGCAATATGAATATGTGGTAGGATGTTGAATCCCAACATCTAACCCATGATAGCTTTAAGTGATATTGGGGTATAGATTTAAGATGAAGGGAATCAAAAGTCTAAATATGATTTTCAAAATGCTGTGATAGAAGTAAGACATAAGATGGATTGGTCATAGTTTTAGGTCTTGTTTAGATTGTCATTTTTTTATTTGTATCTTATCTGTATCTGATTTGTATTTATTTAAAATTTGGTATTTGGAAAACTATGTTATCTATATCTTGTTTGTTTTTGTTTCATAATTATAATATATGTGGTAATTAGAGTGTTAGAATTTAGAAATGAAAATTCACGTACCTTTAACATAAAAGATTTGAAAATATATATATATTTTATGCATTAGAGATAATTATTTTAATTGGTATTTATATAAATATGAATAATATAAAGGGCAAATAAATTCAATTTTATGGGAATTTGTTGGTTATTTAATTTAAAAGTACCAAAAAAAGACAAAAAAGATGAATTAAACGGAGCCTTAGTCATAAGAGAAAAGTTAATAAAGGCGAGATTTTGAATTGAAGAAGAACTCAATCTAGAAACCTTAAGGGTCTTGATTTTGGGTTTTTCGAGGTTTCACTTTTGATTCGACTTCCTTTCCAAGTATAGCTTCTAACATTGATTACTTGTTCCATATCTTTCATATATTTTCTTTCCTAATTAATTAGTTGTAAAAGATTTCTTTCTTCTTCCCTTTTTCTTAATGAACTTAGATAGTTAAGATTTATTTGGATTTATTAAATGATAGGACATCAAAGAATTTCTTTTTTATTTCTTCCTAGATATTAGCTATTAATAAGATTCCTTTTATGTACCTTGTAAAGTTATTACATTCTTTCTTTGCCTACAAATAGGCATACTACAAAGAAGAATGTAGACTTTTTAATTTATAAAACTTTTCATTTGGATTAACTCTATGAGATTATTTCACTTGAGTTATTATTAGTTTTTATATATTGGTTATCATCAATAAGTATTCTTATCAATCTAGTTTGTAGCTTGTCGTGAGTGTATTAATTCATTCATGGAATTCATGTTTGATGACAAATCCTTGATCTAATCAAAACCTAGTTTATTTATTTAGCATGATATATCTAATTTCATATTCATCCATATCCTTTATTTTTTTATTTTTTTTTCAATAAGTATAAAATCCTATAAAAATTATTCCTTTTAATTACAATAAACCTAGATAAGTACAAAAAAGAACACATTTTTAGTTAGCTGTATAGGAAGCTATTTAAGGATTTAGCCATATCATCATTTTGGTATAAGAGATTGAGGGGTGTGATGTACTTTGTGGTAAGTTTGAAAATCTTGACTTGTTGGGTGTGATGCACTTTGTGGCAAGTTTGAAAATCTCAACTTCTTTGAGAATTTCTAGTGACTTGAGTATTAGGAGTAGCGGTTGTTTGAGATTGCGGGAGTATGTGTGCAAAAGTAAGCATGTATAACTTATGTATTTGTGTTGTGTTGCTAAGGTATGCTCACAAAGGATTGTGATTCTTGATTAGTTAAAAACCTAATTTAAATATGGAAGACAAGAGTATTAATGCTAGATTTTTTGGAGAGCATAGGAATGATAATAACACTAGATATAATGTACCTAAACTAGCTTAGTGATCAAATGTCTAATCTTAAGAAAATGTTATAAGGCATTATAAATACTCATGCTGCAAATTATGATGCAAAATATGAATATTAGGAAAAACGTGATGAATGAAGATATTCAATGAGATTAAATGGATGAGATAGAGAGGGTATTAGTGTGAGGCAATATAGGGTCAATGGTAACTTGGATACAACAGCAAATTGGCCAAAGGTAGTGTAAACAATTTTAGTGTCAAACATGAAGGTGAAAGGAATAAGGGAAATAGAGACTTGAGATAATAAAACTAAAGATTTCTAAATTTGATGGGCATGGTACACTTGATGGATGTTTAGACTAGGAACATGAGAGACTATTTTAATATTATGAATATGATGAGCGTACCAAAATCAAATTGCCCCCTTTAGAATTCACATTATGCATTACCATATGGTGGAAGAACTTGAAAATTCAAAAGAGTGACGATGGATAAGCTAAGATCACCACTTGGGTTATGATAAAGAGACTACTGGGAAAGAAATTTATTCCCTAATATTACAAGTAGGAGTTATTTGTGATATTGCAATCACTAAGGCAAGAGGATACATGGGTTTTAAGGTTATGCACAAAAGTATGAGATTCTTTATATAATGTATAAGGTGAGTGAACAAGTTGAGCATATTGTTACTAGGTTCATCATAGGAAATATCATATTGCAAATGTAGTAGAGTTGCAATTATAAGAAAATTTGGATGACATAATTAAAGTAGCTCTTAAAGTTGAAGCAGAGAGGTAGAGGTCAATCACTTGCTTCTTTTACTAAACTAGAGAATTAAATGCCCATTTATATATAGCTTAGGAACAAGATCACTATACTACTCTTCTAGTATCAATATATATATATATATATATATATTATTTAAGCTAAATGGGGCCTTAAGCAATCGCCTCTAAATTTTATTTTAAATTTTACTAAATTATCCTAAAATTATTGTTATAAATAACTTGTCAAAATTCATTAATTTCTATTCTTCCCATTAATTTCTCTTTTTCTCCACTCACTCACTCACTCACTCTCTCTCTCTCTCTCTCTCTCTCTTCAACACATATGTAGAGATTATGCAAAATGGTCTCTCTCTCCATTTCCTTACTATCTTGCTCACTCGCTTACATGCTCTCTCTCTCTCTCATCAACATAATATTATATACATATTGTCACACATTTATAATTTATTTAAACAACTATGTTTCCTTTATCTTTATACATCTTTAAAACCATTGATGAATGAATTATTTGTTATTTATATAATTTAATTCTTTAATTATTTTATAGCTTAATTCGTTGCTACATTTAATTTCATGTACGCATTGTAGGTATGCGTTCATTAATAATAGCTAAGATTAATTTGTTAAAATAATTAACTCTCCTTAAAATGTAAATACCTTTATTATCATCTTAGTTATTAGCTAAGGTTATTTTAGAATTTTTTTAAATACCCCCTTATTAAGCTAGATAAATTAAATTACTAATCCAACATTATTAATCATAGTAGCAGCTAAGGTCATTTTTAGTAACTACTAAATTATCTCCTCATATTTTACCTTTGGTAAAATGAGATTTGAAAATATGAAATTATTGAATTAAGCTTACTTAATTATTCTCCTTAATTGTCTTATTTAACTAAGTGCCTAAACTCCTTTTCCTTTCTTATGCCCATAGATTATTTTTATAATTTTACTCTTTGGCTTAGCATATTTCACATTTGATCTAATTGGCTAAGTTAGTCAAGTTTTAGAGATACAATGAAATTTTAGTCTTAAAAAACATAAGTTAGTTGATTTTTGCAACAAATATCACAAAAATCATAACAAACTCGATAAACACTCAAGATAAAAAAAGAGATTATACTCTTCTAAAATTCATGAAGAGGTATATGTAACCCTTAGCTTAAGAAAAAATGATTTTAACCTACTATTGGTTCAAAGATCACTAAATTGATTTTTAAATTGTTTTTACATGAAACAATGATGAATATTTTATTGTTATTCAAAATTCAAATAATTTGCCAAAGCAAAGCAACAATAAATGTAATAATTCTTTTTTTCTAAGATAATAAAGCATTAAAATTTCAGCAGAGGTATAAGATATAATGATTCTTTTCAATTACCAATAAATATATGTGTTGATTTTCTAGCCTCGAAAAAGACTTGTAATAATCTATGTACATGAACAAAGAAGGCTATGGGGGTGTTGGGGTTATTTAGCGTTGCCTTTTTAATGCTTAATTAAGGAAGTGAAGTCTATAAAAGAGAGAGATTAAAGAAGGTGTGTATAAAGTATGAGAGGTTAGTAAAACTTATTATTGACTTTTCTGAGCTATTTATAGGCAAGGCAGCCTAATTGCTTAAGGACGATAGTTAAACCATCTTCAACTGCTCCTTGTGTGCTTGTTAACTATTTAGCCAATTTCCTATTTTCAAGGGAGTTAGGTGGTTGGCAATTACTTAATATAATAACCACTGAATTGTTGGCGCCCTTTGTTTAGGTTTGAATATTTAAATAAGGCAAGTTAGCTCTGTAGTATTTATTTTGACTAGCTTAGAATTCTTCCTCTGTAGTCTGAACTCTTCTAGGAAGTCTATCTTAGACTCACTTGGTCTTAAACCTATTAGAGGTGCTCATTTATTTATCAATGCCTATGGACTCAAATCTAACTTAGTCAAATTAGGTTGAAATATATCAAAACAGGTTGGTAATGGACTTAAGATCTTGTTTTGGGCCATTTAGGCTCAAGGCAAAATTCTTCCATCAACAATATATGTATGTATGTATGTATGTATGTATTTACTTATTTTACGTTTAGGGAAAATGTACATAGAAGATCTTCATTTTAAGGTCCTTGATCTTGCTCCTTAACCTAAGGACTCTTCACATGGAGGTCTTAAGGGATAGTATTGTCTTAAGATAATGATCAATCCTATGCAAAGAACCAATTGTTGCACTAATTTTATTTATTTATTTATTTTATAAAAAGTAACACACAATTTCTTTTCTATTATAATAACTTTTCATTTTTTTTTAACTTTAGTAAAGTGTTTTTGGTTGGTAAAAAAATATTTTTGGTCTACAATAAGGGGCTTTTTGGGGATGAAACTAAAGATTTTTAAGTGGCAATTCTATATGAGGTTAATGTGACATTCTAAGGAAAAATCACACTATGAGGAACTGGTTTTCTCTAACTTTTCATTTTAGAATCAAGTGTTTATATATATATTTTTTTTTCATTTCAAGATCTAAATTTTTTAAACTAAGCCAAAAACGGGGCTTTAGTTACTTGTTTTAAGTATCATTAAAAGTTTTGTCTTAAAATAAAAAGGTAAAAACATAGGTTTTGAAATGAATATATATATATATATATGTATATATAATTATATATCTTGATTAAACTAAAAAGTGTGCAAACTTATGTTCTTCCATTGTTATTTATCTTTTTTTTTTTAATTTTCATGCCTAATGTTTTATTTTATTTTTTTTCCTTTTTAGGACCTAATTTCAATGACACTTATGATGGAGAGTGACAAAGACCCCATTTTAAACCCCTTTTAAAAACTTAGTAACACGATCAAGGGTTAGCTTGTAATTAATTATGAATTTTAACCAATTCGTACCTCTGGGTTTTCTCAAGATTTGATTTTAGAATGATTGTTTATGGTTTTTACTTATAAGTGTTTAGAATTTGAAGGGAATATGAACTAGTTTGTTAACTAAATACTTTTCATTGATTAAAATAAAAAAACTGAACTATATTGATTTCTATGATCAATATAACACATAGCCAAGGAATTTAATACAAAAGGATTGAAGGATACTAATACAACTCATTATAACCAAATGATTGAGGTTAGCTATGATCTAAAGTTAATAAATTGATGAAAACAGTGAATGAGAGGAAGTCTTCTTTTGCAACATTGATAATGCTTAACCTGGATAGGGGCTAAATTAATCATTAATTAAAAACAAAATATGAAACTAATAAGTGGTGAGATGCATGTGCTGTCTAGAGACTCTAACATTGGCATTCAAATGGTGATGTGATTCTTTTGAGGTCAGAATACATTCTTAGTTGCTAGGATAAACACTTATTGCCATTAACAGCCTTTGCTATCATGGCTACCTACCCCACTTTGTGACTATGTTCTCAACCCAGTAACATAGGCTCCAATAGTCCTCTCAATATCATCATCCATTCCTTCGTCTTCCTTCTCATTTACCACTTTTAAACTTAGCCATAACTCCCTTTACCATCATCACACAGTGGTTTGAGTAGTGAGAAGCAATGTGTTAATAACTTGGACCTCATTGAATTTCGTCTCTATTGCCTTTGTTTAAACTCTTCCTCATCAAGCTTATTCCGAATCTTTGATTGGTTACTATTGCCTTGCTTAATATCTTACATATCATGCCAATCATAATCTTGAATCTCTCTCCTCATGTTGTTCTTGCATGCAATATCACCTATAAGTCTACTAGAAGATCCTAAACTAAATGTGAAACTAATGGCCTAAATCATCACTACTATCATTGCTTCTTTATTTTAAAGGCTAACATATAACATCATCAAGAATTTCATAAGGTTGCAGCTTTAGAACATTCTAAATCCCAATACTTCATGCTTGTGATGAATTTAGCAATAGTTTGTTCCTTAGGCTCATTCAACTCACATTGGATCATGAGTATCTTAAAATTTTTCACATAATCATCTAATACATGTTTCCTTGATATAATGTTTATAATTCAAAAACATTTCTTAGTGATCAAGATGAGGTTTTAACCATTTGTATGGTAATCTCTCAATTTTCTTCTAGTTAACCACCTCATATTCTCCTTCTCTCAAGCATTAAGGCTCCAAATTCTTCCATTATAAAGCAACATGCCTGGTAAAATTAAGTGTTACCATCCCTATCTTAGTTCTCTTATCATGTTCGTAGTACTTAAATACTTTCTTCACTATATGTTACCACTAAAGGTAGTTATTTGGAGAGTTGCTCTCTCTAAAAGTTAGCATTTTTATCTTGATTGTTTCAACTCTCTATGTAAGATATTCCTCCCCTATTGCTTATTCACCTTTAAAAAGTCACTCTCTTTTATCACTTCATCAACATCATGACATATATTAGGTTAGGGGTATTCTCCCCATATACCAGCTATTAGCATCTCCTCTCTAACCTTTACCACCATTTTCACCAAAAACACTCCCCAAACATCTCAATTCACTATAAGGTTTAATTTAATGACCAAAAAGAGAAAAAAAAAAAATCACTTGGGAACTCTACCAAATACTTATCACACTCAATTGTTCTCAAAATTTTCTCTCCAGACAATAATAGCATGGTACAAATACACTTTCAATAACTACTTCAACAACTACAAATTAAAACTCCAACCATTACAACTAATACAATTCACTCAATTTTTTTTTTAATTTCTACACAAGGATTGAAGGACTTACCATAATTCATGGATAATGTGTCACACCATGAGCTCTAATACCAAATGATATAATATGATTAAGGGTTAGCTTACAATCAGCTTCACATTCTGATTCAATTTCTATTTTTGCATTTCTTTTGATTGAATATAAAAATGACTATTTTGTGATTTTTGTGTATAAGTATGTAGAATTTAAGGAGATAGGAACAAATTTTTTAACTAATTTTTACTAACTAATCAATAATCCAAAAACTAATATAGATTTCTAAGATCAATATAATACATAGTAAAGAAAAAGTTACAAAAAAAGTCAAAGGTTATTGATACAACTCTTGATTATCCAATAATTAGGGTTTACCAAATCTAAAATCACTAAATAGATAAGAATAGTGATAAAGAGGAAGTTCCCTTCAATGATACCAATAAAATTCATGGTTTGATGATAATACAATGAAAAGAAATCCTACTAGTAGTAATTAGAGTGAATGAGGGGTAAAATAGCCAATAAACAAAAATAAAATGTAGAACTAATAAGTGCTAGAGATGCATATGTTGTCCAGATGCTCAAACATTGCACTTTAGATGGTTATGCGATCCTTTTGTGGTCAGAATACATCCTTAGTTGTTTGGAAGGATGCTTGTTGTTAGTTGGATGAGGTGTACATCACTTATACCAACTAACTAAATTTATATTTAGCCTTTAGTCCATGGAAGTACCCTCCTAGTGCCCTATAATGTTCTAGGAAAAGATGACCTGGACAGGAGAATGTTTAAGAACCATTCGGAAGCCACTTGAATTTCCATTAGCTAATCTTAGTGAGTATGGAAGTTTAATTAACATTGCTAAATTTTAGGTATTTCATGGAAAGAAATCCAAACAAGTATTCATCTTAATAGTCTCTTAACTATGGCCACATAAACCTTGTGGTAAGTAATAACAATACAAAATTTCAAGTCACTTTTGATCATATAAATGAGGATATTTTTTTGTTCGTCTAACTTTCAATGATTAGTTCATTACAAATGTATGGAGATGCTTTTAGATTCTTTTATGAAGCAAATAATGCATTACACATTGATTTGAACATATTTGATGAGATGTTAAATCAGTAACATTTTGATGGATGAAAAAGTCCAAGTAGCTTCGGAGGAGCCTTTGACAGTAACAACACTCTTCCATTATATACTAGAGAAGCTTGTTGCATGGAGAACTTCCTTATGTTTCTTATATGAAAAAATATTCATTGGTACTGATATGTTACTTGTTTAATGAGTAGTGGGCATTTACCAATGATATTTTGATACATATTAATAATAGGTTTATATTTTTACTTGTTAGTATTTTATTAGTATTTTCCACCACTCATTAAAACACATGATGTTGAAACCTTCATGCTATATAGCTTTTAAGGTCATTTCTAGCCCCTTAATAAGGGTAGTTAGTGGGCTTAGGCATGCAAATTGGGCATGTCTGGGCTCATGCTTGGATGGTGCCACGCCTCGAAGCATTAAAGTCGTAGTAGTCCTACCGTACAAACTATTCTAGGATAGAAATTGACTATACAGTCGCTATCTTAGACCTGATTTATACATGACGGTCATGATTAATACGCTTTGAAGTAAACATGATACGAATTAAAAATACAAATCTCGAAAAACCTAAAATAGGTTGAATGGGTTTAATGGACAACAAGTGAGATAGCTGGCTTTGATAGTGAATGTGAATGGATATCACACATCCAGACACAAACACAATTGGGTTCGAGCTCGAAATAGGGTTCGATACAACTCACAAACACTAAATGTTGCTCGAGATTCAAATGAAGGTTAGATATAACTTATTAGCCGGTTCAAATGAAGGGTTTCACCACAATCTTAAGGTCAAGATTAATAAGAATGTGAGAGAGATTAAAGAGCTTAATCTTTACTCGATAATCCAGTAAATGCTAGCTTAAGAGTAGCCTTGCTCAAAAAGGAAAAAGATTCCAATAGCAGGAATGTACTTTTTTACCTAATTTCGTATATATGGTCGTATGTCTTCTTGTTTGATGTTTACAGATGTTGCTATTTATCGTAAGTCCTAAACCCTAATAATAAAATTGTAAATAATGTACAAGGCCTTAATCCCTAAAGAATTAGGCCCATAAATAAAATAAAGGAAAACATATACAAGAATACAAAACTGTACATATTATAAAGGAAGTTGGCATGTAGTTACTCAACATGTCCTGGAAAGAGTAGTATCTGAATCGAATGGGGTCAGCAGTTGGATGTATGGGTTCGGGAAGGGGTCCTTGACGTCTTGCATAGCTTAGTTGAGACATCAGAGAGGTCGGCCCATAATTGCCAAGTTCTAGGATCAGTCAATACGAGTCTCTTAGTGTTATGCCGAATGGTTCTTTAGTCTCAAGCACTTGGCCATGTGGTATCTCATCTTCTCAGCAAACAATAAACTTGTTGTCGAGTGGCTCCTTTCCTTCCCTTTGGTCTTCTATCATTTGCTTGGCCTTAGTGAAAACCATTCAGCTTCGGCTTTAAACTGTTCGGCCTTAGGTTAAAATAGGTCAGTGTCGGCTTCAGACAGGTTGACCTTGGCTTGGACGTAGTTAGATGTTGATTCCCATCGTTACCGTAGGTTTAAAAGGAAGTCATCCACGATGTTAAGCATTGAGCTCGAGCTGGGACGCCGAATAAGCTCCTTCTCCTATTTTGTTTTACCATAGGTGCCGAGTGTCTCTAGATTTCCTTAATGCTCATAGGGGTTAAGAGATAGCTTTTCCCATCCTTCCAAACAGTGTAAGTGTTGAGGAATCTGTCATGGATCACTTTCTAATTAAATTCCCATGGTTGGCTAAGAAGTAGATTTGCAGCATTCATAGCTACTACATTGAAGTCGATCTCATCCTCATACTACCTTGCCTTGAATGCGATCTACGTTCTTTTAGGCACAAGGACCGTACCCTTGTCATTAAACCATTTTAACCCATAAGGTCGGGGGTGCGGGTAGGTCGGCAATTTTATCTTTTCTACTAACTCGGAAGAAATGATGTTGATGCAGCTACCCCCATTGATAACTAGGGAACAAGTCTTCCCATTCACTAGGCATTGAATGTGAAATAAATTTTCCCTTTGTCTAGGATCTGCCTTCAAGTTAGCTCATATAGCCATAGCTAAGAGTTTATCTAGGTCCTTAACATAGATATCTTCTTCTATCAACTTGTCTTCCGAACTCCTATCACTTTGACTCTTGATTTGAGCCCCGGGCCTTTGGCCCTTCAAGACCATGACCCTTTTATTTGGACATTAAGAAGCAATGTGTCCTTAGCCTAAGAATTTGAAGCACTTCACTTCTCGAGCCTTGTTGCCGAATGCATTCTCTTTCTCGGTAATATTTTTCTTTGCATGGACGGGTTGGCTAGGCTCTTCTTTTTCTATCTTCTTTTCTTGCCTTCTCTCGGCATACCTCTCAAGCTCAAGGTTGCCTTATTGAGGTCAGCCAGTTGACCTTTGATGCCTTCTTCTCTTTTACCTCTCTACTCTTAATGCCAAACTAATTAGCTTGTCTAGAGAGTTGAATGGCTGTAATTCAACTATGTTAGCAATATCATCTTGGAGTCCACTTAAAAAGCTAGCAATGGTGTAGCCCTATGGCTCAGTAATCTCACATCTCATCATTAAGGTCTTAAACTCTTGTAGATACTCTTTAATAGTATTTCGACCTTATCTCAGGTGTTGGAATGCATGGAGCATCTTTTTCTTGAAGTAAGTTAGCATAAAGTGCTATTTCATCATTCGCTTCATAAGCCTCTAAGTTCTGATTAGCTCCTCTCCTTCAACGTCTTGCTTGGCAACTAATTTATCCCACTAAAGGCTTACATAATGAACAAGGGATAATAAAGCCAACTTAACCTTTGTTCGTTCATTACATTTATAGCACTCGAACAACTTATCGACTTAGGGAACCTAGTCAAGGAATTCTTCAGGTTGGCTACTTCCATTGAAGGTTAGCAGTTTCAGCTTGACATTATTAAGTCCTTGGCTAGGTGCTTGGGGTTCATCCCTTGCATTCCAAGTTGGTCAATTCACCTTAATTTGGATAATTCTGTTAGAGTTCTACTTGGCCACATCTCTTCTCAGCTTTGGTTCTCTTCTCCGAGCTCCTTAGCTTAACTCGGAGTCAACACTCCTGTCATTACCTCTTCTCAGCTCAGTAGCTCCTTTCGGCTGTCATTCATTATCAAGCTCATTAGAACCGCTTCCACTTGTGGTTGTTTGCTCCCTTCTTTCATCTTGACCATTATGTCTGCGGCCTTTGACTAAACTAGTAAGCTCTTAGATGGAATCAGTAAGATTCTGGATCTGATATTCTAAGTTGTCAACACATCACCTCAAGTTTCTGTAAGGACTATCACCAATGTTATTAACACTATCCTCCAACATTCTTGTTCGTATAGTAATTTTCCAGAAAATCGAACCAACAACAAAACATAATTACAGTAACCTAAAAACAACCACTACTTGACTTTTGCAACTACCACTACTGATAAACAACTACTATGAACAGCACGCTACACTACAAAACAATTATTAACAAAGAGGTACAAACTACAAATTAAACTTTGAAGAACACCAATACGCGTGTCTCCCCAAAGCTCTGATACCAATATGATACGGATCGAAGAACCATATCTTGAAAAACCCAGAATGGGTCGAATGGGTTTGATGGGCAAGAAGTGGGATAGCTAGTTTCGACGGTGAATGTGAATGGATATCACGTACCAAGACATAAACACAATTAGGAGTTTGAGCTCGAAATAGGGTTTGATGTAACTCATGAACACTAAATGTTGCTCGAGATTCAAATGAAGGTTATATGTAACTCATTAATCAGTTCAAATGAAGAGGTTCACCACAATCTTAAGGTTAAGATCGATAAGAATGTGGGAGATATTAAAGAGCTTAATCTATACTTGAAAATTCGGGAAATGCTAGCTTAAGAGTAGCCTTGTTCAAAAAGGGAAAAGATGCTAATTGTAGGAATGTACTTTTTTGCCTAATTTCGTATATATGGTCGTATGTCTTCTTGTTTAATGTTTACACATGTTGCTATTTATAGCAAGTCCTAAACTCTAGTGGCAAAACTGTAAATAATGTATAAGACCTTAAACCTTAAAGAATTGGGCCCGTAAATAAAATAAAGGAAAACATGAACAAGAATACAAAACTGTATGTTTTACAAGAGAAGTCGGCATGTAGTTACTCGGCATGTCTTGGAATGAGCAGTATCTAAACCGGACGGGGTCGGTAATTGGATGTACTAGTTTAGGAAGGAGTCCACAAAGTCTTGCAGTGTTTGGCTAAGACACCAGAAATGTTGGGTCATAATTGCTAAGTTTTAGGATTAGTCGACATGAGTTTCTTGGTACTGTACCGAGTGGTTCTTTAGTCTCGAGTACTCGACCTTATAGTATCTTGTCTTCTTGGTAGATAATAGACTTGTTGCTAAGTGGCTCCTTTCCTTCCCCTCGATCTTCTATCATTTGCTTAGCCTTGGTGAAAGCCATTTGGCCTTGGGCTTGAACTGTTTAGCCTCGGGTTAGAACAAGTTGGTGTTGGCTTCAAACAGGTCAGCCTCGGCTTGGATGTGATCGAAGGCTGATTCTCATTAAAACAACTCATAAATTAAACATATTATTTACTTATAAACTTAAGTAAAATACATACTTATATTAAAATAATTTGAATATATTTACAAGGTTTAGCAATCTAATCACAATCTAATTAAGTAATTTGTAAACTAATGCTAAAAGCAATAAAATAAATCTAACTAGAAAGTGTATTTGGTCTTCGGTTTACATCTTCACTCCCTAAGATCCCGTAGTTGCTAGCTTCAAGATAAATGTAAGTTGCTTCCTAGTTAACACCTATAATGAAGTTTATAGGAATGTAAGCAACCATAGCTCAGTGAGTTGGGATGGTGACTTAAAACCATACAACAAACATAAACAGGGTTATTGATCAAATTATCAGGTGCAATGCATGTTCAAGTAAATATCATCACACAACGTTATTCGGCTCGTTGTAAGATTAGAGAAATTGTACCTGTTCTAATATGAGTTGAAGAGTTTTCGTTAATGTAATAGCTCACAACCAAACCCAGGCTTGTGTAATGGAAACACCACTCCTCTCGCGACTACCTTCGAATCATTGACTTTATCCTTACCACGACCTCCTTACCTATCACTTAGTTCGACTAAGGATGAAAAATGGATCAATTATGCTATCCAGCATTATCCCTTTTAAAGGGATTGGTATTTGGTCAGAGAATCCTAATGTTCTCCTAATGGGTTGCTATAAAGGTCCAATTTAAATTTATAAGTCAAATATTCAGTTAAATCCAATTTAAAGTGTTCAATCATTCCAAACAAATCACACAAATACAAGCCAAAGCAGTAAATCAGTAATCATATTAGCAGCTTAGAACAAGCACATGCGCGTAACTAATTATCTAACAAGAACAATCTATTGCAATTTTAAGCCTCTAAGTACTACAAATTAGTGCTAAGAAATACGATAACTTATTAATCTTAACTTACCTAAACTCTTCGCTTACTCATTCAAGGTGCGACTTGCACAAGTTATCACCGATCATCCTTATAATACAAACGTTGTTTCAATTTCCACATAACTGCCATAGATTAGTTTTATCTTTTAACGTTTATTGTTATCTTTATTTTAGAGTTTTAGTATACTTAATTATTCAGGTTTTTAAGTCTCTTACAGTTATTCCTACTTTAGGCTAGGTTTTGTTTCAATTTTAAAGCCAGTTTTTAAATTAAGTTTTAAGCCAGTTTCGGCTCCGAGTGTTATATGCAAATCCTAAGATCTCATTTCAAACCATAATGTGAAATGAATTGCATTATGCATGGCTATTCTAAATATCGTATTTGGTCTCTAACTAGCACTCTAATCCATATGGTGCAACATAATCTTAATTTAACTACCGAATTTGCTCCTGATTTAAGAATAACCTACTTTTTTTATGTAATTTCGTAAATTACCATTCCAAATCGGATTTATATTATATTTCTATTGTTATAATACCATAAATTTTTATCTAAGATTTTTCACTCATTTATTTCCTATATATGCATATTATGTTTTGCTACATATTATATATTTATATCACTTATTTAACACCTCTAACACTACGTATATTATCTTTCACTACCAATAATATGTTAAGATGTCTAATTATATTTTAAATTAGAATTTATACATAATTAACCCTAAATCACAAATTGACTTAAATATACCCATTTTACCTACATATTTAGTACATATTATGCATTAACTCTAAGTAAATATATAATAATTAGTATCCAAGCTCTATTAAAGCTATATAAAATATATTATAATCAATAAATTATGGTTGTTATATTATGATCATGAAAAGTATTAAGATAGTTTAATATATATTATTCTCCGCTATACCAATTTTAGGTCCAATTTTGCTAAAATTTAGTTTAAATTAGTTAAATGAAAAAATAAAATTATAAGATTAAAAGTAAATATTTCCAAGATCATAGCTAAGCTTGATAAGTCATTATAAAGCAGGTTCATTAAAGAATTTAATTAAAAACCTATTGTTTCTTCCATATGAAAAACATGGCAAATTCAATAAAATAATTTTAATAAATAATAAACCTATATTTTATCAACAATGATTTTTATGTACATTAAATATATCATATGAAGAATATTTAACTTAAAATTAGCTCGAAATAACGTTATTTATTATTTTTGAAAATTTATATAAAATTCATTGGAATCAAGCCTGTTCTTAAGGAACCTATATAAGAACTCCTAATTTTAAAAATATGATTTGATATTCTAATTCTACATGAAAAAATACCTTAGGAAACCAAATTTCATAATTTTTCATACATATTCGATATTTTTACTAAATTAAAAAAATTCAGAAAGGAAACTAAAACTCATTAATAGTGGTTCCACCATTGTCTATAGCTCTAGCCGTAGGGTCCACTATTTGGTGGTGGTGGCTATTTATCTTCAGGTGGTCATCGGATGTGGGTTCCCTTTATAAGCCTTTTGTGCACTATAATTTTCTAATTTTTTAGTAAATTTAGTTTTCCTCTTTTCTCTCCTCTCCCTAAATTTTTCCTTATTTTAAACTAACCAAAATGAGTTTTGATGGTGGTTTTTTGAATGTATATGGCTGCTAGGTATTTTTTCTTTAATTTTCCACTTGACAAGTACCCCTTATGCTCTTTCAATTTACTTTTTATTTAGTCTAATTTATTTGGTTGATTTTCTTTCTTCATTCTCAGCATGCCATGCCCCTTTTCTGGACATTGCCACACTTTTTGTGATTTTTGTTGATTTTTTCTTAATTATTTATCAATTTTCTTTAATTATTTAGTATATTTTGGGAATTTTAAGTAATTTCATGTAATTTCTCTTTCATGTAAATACATTTATGGTATAAATAAATACTTCTAAATATTATTTAAGTTGTTTTATGATTTTCAGTGTGCATATAATTTATCTCTAGCGACTCGTTAGATATCGGAAATTCAATTTATGCATTTATGATAAATAATAGGTAATATACTTAAAAATTGATATTATAATATTCTATTATTTTATTACTTTTTTTCCTAAATTCAAATTTATGGGATAATAATCCTAGCTTTATAGTAAAATTTGGGTTAGATCAGACAATTTATTTGATCGCCCTAAATTCTACAAACTGAACCCCGAGTAGTTGATTGTGGGGTTTATAGGTAGCCTAGGCATGGGCATATGAAAAAATCCGAAAGTATGAGCATGTAAGTGCTAGGCATAAGTATGCTAGGGCTAGGTATGAGCATGCTAGACACAATTATTAGTTGGGTTGCTCAAGCATAAGTATGCAAGCATGTAGATAGCACGTGTGAGTCTTTATTTATTGTAGATAAAGTAAATTCTTTAAATGAAAAATTATATAAATAATATTTTATGGAATAATTAATAAATTATCTAATAAATAATAAATTATTTAGTAAATAATAAATTGTTTAATGAATAGTAAAATATTTAGTCAATAATAAATTATGCAATGGAAAATAAATTATTTAATAAGTAAAATGGTATTTACTAAACACTAGGTTATTTTAATAAAAAAAATTAAATATTGATAAATTATTACATAATAAATTATTTATTAAGTAATAATTTTTGAAATAAATAATAAATTATTCAATAAAAGATAAATTATTTAATAAATGCATAATAATTTTTTAAATATATTATGTAAATTATTTAGTAAATAGTAAATTATTGAATAAACAAATTACCCAATTGGCAAATATTGATATTTACTATAATTTAATTAGTTGTTGCCTTTTTTTTAAACTAATAAATTTACCATGATATATTCAAAATTTCAAATGTTATTTCCTAATTGAAAAATTTGTTTATTTATTATTATTTTTTTTCATATATTAGAAGGTTTGATGTCAATAATTTTTTTTTTACCTATGATCATCTATCTACAATAAAAGTAAATTGGAGGAGGTCATCATACAACATTATTATTAACCAAACTTCATGGAACACAAGTGAAATTCTACTCTAAGCCACTAGAATTTATGGAAGGAAAAAAAGAGGAAAATATTTTTATGAAAATCTTAGAGAAAGGCAAGTTAATCGTAACCATCCTCACTACCATTCTAATGTGCCTAAGAGCCCAGTTATTATTAGGACTTATTATAGAAGATGAGAACCAAATGGGGCTTTCAAAGTAACGAAGAAAATAGAATGTAAAGGTCAATAAACTAAATGCAGTAGTTGACGTGAAGCTGCTCGAAAGATATGATTCAACTACAACATAACATGACTTGGTACTTCACTTGATGTAACGCATAAGCTAATGTTAAAGTCCACTTGTTATTAATCTTGAGTTACTCAATAAGATTAGATAAGAATGTATGAAAATGGACTTGAAGAGGAATATCTTGCAAGAATAAGTATATTCAAAAGTTTAGTGAGGAATGTATGATGTTTTGGCTATAAAGAGAATGGATTATTTATAGTAAATCTCTAAGGCAATATTATAATTAAAGAAAATAACAAAAAGGGATATATGAAAAGTAATTCTTAGTACATACGAAAAAGGGTAAATAGGACAAATGACAAAAGGGAAAATAGTACAGTATTAAGTAAAAAGGATAAGTGATAGCACATTGTAGGCATCCAATTTTTGCCCTCTTTATTTTATTTTATTTTTTTTCAAGGGGTCCTAAATTAGGAAAAACAAAAAAAAAATAGAAAATTAAAGAAAATCCAAAAAAGTAAAATTTTAGAAAAATAAGAAGTTTAGAAAAATACAAAAATAAGAAAAAGCACAAAAAAATAAGAAATTTAAAAAAATATCAGAAAAAAGGAAATCTAGAAAGAAACATACAAAATAAGAAATTTGAGAAAATGGAAAAAATTTAGAAAATTGAAAAGTCACAACAAAAACAACAACAACAACAATAATAATAATAATAATACCATTCAAAATATAGAATCATTTTTTAAAAATAAAAATAAGCATTCAAAATTGCATTCAGGTCATTAGGTTTAATTTAATTTAGGATTGGTTCATGGTTTAAATATAGTTTATTTGCAAAAGGAAGTAAGACATGAGCCAATAGCCCATATGGTTAAGTCATTGGTCTTGCATTTGGAATTAACAAGGAGATATAGGGTTTGATTCGTGTGCAAGGTACTTTGTACCTTTCATTTTTTTTTTTTACCAAAACAAGACACGTGTCAGCCCATGATTGGCTGACACATTTCTTTTCCTCTACTTTCTATCTTTTGCTCCCCCTTTCCCACAAACTTCCAACTCGGTCATCGGTTTTCATGGCTAATTTTAATTGGGTTTTCTTCATAATTTTGGTAAATCAATAGAGGAATTGTGAAGACTGCATGTCGTTCTTTTAATCTGTACCATTCTCCTATTCATATGTAGTCGTTTGAGGGGTTAATTTAAGACTTGAAAATCAAGGGAAGTTTGAATACCCATATTTTCCTCTGTATTCGCTTTGCTTAATTCAAGCTTTATTAATTACATTTGAAGCTTCCATCGGTGTTTTTCCAATAAGAACGATGAATGAGAGATGTATTATGACCACTCATTTCACTCGAGTTATGAAGAATCATATTCATTTTAAAATCAAAATTCATCGAACTCATTAATTAAAATTGGTGAATGTAATCAATTCCTTTGACTTCCTAAACTCAATTTGTCTTGTAAGTGTATAAATAGGGAGTTTAGTAATCCAATTCAGAGGCCAATATCGCTCAGAATCACTATTAGAAAATTGTCTCTCTCACGATCTCTCTTTACTTGGTCCACTTCTCTCTCTTTAGCCATGATCCTTCACCTACGAACCACTGACCTAGGCTCAAGCCTACCCCACAACCAAATTTCCAACTACCCAAGACCCTTAAACCGATACCTCACTTAAGCCTAGCATCCACCATTACTGTCGTAGCTCTACCGCCACCTACAACCATGGACAAAAACTACCCTAACCACCTTAACTCCCTTCAGCAGCCTCCTTACCCACCGCCCAGTCCAATTCGAAAGCCAGAAATACCAATTCCTTAATCAATTTAGTGTTCAAAACAGCCTGAAGTGCCCTCTCCATAGTTGCTACACAATCCAAACCTAATCTCCTATTTTGATACGACCTGAATACTCAAACCAGGATCTTAAATTCGACCCGACTCAATTTAGACCAATTTGCGCTCTAAACTAGGTCCACCTTGCCCTTGTTATTTTATTTATCTATTTTTCCTTTTAAGTTGTTTGGTTGTTTTTATTTATTTATTTATTGTTATTATTATCGTAAATGTAAATAAAAAGAAAATAGTGAAAAAAAAAAGATGAAGAGAAAAAACTGAAAAAGAAAAAAAAAAGGAGAAAAGAAAAAGGAAAAGAAAAAAGAAAGAAAAAAAAAAGAAAGGAAAAAAAGTAGTTTATTTATTTGTTTAGTTTAATAAAAAAATAAAAATGAGTAGAATAAAAAATAATAAATAAGATAATATAAAAAATAATAAAAATAAAAATAAGTAGGTAAGTTAATTGTTTTTTTTTAACACTTAGAAAAATCAAGTTTTCCAAAATGAAAGAAGAAATAATGGATTCTTTTTAAAGTTAGGACCTTTTAGAATTTTCCAAAATAAAAAATAAAAAATCCAATTTAGGACCTTCTTTTTTAGGAATTTTCTTAAATAAATCAAATTGAGTAAAACGTAAACTCAATCATTTTCATAATTAAAATCAACTTAACCTGTTAAAGTTTTACAAAAATGAACTATATACGTTTGATTCTGAATAATGGGTACGTAACTACTTACGAGACACCTTTGTGGTGATGATAAAAAAAAAAAAAATGATTTTCCCTTTTTAGTTTAAATTGTTCGAATTATCCCTTTTAGATAAATAATTAAGTTCTGTTTTTTAAAATTAAAAGGTGATTTTTAAAGTTAATATTAAATTTGAAAAGTTAATGGTATCCATAAGGGTTTAAAAAAAAAACCTAACCCTCGAATCCAGATCTATAGTTTCTAAAACCATTTTCAAAATTGGTTTTTATCGAAAGACCGATGGCTAAGTTATAACAACTTTACCCAATTGGTTATAACTTAACTCCTTCTTCTCGACTTTAGTCGGGTGGCGACTCTAATATATTTTCAAATTGAAAAATGATTTTCTTTAAACCCTAGTCGAAGGTTAGAATTAAACGGGTAAGGGTTTTATACTGGTTAGTTTAAAAAAGACTTAATTATAAAAATTGGGAGGTGAAAAAATCAGGCTCAACACACATCAATGGTCCCTTATTAATGAATCTTTAGGCGTAGTTGTTGAGTTTTGTCATGACGTGGAGTTGAGTAAGGAATGTCTCAAGTATTAGTGGTACGCCAAAAGAGAAGTACTCGACCAGTAGGGCTTATGTCTTGGCACTTAGCAGGATGCTTTTGGCAACTGAAGGTCTAAGCAGGGCTTAATGTGTGGGCCTAGGTCCTTATCACTTAGCAAAGAGTTCTTAGCAAGGGAGAAATCAGTGTTGGCATAAGGGTCAGAGCAAAGCAGGGTATACCTACTCGGAGCTCTTAAGGAGTTTAGCCACCATTCTATTACGTACTATTTCTCATCCTTAGCAAGTTGACGAGAGAGAATTCTTTTGGCAAGGGATTGGAGGCTTCTTAGGCATGCACAAGTAAGTGAGCCTAAGGTTGGTAATCCATAATATCTTAAGAGTTGTTGAAGATTTTCCCTCAAATCTTGGTCTTCTTCTTCGTTAGGCATATAGGGCATCAGGTTGACGACATTGAAAGTAACATATATGTCATATCCTTTGGGTAGCTCAATCTCATAGGTGTTGTCATTGATACACCTAAGGATCTTGTAAGGTTCATCTGCTCTGGGTAATAGCTTGTTTATCCTCTTTCTAGCGAAACATTCTTTACTTAGGTGGACCCAGACAAGATCTCCGAGAGTATAAATGACTGGCCTCCTTCCTCAGCTTCCTTGCTCCTTCTATTAAGCTACAGTCTTGGCCAGATGTTTGGGAACCATTTGATGCAACTTGTGGAACTCTTTAGTACATTATAGGCCAGATTGGTTTTCCCCTTAAGTGGTCAGGCTAATAATTAGATCCAAAGGTAAATTAGGGCTAAGTCCATAAACGACCTCAAATGGTGACCTTCCTATCAAGCTGTAAGCTAAACGATTGTTAGAAACTCAATGACATGTAGGCATAGATCTCAGTCATGTAAATTCTTTCCTCCAGCTACTTATAGGAGGTTGTTGACTATCCTGTTCACAACTTCAGTTTAGCCGTTTGTTTAGGGGTAGCAAGAAGTATTGAACATGAGCTTAGTGTTGAGCTTCTCCCACAAAGTCCTCTAAAAGAAGCCCGTGAACTTTGAGTCAATGTTGGGCACAATACCTCTCGACACTCCTTGTAATCGTACAATTTCTTGCAAAAAGAGGTTAACGAGAAATAAAGCATTATTAGTTTCATGGTAGGAAATGAAGTGGCTTATCTTGCTAAATAGATCAACCACCACCATAATCGAGTCATGTCTTCTTGGCGTTCAGGGAAGGTTAAGCATGAAATCTATGCTTAGGTTGGTCCATGGCTGCTTGGGTATAGGCGAAGGTGTGTACTCTCCATACGGCTCTCTCCTTCCTTTTGCATATTTACGTACTTTATACGTCTTAAGAACTTAGTGCATAACCTTTATTATCCCAAGCCAGTTGAAATGTTCTTTCAATATTTCAACTGTTTTTTTTTCTCCAAAATGGCTAAAGCCTCCAACATGAGCCTCTTAGACGAGTAGCTCTCTAGTCAAACTACTCGGCATATAAACCTGTTTGCTCTTCATCCAGAACCCCTGACTGAAGTAGAACCCATCTACAACCCCTTCAATGTTACACTTGGTCATTAAGGACTTAAAATACGAATCATGCTCATACTGATTGGGTAAGGTGCTAAACTTAAGTACCTTACCTTACATTGTTGTAATGAGGGTATGACAATGAGAAAGGGCATCAGCTATACTATTGATGCTCCCTTTCTTATACTAGATGACGTAACAAAAGGATTTCAAGAACTTTAACCATTTGGTATGACACTGGGAAAGTTTTGTTGCCCTCAGAGATGTTTGAGAGATTCATGATCAGAGTAGATGATGAATTCTCTCAGCAATAAGTAATATTACTAGTTATGCAGTGTTCAGACAAGGGCATAGAACTCCTTGTCATATGTTGAGTAATTCATGGTAGCTCTTTTGAGTTTCTCACTAAAATAGGCAATGGGTTAGTGCTCTTACATAGGGATAGCACTATTGTTGACTTTAGACATATCATATTCAACCTTAAAAACTTTCTCGAAATTCGATAGGGCAAGTACTAGAGTAATGTCAATTTAGACTTTACATCTTCAAAACTCTTCTAAGCTTTCTCCAACCACTTAAACTTAGAGTTCTTCTTGGTTTGTTTGGTTAATGGTGTCATTATGGAGTTGAAGTTCCAAATGAATCTCCAATAGAATGAGGTTAGACAATGAAAGCTCTTAACTTCGATAGCATTAGTTTGCGTAGGCTACTTGAGAATAGCTTTGATTTCCTTGTCATCAACTCGAACTCCTCCCTCCAAAACAATATACTTAAGGAATACAACCTCGCTTTGATAGAACACGCATTTCTTTAGATTGTCGAATAATCTTTCGGTATGGAGGATGTCGAATACTGATCTTAAATGCTCAACATAGGCGATGAGGTTAGCACTATAGACCAGAATGTCATCAAAATAAACCATAATATATTTACCAATTAGTGCCCTTAGTACGTGATTCATGAGCCACATAAAAGTACATAGCACATTCGTCAAACTAAACGGCATTACCAACCACTCGAATAGGCTATCATTTGTTTTGAAGGCAGTCTTCCATTTATTACTAGGCCTCATTTGTATATGATGATAGTCACTTTTCAAGTTAATCTTTGAAAAGATGCAAGTACCATGTAACTCATCAAGCATGTCATCAAGTTACGGGATTGGATATTGGTACTTAATGGTAATTTTATTGATGGCTTGGTTATCAATGCACATTCTCCATGATTAATCCTTTTTCGGCATTAGCATAGCTAACATGGTACGAGAGCTCATGCTTTTACGAACATATCCTATATCCATTAACTCATCTACTTTCTTCTTTAGCTCGATCGCTTGTTCGGGATTGAGCTTATAGGTAGGTCAGTTTGATAGCATAGCTCAAGGCTAAAGGTCGATGCAATGTTTAATGCCTCTTAAGGATGGTAATCCTTTTGGCATCTCGACAGGAATTAGGTTGTCATACTTTTATAGCAATGTCCGTACCTCAGTAGGTGAGCTCTCAACATCTCACAACTCCAAAAGTTTCCTAAGTAACAGAAGCACACACTCCTCCACCTTGAATTTACGGGAAAATTGAGCACGGGAAATCACTAAGGACTTTCGCTTCAAAGATCTAATGACCTTCTCTTGTGACTCTTGCACCTCCTTAGGACTCATAGGGGTCAGTATAACCTTCTTCCTGATACAGATTCATGGATGAATATACGAACCCAATATCGTGTGTAACCAAAGGGTGTTGTCTAAGCTATAAGATAACTTGAAAAGTTAATGATAGTCAATGGATAAGCAAGGATTCTTGTGCATTGATGATAAATATGATGCACCAATGCCTCACACGAGCTTGGGTCACACTTAATATGACACACAAGTATGGCCGGATGTCACTTGCTACCAATTTACTCTTGAATGGATTAGATAAGAGTAGCTCAAGAGTAAGCAAAAATTACACTTAGCTTAAGACAAAGTAAAAAAAAAAAAAAAGTTCAATGTATTCTTCTATGTATTGATATTTGGCTATTATATTATGAGGGTATTTATAGTATCTAGTTAGGATAAGTCCTAAATTATAGAAATGTACATAAATGGATCCCTACTTGCTAAGAAAAGGAGAATAATTTACAAGGAAGGCACGTATTCATGCTAAAAGAATATTCACTGTCAAAAAGGATAGTATGGATATTAGAGAAAGGATAGCGGGTACATGTTTTACTCAGTCTACAATTTTGACAACATTGTGAGCTAAATAAAGGTGGCCCTTTGATTAGGTCTATTTGGCATCGGCGGTTTGGCACCTTAATAGTTAGGGCTAGATAGGGGTTGGATTAAGGATAACTTACATAGTCGGCTTCGGTAGGTCAGCCTTTTACAATTGTCAGCTCGGCCTCAATACTTTAGAGATGGCTGTTTTCTTGATTTATTGCTTGGACTAAGGTGCGGAGACGGGTCAACTATATGTGTGGGCTAATCACCTCGGCAACTTCCTAAATGGTGTGGAGAGCAAAGTAGCTAGGCAGATCGGACTAAGGAAAACACAGCTCCTCAACGCTTAGCTCTCTTCAGACAACTCAATAGACCATGTGAGAAAGCCTTCGGGCTCGGGAATGAATGATCAATTCTTGATCCCTATCATTCCCTCCAGGTTGTTTAAGATTTGGGATTAAATTCGGTTTGGCTTCAGGTTACTCATCCTTGGGAGTGTAAGGTTGGCGATCGGCAATATTGAAGGAGTTTAAGACTTCATATCCTTTAGGTAATTCAATCTTATAGGCATTAGGATTGATCTTTTCAAGTATTTTGACAGGTCCATCAGCCTTGAGAGATAACTTGCTCTTCCTTAAGTTTAGGAATTGATCTTTGTTGAGATGTATCTAGATCAAATCACTTGGTTGAAATTCTCTCTTTCTCCATCCTTGGCTTTGCTTCTCGAGCTTAGTTTTAGCCCAACTCAATTGCTCCATAACCTTCTAGTGCATAGCTTTGATGGCTTCGACTCTTTCCATGGCTGGCTAACCATCATCATCAGTCCTCAGCTGGGGTGCATAGTTTAACGAGAGCTTAGGGTTGAACCTATAAGCAACCTTAAATGGAGATATGTTTGTTACGTTGTGGGTGGTTTGATTGTAGGCGAATTTGATGATTGGCAAACATAGATCCCAATCGGCTACGCTTCATCTGACAACAACCCATAGCAAAGTTCATACAGTTCAATTGACAACTTTAGTCTGTCCAGTGGTTTGTAAATGGCAAGACATGCTGTACAATAGCTTAGTTCCCATTTGCCTCCAAAGTATCCTCCAAAAGTGGCTCATAAACTTGGGTTCTTGATCTGAAACAATGGTTCTAGGTACATTGTAAAGCTTGATCACCTCTTGTAAGAAAAGAAAAGAGATAGCCAAAGCATCGTTAGTTTTGGAGCAGGGTACGAAATGTGCCATCTTGCTAAATCAATCTATAACCACCATGATATAGTTCTTCCTTCGAGTCGTCCTCGGCAATCTTAATAGGAAGTCCATACTCAGCTTGGACCATGGTTTGGTTAGGATAGGCAAGGGTAGATAATGTTCTTGCTCAGCTTAACTATTTGCCTTTTGACAGGTCGTACATCATTCTAACATGAATTGTACATCTCTCAACATTCTCGACCAAAAAAATCTTGCTGATAGTATTTCATAGGTTCGACACTGGCCAAAGTGTCTTGTCAATCCCCTTTCATGTGCTTTGCATATGAGTAATTCTCTCATGGAACTAGTTGGGATACATAGCCTCTTTTTCTTGAATAAGTATCCGTCTTCCCTGTGGTAGTCATCCAGTGTCTGTCCTTCCTCACATCAGGCATAGATAGGACTAAAGTGTGGATCTTCAGCATATAGGTTCTTTATGGTTGAAAAACCAAGTAACCTTGTTTGTAGCTTAGTTAGTAGGGTATGTTGTCTTGATAGGGCATTGACCACTACATTGTTCTTCTATTCTTGTATTTTATGACATAGGAAAAACCCTCCATGAACTTAATCCACTTGGCTTGCTTCTAAGATAGCTTTGGTTGGCTCTTTAGGTATCTTAGGGATTTATGATTGGTGTAGATCACAAATTCCTTAGGTAGTAGATAGTGTTGCCATACTGTTAAGGCTCGCATCAAGGAGTAAAACTCCTTATGATAGATAGCATAGTTGAGTGTAGCTCCTTGAAGTTTTTCATTGAAGTAAGCAATAGGCCGGCCTTCTTGCATTAGTACAACACCTATGCCTAGTCCGAAAGCATCACATTCAGCTTTAAACACCTTATCAAAGCTCAATAGAGTTAAGATAGGGGTTGTAGTTAGCTTCTCTTTCACTTTCTCAAAACTCTTCCACTCCTCTCCCCATCTAAATTCAACATTCTTCTTAAAGAGTTTGGTGAGTGGAGCCACAATCATACTGAAATTCTTTACGAACCTGTGATAGAATGATGCCAAGCCATGAAAACTCCTCACGTCGGTGGAACAGGTTAGCTCGAGCCATTCTATGATCACTCTTATTTTCTCATCATTGACTCAGATGCCACCTTCACTTACAACAAAACCCAAGAAGATCACTTCGGAACAGCGAAAGTTGTATTTCTTCAGATTGGCGTAGAGCTGTTTAGCTTAGAGTTTTGCAAACACTTATCGGAGATGCTTTAGGCGTGTCTCTAGGTTGGAACTATACACTAGAATGTCATCAAAATAAACTACGATAAACCTTCCTAAAAATTCTTGGAGCACTTGATTCATAAGGCACATGAATGCGCTCAACACATTGGATGGTCTAAATGGCATTACAAGCCATTCATATAAACCATGTCTCGTATTGAATGTGGTCTTCCACTCAACACCTTCACGCATTTGGATCTGACGGTATCTAGATTTGAGGTCGATCTTGGAGAACACTCTTGCTCTACTTAACTCATCTAGCATGTCATTGAGTCTAAGTATGGGGTACCTACACTTAATGGTGATTCAATTGATTGCTCGGCTATTGACATATATTCTCCAAGAGCCATCCTTCTTCAGCACTAACAAGGTCGGAACAGCATAGGGGCTAGGGGACTCTTGCACATACCCTTTCTTCATAAGGTCGTTTACGTGCCTTTAAACCCTGTTCAAGGATTAGCCTATAGGTAGGCTTGTTCGATAGTGTGGCTCTTAGTTGTAGGTCAATTGCATGCTTGATGCCTCGGGTTAGGGGTAGACCTTTCGATAGCTTTTTTGGAAACAAGTTGGCAAATTCCTCTAGTAGGATTTTTACCTCGACAAGCAACTCCTCCTTGGATCTTAACTCCAGAATTCTTTAAACTAGTAGATAGGTTGGTCTTTCAAGCTCCATCTCTCTCTTCAGTTTAGCTTAGGTCAATACCAAAACCTCCTTCTTCTAGGCTCAATGTAGTTAAGATTGCATGACCTTTACTTATTCGATTATTATAGGACTCAATTTCATCCTTCTTTCTTCATGCATTACAGAGTACGTATTCCTCCTTCCATCATACGTAACTGCTCGATCAAACATCCATGGTCATCTAAGTAAAATGTGGGATGCATTCATGGGCAGTACATCACATAGTACTTCATCTTGGTACTTGCTAATGCAAATCAACACAGATACTTGCTTATTCACTTGTAGGCCCCCCTTATCACTAAGCCAATGAAGCTTGTAAGGTTTTGGGTAGAGTTTGGTTGGCAATTTCAACTACTAGACCATAAATGTAGAGGCTACATTGGTGCAACTCCTACTGTCAACGATTAGCGTGCATAGTGATTCATTTACCTTTCATCTAATATGGAAGAGATTTTCTCTCTATTCATCTTCGGGTATAGGACCGATACTCATTATCCTTCTTAACACTAAAGTGGTCGGCATAAAGTTGCCTTCCTTACTATAGATAACTTCCTCCTCAAATAACTTCATCTGTCTATTTTCCTTTAACTCTTCTACTACCTAATTAGTACTGTCGATCTCAACGGTTGGCTCCTCGCCTCGGATCACCATTGTTCGCCTATTTAGATACTAAGCGGCCATGTGACCAAATCTTTAGCATTTGAAACACTTGATTTCACTCATCTCCCTCCCTGAACTCTAGCCTTTCTCAAACTTCCTTAGGGCTTCATTTTGCTTTACTCAAGTAGTTTGAGTAGGTCGGGTCTTAGTGGCCTTGCTTAGTTCCATTCACACAAGTCTACTCAGAACAGGTCAGTTACTGTTAAGATAATTGATGGATGGTTGGAATCTTCCTATTTGGTGCCTTTCTATCCTCTACGTGGCTTGGATTGCATCATCAAGCATTCTAATATCTAAGGTTTCTAGGACATCCTCAATCTCATACTTCATTCTACCGATGAACCGAGATATAGTTCAATCCTCTGGCTCTATGACTTCACATCAGATCATTAACATTTGGAATTCCTTAATGTAAGCGTCTAAACTCGATCCTCCTTGTCTTAGTTCTTGTAGTATTTTGAAGGTATCTTGCAAATAATAGCTCGGCACAAACCTTGTTCACATGACTCTCTTCATTTCATCCCAACTTCTAATATCTCGTTTTCCTTCCCTTCTTTTGGTCACTTGTAAGTTCTTTCACCACAAGGTGGTATAATCAGTGTACTCCAACACAACAAGTCTAACCTTTACATTATTGGGCACTTTATAGCATTCAAATAGCTTTTCAATCTGGTCTACCTAATCTAGATAGTCCTCAATATCACTACCTCTAGTAAACTTGGAATATGCATTCTTAGTCCTTCAACTCTAGAGGCTTACACATTTCTTTCCTCAGGCTCATAGTATTCCGTTACTTTGTCATCTCCTTTCACTTCCTCCTTAATCTCTTCAAGTGCTAGCTTTCATCTAGCATCCCTACTAATTCCTTAAGCTTGGGGTGGTCTAGTTAGGGCATTAACTTGGCTAAACCAACCATTACCTCATCTTTAGTACTCGCATTCCCTAGTGGGGTTATTTTTAGCTTGCTGCCTGTCTTCTTAGATAATAGTCACTAGGTTAGCTACCAAGTCGATAAACTTATCCAAGCGGTCACCCACTGACTGAGGTATGAAGCTTCTTTCTTGTCTTTGGCCATGTCAAGTACCACTTTTTTGGTTTCCCAAAGTTCCTTAAACACTAGAATATGACATTGTTGGTTACTTCATAATAACAATTACACAACAAATGAATAATTAACCATACTCTGTTTTGCATATCGAAAATAGGGGAAAACAGAGTACAGAACACTCCTCAACTACTAAACTTCAAAGCTAACAATAGAACGGCTATCTTACAAGAGCAGTAACAAACTACTCAAAGAATATAGTAATAGAATCCAGCTTCGAACGTAGCCTGGCTCTAATACCATGATGATATGGATTCGTAGATGAACATACGGATCCAATATCGTGTGTAACCAAAGGGGGTGGGTCTAAGTCGCGAGATGTCTAGAAAAGTAAATGATAGTTGAGGGTTGAGTAGGGATTCTTGTGTACCAATGATGAATATGGTGCACCAATGCCACACTCAAGCTCAAGTCACACTTGATATGACCATAAGTATGGTCAGGGGTCACTCACCACTAATTTACGCTCGAATGGGCTAGGTAAGAGTAACTTAATAGTAAGCAAAAAGGACACTCAGCTTAAGAGAAAGTAAAAAAAATGTTCAATGTATTCTTCTATGTATTGATATTTGGCTATTACATTATGAGGGTATTTATAGTACTTAGTTAAAGTAAGTCCTAAATTACAAAAATGTACATAAATGGATCCTTACTTGCTAAGAAAAGGAGAATAATTTACAGAGAAGGCACGTATTTGTGCCAAAAGAATATTCACTATAAGAAAGGATAGTACGGATGTAAAAAAAGAACAACGCGTATGGGTTTTACTTAGTCTATGATTCTAACAACATTGTGAGCTGAGCAGGGGTAGTCTTCTGATCAGGTATGTTTAGTATCGGCAGTTTGGTGCCCTGATGGCTGGGGTTGGATTAGGGATAACATACATTCAGGTCGGCTTCGGCTAGTCAGCCCTTTACAATTGTCAGCTTAGCCTTGACACTCTAAAGATGGTTGTTTTCCTGATTTGGTGCTTGGACTGGGATATGGGGAAGGGTTGGCTCTATGTGTGGGCTAGTTACCTTGGTAGCTTCTTAGATGGTGTAGAGAGTAAAGTAGCTAAGCAGATCAAATTAGGGAAAACATTGCTCCTCGGTGTTTAACTCTCTTCGGATAGCTCAGCAGACCATGTGGGAAAGCCCTCAAGCTCAAGAGCGAGTGATTGGTCCTTAATCCTTATCACTTCCTGTCCTCCTAGAACATGTAGGTGTTCTTATACCCATTGTATAATACTCTCAAGTCAAATAACAATGGTTAGCCGAGCAAGATGTGTGAAGCATACATAGGAAGAATGTTACATAACACTTCATCCTTCTACCTATCACCAATGGTAATTGGTATTTTAACCTGCTTGGCAATGGGTAAGCCTTCTTTCTCGTTCAGCCAGTGCATCTTATACGGCTTAAGGTGTAGAAGGGTTGATCGTTTCATGGCCTTAACTATCCCTTGCGCTATGACATTGGTACATCTTCCTTCGTTAATGATCAAGCCACATAGCTTGCCATCTACTTAGCAATTCGTATGGAAGAGATTCTCCTTTTGTGCATTCTTGTTAACTATAAGAGTATTGAGAGATTGTCGTACAATAAAATAGTGCTCGATATCGTTCTCAAGTAGTGTTACGGCATCAAGGTCTTCTTAAAACTCTCCTAACATTTGTTTAACTCACATCTCTTCTTCTCCTTCTCTCGTACTCTCTACTTTGAGTTGGGGCTTATCTCCCTTTATAGTCATGACTAGATGGTTCAGACATTAAATAACTACATGCCCATAACCGAGACATTTAAAGCACTTGATCTCTTGGGTCTTCCTTTTTGAGCTTTGACCTTGGTCCCTTTAGACCTTAGTCTCTTTGGCCTTGCCTTTACCTTGGCCCTCTTCAGGTTTGTTCGGCACTTCTCTTTAGCGATTTACTTTGGTACTATTTGTTACTTGGTCATTTCCAGGTCAGCTCGGCATGCCGCTTTTGTTGGGTAATGCTGGTTGGATATTCAGCATTCGATTAATTTGATTCTACCTCTTCCTTTCAACTCTTTATGCTACTCTAATGGTTTCATCTAGAGTTGTAAAACTCTGTAGCTTTACTATATTACCAATCTTAGTTCTTAAGCTAGAAATGAACCGTACTATAGTTCATGTCTCGAGCTCATCAACATCACATCGGATTGTGAGCAATTGAAACTCTTGGACATAGTTGTCTACTAATCTGCTACTTTACCTCAAGTCTTGGAGACGTCGGAAAGCATCTTGCTCATAGTGTTCCTAAATGAGCTTATTTCTCAAGACTCTTTTCATCTCATTCCATGTTTGGATTTCTTGTCTGGCTTTCAGGCGAACATTTTGCAACTTCTTCCACCACATTACCGCATATCTAGAAAATTCCAATATAGCCACTTGAATACGAACAATATCTTCATAGTCATAAAAGTTAAAGATCTTTTCAATTTTTTCTTCCCAATCTAGGCATTCATCAGCATTACTAGATCTATTAAAGCTCGGAATTTGTACTTTGAGATGCTCGGCTCCCCTAGGAGCTTTAAGCTTACGTTTGTCTATCTTAACATATTACTCCTCCTCCTCATACTCCTTAACTTCATCTAACTCAATTCTCCTTCTCACAACTCTGTTGGTACGAAGGGTTAGTACTTGTTGCTCATTCATTTGTCATCTTAGCCTATCTCCCATTTCTTGATCTTATTCAATGACAACTCTCTCTTGTGACCTAATCTCTAAGACCCTTTCTATTAAGACAGCTAGATTGGCCACAATAACGGTGAAGTCTTGTATTTATTCATCAGTAGTATGTGGTGTTTGTTAGGTAACACGACTAGGACCATGAGCATTACTCTCGGCATCGTTAATCTCTCCTTGAATATTAGGATTTGACATTCGCAAAGAAAGCTTTAGAAAATACTCTTTACACAAGAAACTCTTACACCCATAGAAAATACCAAACGAATAGTGAATTGTGAACTAGCTCTATTCTTCCAAATGAAAACATAGTATATCAAATAGTAAACTAGTAGGAACTATCACAACATAGCTTTTGGTTATAACCTTAAACTCTGATACCAGGTTTATATGATGTGCCTAAGAGCTTAATTACCACCAGGACTTATTGTAAGAGATGAGAATCAAATATGTCCTTTGAAGTAACAAAGAAAATAAAATGGAAATGTCAGTAAACTGAATGCAGTAGCTAATGTGAAGCTACTTGGAGGATATGACTTACCTATGAACAAGATATGACTTGGCACTTCACTTAATGTAACATATAAGCTAATTCCAAGGTTCACTCGTCACTAATCTTAAGCTATTCAACAAGACTGGATAAGAGTGTATGAAAATGAATTTAGAGAATAATATCTTGCAAGAACAACTATATTCAAAAGTTTAGTAAGGAATGTATGATATTCTGGCTATAAAGAGAAGGGACTACTTATAGTAAGTCTCTAAGGCAATATTACAATTAAGGAAAATTACAAAAAAGCATATATGAAAAATGATTCATAGTACATACGAATAAGGGTAAATAGGACAAATGACAAAAAGGGACAATAACATAGTTTTAGGTGGAAAGCATAAGCTGCAGCTCATCAATTGTCTCTTATTAAGGAATCTTTGGGTGTAATGGCTAAGTTAGCTCATGACGTGGAGTTAAGTAAGGAATGCCGTAAGTATTAGTGGTAGGTCGAAAGAGAAGTACTTGGCTAGCAAGGCTTATGTCTTGGCACTTGATAGGAAGCTCTCAACACATGAAGGTCCGAGTAGGGCTTGGTATGTAGAACTTGGGTCCTCATCACTTAGCAAGGGAGAAGTTAGCTACAGTACAAAGGTTAAAGTAGAGTAGGGTGTACCTACCCGAAGCTCTTAAGGAGTTCAGCCACCATTTTGCTGTATATTGTTTCTCGTCTTTGGCAGGTTGATGAGAGAGAATTCTACTAGCGAGTAATTGGAGGCCTCTTAGGCGTGTGCAAGTAAGTGGGCTTGAGGTCGGTAATCCATTACATCCTTAGCTCCATCCTCACCCAAGACAATGCTCAGTGCTTCATCCAAATTGCTTGACCCCATGTCACAATCACTATCAAGAAACCATGTATATGGATGATCTCCTTAATTGTATGTCTACACATCAATCCAATCCTTTAAGCACACACAAGCTTCAATAGTTTTTGGATGCATCGAAAGGCATTGGGGATTAAGGAGTCACTTACCCCCCTAAACTGAAAGTTGACTTGGAAGGAACCATTGAAGTTGGAGGTCCTAGAACATCACGAAACACTAGGCAAAGGATTGGCATCATGTGTACCTTACTAGATTACCAAGAGAGAGCATCGTAATCTTCCTCTTTTGTTTCCACCCATTGTTGTACCTCATAAACTAACAACTTTCCGAATTCACTACTAGAATTGCAGGTGTTCCCTAGATCTCTACTACTTCTTACAATTTGTTTGCTTTGCTTGCTAGGTACATGACTGCTAGGCTATGCTAGCTGGGGTGAATTATGTATCCTTTGCCTATGAAAGGTGTACAAAGTTTTGAGCATGATTTGCGATTCTAAATTTAGCGTAGTTACATGATACTCAGCATTCTAAACCCCAACACTCTAATAGAACTCTTCAAGGAGACCATGAGTGGCAAAAAATTTATACCTTAAATCTAACGTAGCATCTCACCACTGATTATCTTCCACTATACACTTGAATCCTATACCACATAATCACTAATTCAATTGCCTTACGATTAAACACAAATTTCTTTAGTGAGAAAGATCTTTTCTTAGTCTTTTGCATAGTGGAAAGGAGACAAATCAACATTGGCCATTTTGTTAATTATTGCTTCCTTTGTTCACTTTCACGAAGGGACAAGCATTTAAGTTATGGCCAACTCATCTAGTTTATTTCTCTCTCCAACGGGTTTAGCCTGGACAATCATGCATTGCATAAGATGAAATCTATCTTTAACCTAGTAGAGGTAAAAAAAAAACAGACTACACTTCCATTGTGATGACAAAACCAATTAGTAGATAAGGTAAGGGAAGCACCATGAACATGTAGGTAGGGGTGAAGGCTAAAGGGGACAACTAGTTGTTGATGATTATGATCTTGTCCCATGGGGTCAAGATCAGGGTACAGGAGGCTAAGGGCGATAAGAATAACAATAGGACCCCGAACTTTTCACCATGGAAGATGATGGGAATTAGCCTCTAACCGTATCCAAGTCGAAACTTATCAATGCTTACCAAGGTCGAGTTATAGCTAGAAGGATGAGGGGAAGGAAAATAAACAATCGACACCAAATTTATCATTAGGTAAAGTGCCGAGAAACCATAAGACCGAGTACTTGAGACCAAAGAACTACTCTGCATGATCTCGAGAGACTAACGCCGACTAATTCTAGAACTCGACAATTATGGGCCAATCTCTCTAGTGTCTCGATTAAGCCACGCGAGATGTTAGGGACTCCTTCCTGAACCTGCACATCTAACCACCGACTCTGTTCGGTTTAGATATTACTCCTTTCAGGACATGCCGAGTGACTGCATGCCAAGTTCTATAAAATGTATAGTTATGTATTCTTGTACATGTTTTCCTTTTATTTTATTTATGGGCTCAATTTTTTAGAATTTAAGACCTTGTACTTTATTTACAATTTTACTACTAGGGTTTAGGACTTAGTATAAATAGTAATTGTTGTAAACACACATCAAGGAGATATAGACATATACAAACAGATAGATATACAGAGTGAAACTTTCCTCTTTCGAGTAAGGTTATACTTAAGTTAGCATTTGTCGGATTATTGAGTGTTGATTAGACTCTTTAATTGTCTCTGCATTCTTATCAATCCTGTTCTTAGATTGTGGTGAACTCCTTCATTTGAGTTAGTTAGTGTGTTGCATCTAACCTTCATTTGAAAACCCGAGCAACACTTAGTGTTTGGGAGTCGTATCGAACTCTATTTCAAGCTTAAACCCCTAATTGTGTTTGTTTCTTGGTGAGTTATATCCATTCACATTTACTATCAAAATCCTTTTTGTTCTTTGTACCCATTTTCCTTGAATACCCATTCCTATTCATTTCTTGATCCACTGCTGTTTCTTTTTGGATTGATCCTTTGATTTCTTATCATCTTGGCATCGGAGATTCGATCCTTATCAGAAGAACTATTTTGTCAATTCAGAATGATGATGACTAACCAACAACAGATGATGGAACCTTCACAAAGATACAAAGAAGCATACAAAGCATTGAAAAACGAGTAACGACTATAAAGAGGGATGTTGCTGATATTCGAGCCGAACAAAATAGGCAACATAATAGGATAGATAAGATGTAGGCTCGACAATAAATGTATTTCGATTGGTGAGGTTTTCAATACCCACTCTTACCCCTTCCACCATGTCTTAGTGGTGATCTAGCATTAGATTTGCCATTCCCACTGTTCGACGAAATTTAGGATTGCTTTTTCCTTTGTGTATGTTTTCTTTTCTTTTCTTTTTTTTTTCCTTTCCTTTTCTTTTTTTTTTTATGTAATAAATAAAGTTATTATTTGCTAATAAAGATTAATTCTAAGTTTGTTAATAGTTAATTGTTTTCCTTAGTCGTTCTTTTATATATGGAGTTATACGTATATAATATAAAATCGGTAAAATCAACGTACCATATCTTATCTGAATATTTACGCATATATATCTACAGTATGTACATACCTATTTGCACATATTTTGTACTCATGTATTTGTTTTTATATATTTATACAAATTTCTCCACATATAATTATGTATACATATGTACGTGTTTATACATACACAAATACATAAGTATATGTTTTTTGGAATTATACATTTCATAAGTATATATTCATATGTGTATTTCTTATAAATTTATCTTTATATAGTTCTAGCAATACACATAAGTGTTTTCATTGAGATATATATATATATATATACATATATATTTCCACATATGTACATAATATTTATACCTATATAAATATGTCTATGTATTATATGTTAATAACCACATATTTCCATGTACATATTCATGCATATATATAATTATATATTCATTGTATACTTTTTTTAATTAATATTTTAACATATAAATTCAAAAATATGCAATGTATATATTTATACGTATGTAAGAATATTTTGAGTAAAAAACTCATACATGTAATTATCATTTTCTGCATTATATTTATTTATTAAATTGCTTAATAATCTCTATAAATTGCCGTATAAATAAATACCAATAGTATAAACCACACGCTCCATATTTGAGATAAAAAAAAATTTAAATAAATAATATCGTGAATAACTACAAATAACCAAAAATAGTAAAAAAGGTATTTTCTATGTTATATTTGGAGCTCAATTATAGACACGCGAGTTCACGTGAATTGGTACACGAATAAAAGGGTGGTACGCAAAGTACAAGCATATGAAATCGAGACACGTGAGCACAATAGGCCCTAAACACAAAAAAGCATGAGTATACAAATTTTGATACGTGGAGCACACAGGCTACTCAATTATCACCCTTACGACCGCCCCACCACCCCGCTGCCACCCCCCACCCACCTAGTATACTGTACGCGGTAATAGAGGTGAATTGGTAAATTGAACTAGCCGTTAGGGTAGGAACTCTTTGGTGCTGGTTTTTAATATTTAAAACCAAGTCTCTCTTATAACCCCTATATAGTCCAACTGTAAAACCCTATGCTGAGGAACCTGATAGACTTCCTTGTTTTTTTTTTTATGGGGCAAAAGATTATTATATGCATGTTTACACTTGAATAATGGTCGACAATACTTGAAACTTACAGTTATAATTTATTTTAGAAAAATAATATTAGTCCAACACATAAAATATTGCTAAGAAGCTAGATTTTGTAACTCCACTTATAACAAGTATAAACATGATAACAAAGTTCTGCATTATTTAAAAGACAACAAAAGATAAACAACGCCGGCACGAATATCCTTATTTTATGTATTAAATTCTAATTATATTTAATAAAGATAGAAAGCAGATGAATATAATGCATCCTAAGTATAGTAAATATATGAAATACAGAGACTCACTAACGTGAAATTAATTTTATATGTAAAATACAAACCTCAGAGTGATCCAAAAGTGGATTTAAACATAGTAGGACCAAATTCGTGAGCTTATTATATATATTAGGTCAAAACAAGTTGATAGGCTTCCTTTTTGAGCGTTCCCATGCCTTTCCTGTATAGCGACATTGGAGTCAAAAAAGGAAAAAGAGATGGTTTCACACGCTTTTGACATATCTAGTGGAAAAAATGCATGATGGGTTTATTAGATCGGTAGTAGAGTGCTTATTTGATAATTGCCTTGTTATGCTTTGGGTGGCAGTAAGCGTTGATAAACCTTTAATAGCTGATCCCAAATTTCGAAATACAAAAATTTTTGCATTAAGAACGCATTATTTGTTTTTTTTTTTTTAATATATAGTTTTTATGGTACTTTCAATTGTATTTGCAACTGGACCATGGTCTAATGAAATCCTAGAATATCCTTTGCCCCATTATCATAGAGCAAGTTGAAAATTATATGCAATTCCAGAACGCCTATCTTGTCACATCTAGTATTCTCCATATTTGGTCCACTATCTATTATGGTTTGTTTCATCATGTAAAGTTTCATTGTATTAAAGTTGGATGGGTTCTAGGGGCCACCTTCCTTTCTACTATCACTTACCGACGAAAGCTAACTATAGATAAGGTTATGTTAGGAGAGAGAGAGCCTTCAATAACGGGAGGAAAATCTGAAAAGAAATAGACTTTCTAACAACAACAACAACAAAAAAGAAAAAAAGAAAAAAAGAAAAGAAAAGAAAAAAGAAATAACCTTAAGATATTAGGTTATGAATCTTATCTTTCAGTTGATTCTTATCTTTTCCAAATTGAGATTTTCTTTCTTTACTTACTTACACTTGTGTTTCAACAGATAATTACAACAGTATTATTTATCAGCTCACTACAACAATATAATCGAAAAGTTCTAAATGTAGCAGATATTGGAGATAATCCAACATTTTCGCTTTTACCAAAAACAAATACACCGAGGCCACACGGCTTTTAAATATTATCTTTAGCTCCTCACTAGCAAAACGATGGATTTTGTATTATCAACAACTCCACATAAGAATGAGCTAGTGATTATACCAATATAAAGCCTAATATATAAACATATATGTGCAATGGATTAGATTTGAACAAATGATAGGTGTATTTACTCTATTATTTAATTATCCAAAAACCCAATATGAATTTTTACCACTGGTTCCTTGTACGAATCAAATGATTTCTCAGTGGATATTTTGGTGAATTTGTAACGATGCCAGTTAAATTAAAGCGAGCATTTCGTATCTTTGTATATTTATTTTTCAATAAAGTATATAATCCATATTAAAAACCATAAATAGTTTCGATTTTAAGTCATTATCGATAGCAAAAGGATACTAAATCTGTGGAAACTTAAAACACCGTCTGAAGGACAACATCATAACTCTTAACTAAATGAAAACATGTAGAACATTAGACAGAAAACATTGCGTAATGTAAGTGTCTAAATTTGTTTAGAGCCAATGCAGTTTGAAAATAATCCAGCAATTCTTTAATCTAATGAAAACGATGAAGACGCCCGGGTTCCACCACTGATTATGCTAAATCTACTGATAAAACTTCCTTGTGACTTTTTGACGGTCATAAATTGGTACTTTTGGGCCTTACACGACAATTCCCATTTCAGATTCTCACAGCTTCTTTTGAATTGCATTATTATTTCGTGGGTCATCGTCATTATATTTAGTGGCTCTATGGCATAAATTATATGTAAAATTCAACGTCGATTTCTGTGATCGCTTGTGCTCCAGATTCCTGCGCAAGTCTGTACAACAAGATGCTAAGTGTTTGGTCCTTGAGATAGCGACGTTCTCTGGGAAATACTGAGGCCATGTTCGCGGGGTTGCTTCCAGGAAAGACGTACTCCCCACTTCCAAACAGACAAGCAGATATGGCCTATGGACATATTTATGAAGTACTTTTGTCTTCAACCGGGTCCCATATTCCTTACATTATTAGTTAAAAAATCAACATGGTTTTCTGCTGTCAATCCTATAAAGGTGATTATTCCGTGCATCATTTGATTGCTAAGCTGATACATATGTATATGGATTTTGGTTAAAGTTTCCACTATTAGAATTTGCACATTATACAAGAATTTACATGCATACTAAAATTTATATGTTTTACCTAAATGCATATGTATATATCGTAATTCTATATACTGATTTCATGTGAAATCGCTGCTACAAGACTTAATAAAGTAATTCCCAATGCTTAGGAAATTATTGCGATGGAAATGAGGGATTTCAATAGTGAATTTGGGAATTAGACGTCCATTTGATTGCAATTTCAAGATAACCCAGCACAAGGAGACACTTTCTTACCAAGGACGTAAAGTACCGTGTCATTATTTTGGATGATAAAGGATTAGTCTACTTTTTCCTATCGAATCGTTTTCATTAAAAATGTCCAAAAAAGATTTTAGTTACTTAGATATTTCTAATAGTAGCAATTTGATTCCTTTAGGATGAAGAATCGTTGATGGACGCAATTACTAATTTCTTAACAATATATACAATCTTTGCACATGAAAAAATGATAATAAGAAACTAATGAAAATAGTGAGAGAATTTGGTATATTATCTTGAAAATGGGACTGGTGGATGCTTAATGACCGAGAAATAGATTCTTTTCATATAAATTTTTTTTTATTTACGTGGATTTTTACTAGAGTCAACTTATGCAAAATCTCGTATATATAACAAAAGATTGCAAGGATTAGAGAGAATGACAAGTTTGGATATAAAAACAAAGAAAAATCAAGTTATTGTTAATATCATTATAATTTAGTCACATAAATATTGATATTTCTATAAAATAAAAAATAAAAAAAACTCTTATATATGTAAAGAATTTCTGAAAATTTTTTTGTCTTTTAAAGGAAAAGGAAAGAAAAAGGATATATTATTTATGTCCTTTTACGAAGAGAAATTGCAACCTTTTACAAGACTGTAGAACGGCATGTGTTTTGACATTTATAATACTGCCTTTGTATTTTTAAGTGGATCAGACTCTTCCAGACTGACATGTCTGTACACCTAAATGCAAAAAGACTATTTGATTGTCGTATAAAAGCTATATTACACGATATCTATCGGTATAATCATCTTACAGTTTCTTCACTATAGTTATGACAATTTATAAATATGGATTGTTAACGTGTACATTGTAATCTATAGTTTTAATAATTCAATTTTTTTTTTTTTTCTTTTTGGGCATAGCACGGGTTTTAATTAATTTAATTTTAAATCTGATATGCTTGATGAACGCAGCCGAAGTACGTTGCTGTTGTATTTTGATATGGCGTTGTTGCTAGCACGTCCGAAGATAATTCATAAAAGGAGGAGGAGAAGAAGAAGAAAAATATACCATGCAAGAGGAGGTGAGATCGTGGAGGATTATTGGTATGATACAACAAAGTTCAAGACAATGTAAATATAGGTGGAGATGAGCATCATAGCATGTAAAAAATTAGTTGATGTCAGTAGAGAGTCACGCCTTCGATCTCCTTAACAACGAATCAGATAGACCTAGTTGATTCGGTTAATCTATCCAAATTCTTATAGGATTAAGTTGGATTTTGTTGCATATCGAAATGCTTTATTTATTTTGTTCTCAACATTCTAGCGATTTTGAAATTGATCGAATTGACTGCAACAACTCTCTTCAGCCAAAAGATTTCACAGTAGCAATCCTCAATAATGCAGCAATCATTCGCTGAACTTTCATCTTTTTCTATGGTTTTCAACTAGTGAAACACATATAAGCATTTACCTTTTTATTTATACGATTAAAGTAAATAAAAACAAAACACAAAGAAAAGCTTCTGATGTCTTGTAAAATATGCTTAACCTACCAGACATGAACCACATTATTGTTGATGCTGATCTCAACCGGAACCCTCTAATCGAAATTAGTCTGTTATGAATAATCCTAAACCAGCATTATTGCTTACCATGAGTGCCCCTTCATCACGGTTTAACTTGATCCGGATTAAAACGAAAGTTTTGGGATTTCAGAGACATTTACAAGTCAGTATGTGGATATTCCACCAGGATTTTTCCAAACTTTCAAGTAAAATTACGAACATTTTCAGTTATTTCACCAAATAGGAGTAATTTTACAAATTTGAATGAATTTATGAATTTTTATGAGATCTTACGAACATTTGAGTACATTTCTTAACTCAAAAGAAAAGTTACTAAATTTAAGCAGTTTTAGAAAAAAAGAAACATAGAAAATTAACAAACACTTTTCTACGTAAAATAGATTGAATCTTCATTCCAAAAAAAAAAAAAAAAAAAAAAAAAAAAAAAAAAAAAAACACTGTTAGGAAATTTTTGTGATATCTCAATTTTTTAGTGTTTTTACAAACTTAAAGGTGGATTACGAACTTCAAGCAATGTTACTAACACGAGCAAAATCAAAATAAAATAAGTAAATTTATGAGCTAAAAAAACTTTTACAACAAGTACGAAGATTTTACGAGGAAAAGAATATTCTTAAGTGAACTTTCATGTGAAAGTACAAAACATAATGCAAATTTACAAACATATAATCCTGTTACAAACTTATGTGGAATGACAAAGTATAAAGTAAAATCATGGACTTATGGAATTTTATTAGATTTCTACGAATATGTGGCCTTCCACAAATTTTCGAGTAGATTAGACAGTGTACCAGGAGTTATGAAAGTTTAAGGCATTTCATGAACTAATGAGAAGTTATGAAATTTTAAGAGCTTTCAGGGAAATTAAACACAAACATCTTGAATAGATTTATGAATATTTGAATCGTGACAAATATTAAGATAATTTATGATTTTTTAAGCTTTGTTATGGACTCTAATGAACTCAGAAGATATTTTATGTTTTATTTAGTAAAATTGAAAAATTTTGAACCTTAAGTTATTTTTCGAAACTATGTTGGGACATTGTCTTTGTTATTTTTATCGCATTTAAAAAAAAAAACTAATAAATAGAATAGTTTTACAAAATAATAACCAAATACACAATTTTTAAAGTAAAATCATAAATGTATAAGATAAAATTACAAACATTTTTATTTAAAAAATTTAAAATATACAAAAAACCAAGAAAATAGAAATAAAAATGCAAACAATGAGAATAGATATAGTGACAAAAGAAAAAAATATTACGTAACCCCATAAGATAGTGAGTAGACACTTAGTAATAATAGTATATGTTGCTTATGTGTGCATGTATATATGTGTGTATATTATTTTTTAATTTCGACAATAGTGGGTATAGAGAGTTATATAAAAAAAAAAACAAAAAAAAAACTATTTTTTAGCCATCCTAAGGCTAGGTTGCTTGGGGATGGCCAACTATGACTGAGAGGAGCCATGAACTTACCCCACGAAGTGGTGCTTAATCCCTCACTAACTTTGGGGTGGTTAGGAATTTTGTTTTTTTAAACTATTTTCTTGACTTTTGTTAATTTTTCTTTTTTCTTCTTATTTTCACACAAAACATTTTTCTATAATTAATGTCGTGCAGGGAAAAAAAAAAGGGGAAAGAAAATGGGAAGTTCCATGCATGGGATTTTAAAATGTTTGTGGGATTTTTAGTAGGTTGAAACATGTGATTTCAAAAAGCTCTTCAAATTATAAGTATGATTTCTACCATGAACCGTATTTTATGATCAAAGTAAAAAGATGGTTTATGAGTACAACATTTATTTACATTTATTTCCATGATCACAACATCAATAACGTAAAATTTATTAAATGAAGCAAGTATGCAGATGATTGAATGTTAACAAAACTTACTTCTTCACCTGGGTAGGTGATTGGTGAAGAAGTATAAATATAACTGCCTCCCTGTATGATTACACTACAATTCTTATCTCTTGTCCCAGCATAGGTGTATGGAAAACATTCTTCCTTTGGTCATTCTCTTCCTTAACATATCCGAATAAGCCTCTCTTCAAAGCTAAGGATTCGCCTTCCTCTTATAGGTTTTCGTCCTCTTCTACTTCCTTTGTTTGTTTCTGGGTCTTATAGGGTTTTTTCTTTATCACTCTCCACTCCACCACTAAGTTCAGAAGCGATCATCACTTTCCCATTACCATATTGTGATGCAATGTGCTCAAATCTTTGGCACTTGAAGAGTTTGATCTCTCTCATCCTTATTATGCTCCATAGGCGGTGGTTTTGATGTGTTCATCTTATGCGCACCTATTCTCCGGCCTACTCTCAATGATCGATAATTCATTGGTTTTAGGTTTATGGTGTCGAGGTTTTAGGGCGCTGTATAGGTTTTATGACATTGGGTTGGGATCACACTCTTTTGCTTTGCCTCTTTTCCTTAAGGGACAATTTGATAATGTCTTCTAAAGTAGGGTAAAGTTCTAAATTAATTGTATTGACCATATTCTTGTATAAACTTCTTAACAAGTCAGCAATGGTTTTCTTATCTAGTTCCCTAATTTCACGCCTAATCAATAAACTCTCGAACTTAAGGCTTGTAATTTATTAAATAGGTCTTGCCTATAATGATTTGGTACAAATCTCTTAGATATCGGGCGATTTAAGAGTCTTAAGTTCTTATTTCCACTTCCCCTTCTCTATGCCTTCGATTTCTAAGGTTCCCCTACTTTAAAATGGCATGGTCTATGATTTTTAAGAATGCTAGTCTAACTTTGCTGAGCTCATCTGATAAGGGAATTAACTTGCTTTCACACCATATAGATGTGCTCAGAAATTAATCAATATATGTTTTTGGATCGTAAGGTTTACAATGATAAAAGTTGATATTTTTAGTATATTAAGGTTTTTACGTTTGAGAAATAATAGAACATTAAAGGATATGGTTGAAATGCCTTGGGGATTTTGCCTTTATGGTCTAGAATGCCGCAAAGAAGTTGCTGATTGGGATTGATTATGGGAATCAATCGTTCTACTATTAGAGTAAGATGATCAATTCATTTTAAAATGGTAGTATAGATACTATTTTAGGATGTATTTGATTGTTTTGATTCGAATTAACGCCATTGAAACTTTCACGCAACTTAATGATACTCAAAAACTCAACACAGTTAGACAATTAACAGATACAACTCTTAGAGTAGATTGCTGCAAATTTTAGACAATACTAAAAAAATAGATACTAAAGACTGAAATTTGTACATGCAACAGATGAAAGCAACCTCATGACTACCCCTATGACGTATCGACAGCCTTCCCTGCCCATCTCCACAGCTTCCCTAGGTGGACAGTCATTTTAGCAACCATAGCTCGATAGCCAATCTATCCCCCGCCAACTCTGTACTACTACAGGACGATGATTTTTACGACTAGCTCCCAACATGTGTCACATTATGCAAATCCATGTCCAGATCATGCTTCCAGACCAACTTCATGTATTTGTCTATGTTTTTCATGATCCCATTGTCTATTATTATCTGTTCTACATGGTGTAACATGGACATGCGTCTGTTTAATTAGACTAGCTATTTTGTAATTTCTCGACAAATTTTAAGTAATAATAAATTAATTTTAGCAATTTATATATTATTACTTATCATTATTTTATTTATATATTAATTTTGAAAAATAAAGTTGCAAATTAAAAAAAATAAAAAATATATATATATTTAAGTTTTGTATTTTATAAATTTTTTCTAAAACAAATTAACCAATAAAATTTCGCCGGTTAATAGAAGTGAAACGTGGCTTGCCACATGTTAAATGGCCAAATCTCGCTACTTGGCCACTTGGGCTTACGACGTAACAAGCAGCAAAGTTTTACTGCTTAGTTCGCCCTTTCAAGACGAA
>JAMXBB010000010.1:25055738-25076289 GCA_024138015.1 Lumnitzera littorea | reverse complement strand
GGGGTGGGGGTGGGGTGGTGGGCCGCGGGAGCGCGGGGCGGGGCTTGGGAAGCTAACCGGTATACTATTTTTCCTGTTAAGCGCTCAAGCAATAATTTGTTTTGTCTTTTTCGGAAAAATAATTTTGTCGGATAGTTTCAAACTTTTCGTGGTATTTTTAATATACAAAACAACATCTAAAATGTATAAATCGAGGAAATCGATGGTAACATCAGTGACGCTACCCAAGCAGTCATTTTTACTGTATAAATTGAGCGAATATGATGAAACCTCGGGCTGAGGACAAGATTCTTTATTGGAGAAATAACTCACAACCAGCCAAGGGATACGTTGATAAGCCCAAGCTTTTGTTGCTGAAATTCATGGTAATGAGATTTTTTAAACTATGCCAAAAAGTGATCACGATGGGGACAAGCAATGAAAAAGCATGTGGATTTTAGGGAATCCGCACAATATCATATTGTAAGTACTCAAACACCTTCAAGAAGACGCATTGTTTTATGTTGTTGTAAAGCCGAACAAAGGGAGGATAAATTGGTCACTTCATGAGATTTTTACGTACATATCATATATATGCATGCCTTCATAAAGTCACTTTCGTCTTTTGGCCCCGTGAAAAAGAATCTTTCAATAGAGACTGAAACATCACTCAATCTTGGTACGAGCTGCTTGATGCTGTATGTCCTGTGTTCTATACTCTTCTGTACAAGTAACCTATGGAGGAAGTGAAAACTCAAAGTGGATTTTGTTTAATTATGGTATAATCAATGTTTTCTATATATATTCTAATGTTGTCTTTAATCAGCACATGTTAATGGTTTTGGCTTTGCTAAATAGTCATGTCTGCTCCGTGATGAAGCTAAATCGTCCATAGTTTTGATATGGACTATACAAATGAATGGTGGGTGTATAGGTCGGAGTTAATAGTCCGGTTAGCATAGATACTATGCTTTTATAGGAATAGTGTTGGTTTCATCTTTCTCCCTATTGTGATCATTAAAAGAAAAAACTACAAATATTTTGTTTATAAGATGTCAATAATAATTTTTTTTTTCAACTAGCTATTATATTACAAATATTGAGATAAGGAAAAGTCAAACCTAATTTATTCTTTGAGAGATCAATGTTCATATTATTTGAATAAAATAATTTTGACATATAAATAATGATTCAACATGAATATTATGATTAATCATTTTTATCCCATCAAGCCCACGTAAAATCCCATGAAATAAGTGCTGTTTCATTTTTTTCCCTAGAAAGTAATAGACCAAACTTTATAATAGCATATCGATTATCATATCGTCGTCAGATTTCGATTGCATTCGATTTTCACAATTCGCTCAATGCAATTAACTTTGGATAGTTAAAAAAGAAAAAAAAAAAAAAAAGTAAAAAACAAAAGAAAGCTTGTTAGTTAATCAAGATATATGGGGGTGTGGTCATTAACCGTCGTGCTTATTTTAACAAGAGAAAAGAAAAGAAAAAAACATTTGCCATATACGGAATTCACAATTGCATAAGTTTGGCAAAATTAACATTATAAGGTAGGATCTAAATGTGATTGGGTTGCTCTTTGACAACTGTTTATAACAATTTATGAGTCTAACTTGCTCTATATAGCCTTTTGAAAATGAAAAATTCAATTTTTTCCTCCTCATTAAGACTGTAGAGGAAAAAAACACTTGAATTAGGGAGGATAAATAAGCTAGCACGAGCATGATTGGACCTATTGCATGGGTAGTTTACGTATGAGCATGCAAGAAAATTAAAAGGCATGAGTACGAGTGAACTTAAGCCTTAGCACGTGAGCAAGGACATGCCAAGCACGATAAGGTTGATGGGCTACCCAAGCATAAGTACAAAAGCATATAGATAGTACATTGTGACGTTTTTTTTCCTTAGAATATGTAAATAAAAATGATATTTTAAGTATTTTTAATTTAATAATGTATTTGATGTATTAATTTATTTATTTAATACATTAATCAGTTGATTTTTATTATTGGAATTGTACTAGTAAGTGTAACTTGTATGTAATTTTAAATTTTAAATATTATATTAAATCAACAACCAAATGTATTTGATGTAATAATTTATTTGTTTAATAAGTTGCTTTTTCTTATTGGAATTATATTATATCAATAAGTATAACATGTATGTAATTTTTAACTTTAAATATTATATTAAATAAACAAAAAAAAACATGATAATTATTGTAATTTCTTTATATTATTTCATTTAACTAATCTACTTGTTTTAATTTAAATAAGCAAGTTAAGCTTGAGTAAAGATATAAATGAATGGTTTAATAAATTAATACACTTAATTTATTTAGGTAGATCTATTTTAAAATAAATTTTGAATTAATTAAGTCCTTTAAGCGACACTATGGTCTCAAATCAAACTAGCTAAATATTATATGAAATTGGATCATCGGATCAAATGAACATAAATTACATGAACCTAACTTAAAGTGAGTACACTTAGACTTGTATAAGTTCATTAGATGGACCTATAGTTAAAACACAACCTTGAAGCAGAGAGATAGAGACTTAATATGATAAATAAATGGACATAAATACAAATTTAATTGTTAGGAGATGAAGATTAAATTTAAGGAACTACAAATGAGCTAATCTGTTAAAGAATCAATATATTAAAACGTTGCATCCATCACTATGCTTCAATGAATACCCTACTTGTTCACCTCAGAGTTTAACATATCTTCATGTTGAATCTAATAACCAATACCTTTACCTATAGGAAACAATGTAATTAATCCTTCAATGTACTATTGTACGTTGAGATAGGTGTTTAAATTATATTTAAAACATATTAATTTAATACTAGGTAATTAAGCCGATATACCTAAAATTTGAAACCTCCAGTAATATATATATACAGTAAGCTAGCAAAACTAATATTTATCATAGAATGGAATGAAAATGTGTTCCAATGATTGTCATCATCATCATCAATCCGTCACATCTCTTCTCCCCTTTCCATCGCTTGGAATGACTATGTGGCTTCATCATCTTCCTTATGGCCAAAAATTGATTCCACACCCCCTTGTCTCCTCCTCTAAACATCTCTCCAGTCCTTAAGGTACACAGTGACTTCGTCGGTTTCAACTTTAAGTCAAAGCCAATGAAGGCTAAGTACTCACCCATTTAAGCTAAAAGCCGATTCAGATGACACTATCAAAGCTGGAGCCCTTCCAAACATCCCTTACAACAATTGATAAAATATGTATCATGTGCGATTTTGTTGCCTACCACTTAAAGACATCCACATCAGCCTCATCTTCTCATAGGTGTTGGACCTGGTAAATAAGTAGTTTATTGAAAGTTTCACTAGTAGTGTAACTAATAGTCCTCAAACTCCGATTTATTTGGGCGATTTGCCTGCTCCTCTTTATAGTTGTAGCATGTGAATTACTATTCTGATTGTTGGATCAAGATGGTTAAGACAAAGGCTGTGTTCTATGCTTATGATGGAGGAACAGGGGTTTAAACACGCTCTCAACTTCCATTTTAAGCCTTATAACTTTAGTCGTAGCATCTTTTACATTGACATTTCAATAAAATTCCTCTAGTAAATTATAAGTACTGTAGAACTTATAGCGTAGATTCAGCATTGTGGCAACATAAAACAAGAGAGGAAAGGGGCAAAAGTACCTAAGAAATTTTGCCTTTATCGCCATAACAATAGGAAAGAGCGATAGCTCATCTGTAAAGCTTGTCAACATATAAACAATATTGATAAGATTCGAGGGTACAACTTTGCTAATAAGATAATAGTAGCTAGATAGAATCATCGTTGGTTGGACGAAGGTACTTAGCAACTCGCTTAAGCTGCATGTTTTCTTCCAATTCATCATACGAATTTGGCTAAGCTTAGGCTCTTAGCTTACTATTCGATGAATATAGGAGTTGTAGAATGTGGTCAAAGCCTCCTAAACTTATAGTACCAATTAATAAAGTGTTTTAAGTATAAAATATTACCATAAGGTAAGAACAAATTCTATCTTTAAATAAACATTAGATCCCATGAATGTAATAGTAATTTTAAGTAATGCAAATTGTGAACCTTGAACAATTTTTCTAACATCTTGTGTGTGGAATTCTATCGTATGATGATGTTGTATGGTAGGATGAATAACTCATGGTTTTTATTCGATAATAATTAGTATACTCTAAGTGTTTCTGTTTGATATGACAAATACAATTTGTTGCAAACTGAATCTTGATAAGGTGATTTGCTATCCTATAAGCGTTCATGTCATCTTGCATTGCAAGATTTAGAATGTGACATATGTAATAAATCTAGAAAAGCTTCTCTTCATAAATCAAGTTTAGTTGCTGTTTCAACGGTCATATTGTTTCTATGTTTGCAGATGCATTATCAAAGGCGATATTGAATGGCATATGAATTTCATAGGTTCGAATGGTATCTAAGATATTGGACATGATTGTCAGATTCGTGTAAGATTTTGAAAATAGCATAAATGCAATGATTCTCTTCTACACTACCCAATTTTCATCAATCCAATATGCCATGATACATATATAATTATCGTTAATGTCGATAAGTGGTGACTTCCATATGTCCGATGTAAAAGAGATGTTGTACAAAAAACAAAGGTAGTAAGAACAACAAGAATACTCTAATAACAATAAATCAAATAATTTTGAGGGAAAGATTTGAATTCATGTTACTCGGATTTGAGACTATATAGCTACACCTTTAACTATTCGCATTTACACAGGAACAATTTAATCATTTCATTTTGCAAGGTTTGCCACCTTACTTGCTTATATTCTAGTTGCAATAAGCTTGATTCCCATTCTCTAAAGTCTTCATGGTTCATTGCATTGAACAATATACTAACAATTGCCATCATCTAAATAAGAGTTTCTCGTACCTCCTCTTGGTTATATACAATCGGTATGTCACTTTTCTCAATAGCTGACGAAGTTTCTATTAATCTAGCATTTGGGACTCTCACCAGTGGTTTGTTTTTCTTTTTATGCATCTTCAAATGTCAAGTAAGGTGACCTGTTCCTAACTTGGACTTTCCGGATAAAGTTTTGTTACTTGTCATACACCTAATAACATCTTCTCTAGCTATAATAATGAAATAATTCCAAACATCACTTGTCTGCCTCCGTCTTTCGAAGGAACCCTCGGCTACGGTAGAACCACTATTGCTTAGTGATCTCCCATTTGATTAGGTCTATGAGGAGTCTTTCGTAAAGTCCTCCTAACCATAACGAGACAAATATAATTACAATATGTTTGTTTTCTTAATTTACAAATGATATATATACCAACTAAAGATGTATATTCACTTTTACTAATGTTAGACATTTCTAGAAGACACATACCGCATTGAAATCCTCATAGTCATCCGTATTCCCGCTAGCCATAGAAGGTAGTCGTTACATTATGGGTGAAGGGACATCCCTAACTAGGTTAGCATGGGGAATAGCAAGAGCGGTAGTAGGTAAATACCCTGAGATTGGTTGTTCGATTGTATTCAACAAATGTGTATACCCTTGATCAGGATTCCCTTGATTAAAAATCCATGAATTGTCATATTTATTAATTAACAACAAGTTGTCATAAGGATTTCTACTTCCTTGCATTTTTAAACGTATGTAAACAAAGACAAGAGTTTAAAGAGAGAAGATTGGAGAGGTTAAATTATTTGAGAAACTTCGAAATCAAATAGAGGGAATGTTGGGTTGAAATTAGTCAATGAGGTAGTGTAACACTATATTATAGGCCAAAAGAATGAGGGAGGTTGATGTAAGGACATTGTCCTAACATCTCCATGAAAGTCTTCTAACCAGAGGCCAATGTAAGGATGTTAGGCCAACATCCCTACGTTAACCTTTAGCCCAAAAATTTTTCCTTAAGCAAGGGAGCAACTTGGGCACGTTCCATAGAATGTTGCTAACTTACACAAGACAAGAAACTTAAAATCTAAATATTAAGCTATAAGTAAGCACAATCATAACTACCAATATGTATTTATTTTTCTGATATTTGTCTACTGAATTCTATTTCTCTAGCAAATCAACTTAGTTAACTACCTTAGGCTGGTCGTATCTATATCCTTATTATTCGACAATCCCATGACAGACAAATCATTTCGTTCTTGCACTATTGTCAATTTTTCTCCTCTAGCTTATTGCAATTACAAATGTTAAGAAAAGTGACCTGTGCCTATACTAGGCTTGTTGGTCAAATGCACGTTACACATGAGACATTTTACAACTTCTTGCCCTTATATTTCGACTAAGAATTTCCTAATGCTGCTTTTTTTTTTTTTTTTCTGATGTTCAGACATGGAAAAATGCAAAAAGCTAATTAGTTAGTGGTATTAAATTGAAGCTTTAAATAAGCATAAACCGTAATCTGTATAGATTTGCATGCACATGTTGGACAAAAAACATGAGAATGAGAGAGAGTAGTCTCACTACATGACTATGTCAAATGCAAATGGATATAGAGAAATAGTATTTGTTAATTGGCAATGCAGGTTGAGGAGCGATCATTTATAGGATTAGCCTCACTATAGATTGTCCTTTAATTAGACCTTAACATATCCACGTTAAACTCAACGTGGACATGTGACAGCCTAAACATTAGGCTAACGTACCTATGTTGCAAACAACAAGCTCATGTTGGCATAATTTTTTTCTTTTTTCTTTTTACCATTAGGGCACAACATCCTAATGTTGATCATAACGTAAGATGGTGTAGCCCTAGTGGCCTTTTTTCAATTATTGGGGCCATGTCTTGATGTTGTACCCAACGTTAGGACATTGTAGCCTCAACAGTCCCTTTTTTTTCATTTTTTACCAATGGGGCTATAATGTCCCAATGTTGTGGATAATGGGCTACAACATCTTGTTTACTCATAAAAGTTGGTCCCATATAAGATATCAAGAGCAAAGGTAGGGTGAATTGATATCTTTAGAAAATTTTTAAAACATTTTTGATGTAAATCAAAATTATTCATCTTAATAACTTAATTTGGTGAATAGTGATACTTTAATAATTTAATTATACTAATAACATAAATAAATAACTTAAAGTAAAGGAGATAGAGAAGAGAATATCAGGCTCATGATTTATAGAGCTTCAACTTACTTCTCTTTTCTAGCTCTACTATTGGGGACTTGATTTTCTTTACCGATATTGTTTTACTTGATCTACTATATAAAAACAAGTCAAGAGAAGTTTACAAATATTTGCAACACTTAACCTTCATAATTCTCTACTCTACCTATCTATCCTCTTTACAATCTAGGCTAATTATAGATCTACATAGTATAATTAAACTTTTCTTATTCAACTCTCAAGTAATAAATAATGTTTACAAAACATAATTGAGAACACCAATATAAATCTCAAATAATTTAGCACGAAAATAGAATTGGAGATTGTTGTAAATGCAGCTTCAGTTCAAATCTTGAAATAAATCTCTAAGAAGTGTTTTGTGCTTTTTTAGATAGTAGACAATAATCATGATCGAAATGAAAGGTATGTATTTTTTCTTCTCAAAATCATACTCAATATTGTGAAATGTCTCTTCTTTTATACTAGAGTCTTCCAATGGCTAAAATGTTAATGTTTATCTTTACCTTATATTTATCCAATCCTAACGTCTAAAAAAGGTAATCCATAGATATTGAGAGAAAATCTTGGATTTTGAATTTTAATCGAATCTTATCTCGGTCAAATCACCTTTATTAGATATACCTTGATCAACAATTCCAGATAACCTTGATTTTTGAATTTAACATCTAATAAAATTTGAAATCATCCTTATCCTTATCCAATCATAGATATTTTGTTTAATTAATTTCAAAAATTAATTCTCTTAAAAATAATCCCCATGAATCTTAATTCCAACTTAAGTGAAATTAGATTAAGTTTATTTCCCTAATACATCCAATTTAGTGAAGCTAGGCCTTAATTAATTTGAAACTGATGTCGTGTTATTTTTTCAAAATTACTCTTCTAAATTAACTATCTAAATAACCTTCTGAAGATGTCTCTATTTACTTATCTTTAAAGTCTCTCAATAATTTTCTGAAATGCTATACTGACCTTTCTTATATAAGCTTCTAAAACATTCTCTAAATACTTTCTAAACTTGTTTCATTTTTAAGTGATTTAGACCTTTTGAATAGTCTCTGAACAAACTTAATTTATAATTTAAAAAATATGAAGAACTGTCTGAATACATGCACACTTGTTAATACATTAGCATTCTTTTTCTTTTTTTTTTTGTTATGATCAAAATTTATGAGAGATATATAACATTCTCCTCCTTTTTGATGATAACAAAACACTTATATATGACAATTCAATGCCTAATATATAAACAGCAAGAAAGAAACATTATTTAAAAATAATGATATAATATGTAAATTGCTGTGCTATCATGTTTTCTTGTTTGTGTTTAATACTTAATTGTTTTTTGCCTTTCTCCCACTTTTTGTTATCATCAGAGGCTATTTAATAATGCCCCCTTAGTATATATAATCGGGCAACATATGCAGAAACTGAAATGGATTCCATTGATAAAGGAAGAAGAACATAGCATAGTCCATAGATGAACTTGACATCAAAACAAAAATCAAAACACTAAATCATAATAAGAGTTTAACTTGAAAAAAAATTATCAGAACATAAAAGATAAAACACTTGAACAAGCAAATTATTTTTGAACTCTCTTAGTTTTCTTCTTAGCACAAAGTTTCATCCTACTAAAGTAAGTAGTAGCTGTCTTGCTAAGAGAAAGCTTAACTTCAAGTGGTTACGGTACACTTAAAGTTGGTTTAGTGTCTTTTATAGGATTTAGAGTGGATTGAGCTTGACTTGATGCATTACCTTCCTTATTGAATCCAATAGAAAGAGTTTTTGTGTTTCCTTCGGCAGTAGTCTATCCTTCTGAGTTAAGAACAAGAGTTGCAATTGGAGGTGTTGGAGTGTTAGTAGGAGGATCCTTAAGTTCTAAAGATTGAGGGGAGATAACTAGAGTTTTATCAAAATCTTGAACTAGTAGCTGATCAATTTGATTAGCTTGCTGTGGTGTAGTACTAGGAGAATGATGTTCAGGTGCTAGGGTTTGAGTATTTGGTTTAAGAGCAAGTAGTTCAAATAGTGGATCGACAGGTTGAGTCTCTTCGTTAGCTTTAGACTCAAATACTATTTCTTTGATCCAAATTTTGAATAGGTCCTTCATTCTTGAAATTTGATCCTTCATAACCTTCCCAAGTACTTTCTTGATTCTCTCAAAAATTTGGTCAACAAATACAGAACTTTCACCTTATTTGTAAGGAGGAAGTTGTAATTATGTACTCTATAAATCACTATTTGAAAGTGATTCAAAACAATTCTTTTGGTTCACTTCTTAAACTGGTTCTCTTAAGGGATTGTCTAAAAGTTCTAGGGTTTTGGTTTTTTCAAATGGTTTTTGTTGAGATTTGGTAGGTTGTTATTCTAGTAGGTTGGTGATGTTAGTCTCTTGTTCAGTGAGATCAACTGGGTTATTTGGATTGCTTGGGATCATGGTTTTTGGTCTTTGAGCGGTAATGCATAAAGATTTTCTAGGCGACATGTTTTTAAGAGAGAAATAATAGTGAGGAGATGAAGAGTCTAAAAGAATGAGAGGAAGAAGCAAGAAGAGTAGTCTTATACATGGAAAAGAAACAGTAGTTAAATCTTGTGGTCCTTATCCTACATGCATAGGCTTATTAAATGGACCCACTTTTAAGATATTTTAGGACCTACTACTTGCACTTTTCATGTGCACTACGTACATTTAGATGAAAAACAATTACACACACATTTAGACTTTGAAGCTTAGAAAAAAAAAATGCTCTATCTATACATGTCCAAATTTTAAACTAAAGGGGAAATAATTAAATATTCTCTATGCTAAAAAAAGGGTTACACATGCCAATTTCATTACTGCTAAATTCAAATCTTAATTTATCCAAAGGTTTTGTAAATATATCTGCAAATTGATATTTAGTTTGAACAAATTTAACACTCACATCATTATTTGCAATATGGTCACGAATAAAATGATGTCTTATTTGTATGTGTTTTGACATTGAGTGATGAACTAGATTTCTTGTTAAATTAATAGCATTGGTATTATCATGTTTTATGGTTATATTTTTATAATTTATCCCATAGTCACTCAATTGTTGTTTTAAGCAAAGAATTTGTTTATAGTAATTCCCCAATAGAAACATATTTAGCTTTTGTAGTTAAAAGGGCAATAGAGTTTTGTTTCTTGGAAGATCAAGAAAGAAACTAGCTTGTGCCTTAAGAACTGACAAGCATTTGAAGTACTCTTTCTATCCATTTTGCAAACTGCATAATCAATATTTGAATATCCTATGAGATAAAAATTTTGACTCTTAAGACACTAAATTCTTAATTTTGCAATGCTTTTTATATATTTAAAGATATTTTTAACTACAGTTAAGTGTGTTTTTATTGGTGAACTTTGATATCATTTTCCATGGACCTTTTTACCATTACTTATGATATCAAGCTTTGTTGAGGTACTCATAGGAATTGAAAACTCGTTAGGATTCTCAAAACTAAATTTCTTCAGTATTTGTTTGGTGTACTTTTTTGGCGAATAAAAACTCCATTCTATATTTGTTTGATTTGTAACCCTAAGAAAAAGTTTAATTCTCTCATAAGTGACATCTCAAATTTAACCTGCATCAAGCTTGAAAACTTTTGATAATATTTTTCATTAGTTGTATAAAAAACAATGTTATCAACATAAATTTATATAATTAACATATCTTTTCCATAATGTTTCATAAATAGTGTAGTGTCAACTTTTCCTCTTTGAAAATCATTCTTAATTAAAAATTGACTCAATCTCTTGTACTAAGCACGAGGAGCCTGTTTAAGACCATACAATACCTTTTTCAAGTTATAGATACGATCTAATTTGAAGGGATCTTCAAATCCAAAGGGTTGCTATCGAGCCTGATTTTTTATTTTCTATTTAAAATTAATTTCCCCATTTCTTGATTAATATTAAACCCTAACCCGTTTAATGTTAATCCTCGACTAAAGAAATTGAGAAATTCCAATTTTTTTATTGAAAATAATTTTTGGAATCGCTACCCGACCGAAGTCGGGAAAAGAAAAAAAAACCGTAATCAATTAGGTGGATTGATTACAATTTGGCTATCAGTCTTTGATTTCAATTTTAAATGAAGAACCAAAGGGTTCCAAGTCTTGGGGCTAACCTATTAAACTCTAACGGGTACTACTATTTATTTATCGAAATTAGGATTATTTTTCTAATTATAATATTTAAAAATAAATAAATAAAAAAAATCAAAAGAAAAAAAAAAAGAACTTGAGTTTCTACATATTTTATCGTCGCCCCAAAGGTGCTTACGTACCTGCTAGCCGGAATCAAACGATCGTAGTTCTTTCAAAAAAATCTTTAGTGTGTTGATTGATTTTAATTTTGAAAATCGACCGAATTCACGTTATTATCAATTTAATTTTTCAAAGAAAACTTTAAAAAAGCCCTAATTCACTAAGTCTTTTATTCTTATTTTATAAAAACTCTCTAAAAGTCCTATTTTTTAAAACGGGATTTCTATTTTTTATTTTTATTTATTTACAAAATAAATTTTTTTAAGTGAGAAAATCCTAAAGTCATAATGCTAAAAATATACCTAAGCATATAAATACATACACATATATCTATTTACCTATCATGTCATAAACTTAACTAAATAACTAATGAAATTACAATAATAAATAAAGAGACAAATAAATAAATAAAATAAAATAATTAAAACCGAACTTGACTTGGGCTGATCGATGAAGTGTTGGTGTTGATTCGTTGAGCGTGAAGACGTGACGGTCAATGCTGAATCATGTGTTATGATGTTGTTGTACAGAACGTATTGCTGTTCGCTTGGTGTTGCTGCTACTCGTCTGGTGTCGCTGCTGTCCGTCTGGTGTCGCTGTTCTATTCGCTAATGTCCACTGTGCTACTATTCTGTTCGCTGATATCCGCTACGTTGCTGTTTTCGCTGTTGTCCGCCGTGCTGCTGTTCTGTTTGCTGATGTCTGCTGTGCTGCTATTTTTGTTGTCATCCACTCTGTCACGCCCCGAAGCGGCAGAGTCGTAACAGCCCCCGCCGTGTAAACCATCCTAAGACAGAAGTTGGCCTTACAACCGCTATCTTAGACCTGATCTACACAAGGCGTCCACGACTAACCCGCTTTGAAGTAGACAATTTGTAATTTAAACAATTCATTTACCTAAGAAAGTGAGAAAAGTTATATATAATCACTATAATTCAGTTATTACATTAATCAGAAATGAAAAGTAAAATATGTGTTGATTCTTCAATGTTTTTTTCCTCACTCCCCAGGATCCAGCAGTTGCTAGCTTCAGAGTAGTTGTTGCCGCTTCTTAGCCAGCACCTGCACGACGTCTATAGGGATGTGAGCAACCACAGCTCAGTCAGTTAGGACGGAGGACTTAAAACTATACCATAAACACAACAAGGTTTTCAATCACTTACTAGGTGCAATGCATGTGCAAGCAAATGCCATCGCACGACGTTGTTCGGCCCGTCGTGAAATTAGAGAAATTGCGCCCGCTCTAATCCGGGTTGAGGAGTTGCCGTTAATGCAACAGCTCACAACTAAACCCAGCCTTGTGTAATGGAGACCTTGCTCCTCCCGCGACTACCTTCGAACCACTGCCTTCACCGTCGCCGCGACCTCCTCTCCTGTCACTTAGTTCGACTGAGGATGAAGAAGGGACCATTTTGCAATCCTGCGCTATCCCTTCCGAAGGGGTCGGTATTTGGCCGGAGAGTCCTAAATCCCCTAACGGGTTGCCATGCATGTTTGATTATGATTAGTGGTCGTATATTTGATTAAGTCCAATTTAGGGTGATCAATCATTACATACAATTCATACAACATGTGCCAAAGCAACAAACATAATCATAGCATCACCCATAATCAAGCACATGCACACATTCAACTATCTAACAAGCACAACCAAATATAATCTTAAGCCTCCAAAAATACAGTATCGTATTTATCCCAACTTACCTCGACTCCTCGCTCGCTCACTCGAGTTCCGATTTGCTAAGGCCATCGCCGGTTATCCCTATAACACGAACGTGGTTTCAGCTTTTCATATAAATATTATAGGTTCGTTTTATCCTACAACGCTTATTGTTAGGTTTTGTTTAAGGTTTAATATGCCTAATTATCTAGGTATTAAGTCTTTTATAATTATTCTAGGTTTGGAGTTAGGTTCAGGTTCGATTTTCGCATCGATTTCTGAACCAGGTTTTTGGTTCGATTTTTAAGTAATGTTTTAGATTCTAACCCTAAAAATCCGTTTTAACCTGTAATGTGAAATTAATCACATTACTTCCCGATCTCCTATATACCATTATTACCCCTAGTCAATATTTTATTCCATCCGGTATAGTTAAATCCCTATTTGTGTACCGAATTTACTCCTAATGTGAGAAATTTTTATATTTTTTATATAATTACATAAATTCACGTTTCTTATCAGATTTATTATATATCCCTATTATTTATATAATATCAATTTTTATCCTAATATTTTCTATTTATTGTATTTTCAAAAATTACACATTATGTATTATTACATATTATGCACATAATGCATTTCTAATATTTCTATTACCCTAATTACCATCTCTAATATAAATTACTACTTCAAAATGTCCAAATTCATCCTAGATCAGGTTTTACACCTAATTATTCTAATTTACAAAATTAACTCATAATTTACTATGTTTTTTATTACTAATTTACTACATAATTAACCTAATAATTACATCTAACACCCTAAATGCTATAAGTATCATACTCCATCAGATCTTAACATCCTAAAACATGTAATTATTCACTAAATCAGAAATTAATCATTTAATTACATAATTAACCCTAAATTACCCATTTTATGCCTCTTTTTAGAGCTTAAAAATTATCTAAAATTTAGAAAATTAATTTTTGAAAAAGGGCTTCATAGCACTATTCTATATCATCTGAGTAATCTATAGAAAAATTTTGGGCTTGAAACTACACTCCTAAGGTCATTTATTTCTAAACCGAAATGTGCTCGGTTTTGCACGATTTCTTGGGGACTATATATTACGGGACATAATTTCATCAAAATAACATTTTTCCTAAAAACTAAATACAAAAATATCACAGAATAACAAAATTCATAATTTTCTAATTATATTTACTATTTTTACAAAATTTCACAAAATCAGGCTGGAAATCGGACTCACCGATTTGGGTGGCTCCGGCCACCGCGGGCCGCCGTGGCCTTATCGACCGGCCTGGGCGCTGCCACCACCGTGTGGTGGTGGTGGTGGTGGTCGTCCACTTCCAGCTGCTCGTCTGGTGGGGGTTCCCTTTAGAAGCCCTAATTGCACGGATTTTTCTAATTTTTTTCCAAACCGAGTTTTTCTCTCAATTTTCGACTCTCCCTAATTTTTTTCTGATTCCTAACTATCCAAATGAGTTCCTGGATTTTTCCTGCTATTTATAGGGCTTTAGTGTAATTATTGTGCATTAATTTGATGGGATTTTGCCCCAATTCCTTGATTTTTGGCTTTTTGTTTGTCCAATTCTTATTGGATAATTTTTCTTTTTCTGATTTGAACCTGCCACGACCTTGCTTTAGTTATCCACTTCTGATTTTTTTCTGATTTTTCTATAATTATTTTGTATTTTTCTTTAATTATTTACTTAGTTTTCGGCCTATTTCACTAATTACGCGTATTTTTATCTACACGTAAATACATGTAGGGTACACGTGAACATTCCTAAATATTATTTTGGTCATTCTAAAATTTTTAGTATACATATAATCTATCTCTAATAATTTATTAGTTATTATATTACACTTTTCGCCTTTTCAGTAATTAGCAATTATTATGCTTAAAATTTGAAAATTTTATAGTCTCCTATTTTACTATTTATTTTCTTAAATTTAAGTTTACAGGGTTATTTTTACTAATATTTCTCTCAATAGTTTATAATTTGGGTTTGATCGGATCTTTTAACCGATCGCCCTAAACCTTGGATTCTAAGTTCAATCCTACGGTTACTTAGCTGAATTTTGGGGCTTACATTCTATCCCCCTTAAAAATAGTTTCGTCCTCGAAACTACTGTATATCTATGTATTGCTTACTGGCTAGGATTGATAGTACATTTAGCTCTACTTAAATTTCTAAGTCTAGACCTTCATCAGGTCATATCTTTACCTACTCCGTGTCTCAACTCTTAGTCTCAACTCTTGAACTTCTGAACCTGATTATCTAGTATTTTTGAGGGTTACTTCATATCCTTAAAACCCACTTTCCATTCTACTGAACTATCTTCAAGTGAAACTTCTGTGTAATCTACTGATTAAGTTCATGAATTGCTTTTTAATTAACATTCTATTTCTTCTCTATTTAGACCTTTGCTTGATCTCTTAATCCTCCTTTCTTTGCATTCCTTTTCTTAGTATCGATCAGGGCTTATTTCATCGTTATAGTCTCCTAGTCATATCGTATTATTTTATAACTTAACTTTATGATCTTGCAAATTTTCTTATTGGTTTATTTTCCTTTTATTCTTTCTTTGATTGTTTCTTAAGTTTTATTTATGATTCTAAATTCACTGTATATCATCACCTTTTCCTTTCATCCAAAATCTTCTACTCAAATGATTCTATCACTGTCATAGCTTCTCATTTGCTCTTCATATATCTTAGCATAGGATCAACAGAAACAAATTTGGCAAATCTCGACGCTTCTCCATCTCGAATTCAAGTGAGATGGTTAACAACTCAATTTGACTCGACTTGACTCGACTTGAGAAGGATGAATATGACTATTGACTGACAGACTCAGCAAAAGAGACAGTATTAAGAAGGATTGACTACTTGACAAAACATGACACAGTAGAATATACTGATCAGATCGACATGACATGAGACTCAACAACAACAATTTGACAATTTCAGATTTGCTAGGTTCCTGTTGGATTACCTATTGCAGTTGCTAATATGAAGTACATTATAGCTTCATATCTTCTTTGTATATTGAATTACCTCAACGGATTTTTCCTCTAATCACCCATTCAACATTTTTAATATCCACCGAAATCTCTTCTCCAATATAATAAGCTTAATAAAAACGTATAATCTTTTTTGAAAATCACATATCTTCCATTTCAATATACTACTTATGATCACTAAACTTCATTAATGCTATCCCTAAATACTTTGTATATCAAAATACTTTGTATATCAAAATACTATTGACGGATACCACCACAAGCGTTTTCATATACGGTTGGTATATATTTCTTTCTCCCAATTCCATGAATATTATTTATGCACTGATCCTTTCTCGATGTCATTCTACTCTAATATTATTCCAGAAATTGACAGTTACTCCTCTAACTCTTATGGTCTCATTTACAATATCCAATACAGAGTTTCAACCATAGGTTTGATTCTTAATTAACTAAATCATGAAATTCAAATATCCACAAAATGATCTTCAGTGATACATTTGAACCCTTATATGTTACTAGTAGATTCAATACTTATTGGTATTCTATTCAATCTCTTCTTTATAGATATCAATGAACTTCTCATAATCCACCATCAATAGCTTTCCTTTTAACCTCCATTTCCATCATATCCTACGATTTTACGAGTCAATATCCTTTCTTTAATATAAATTCTAAACTAATAGGTAACAAAAATCTCAATCCTCTTAAATCCTTTTCTGCTTACTAGTTTCTAACTTGTAGAAAATGAATACCTCAATATCATCACTGCACTTGCATTTCATCCATTTGTATATTCTACGGTGAGGTTATTCATCAACCAATCTTTTTGTTCATATTTATTATTATTCAACTAAGATCAAATGAAAGTCCTTCGCAAAAATCACCACTTATCGCCTAACTTCTTTAAGCTCAGATTCTTAAATACTATCTATGATTAACATTCCTTATCCTAAGTAGTTTACTAATAGATAATTGTCCCATCAAATTTACTCTCTGAAGGTTTATACCTTTTTCAGATTGATCCTTAAAATAACTAAATAACTATTGATCAAAAGTCCTAATCATCTCTCACTTGTTACTCCAATTCCATTTCCACCCTTGCTTGTTACTCATCCTACTAATATTGTAGGGTGCTTAGATACTTATTCAATTGCAGTTTACGTAGCAATTTTATTTTATTTTTTTTTATATATCATTTAATAGCTATCTATCTCATATAACCAATTATAAGTACCATATAATTTTATTTTTTTATTTTTTTATTTTTTTTTTCTTGCCTCAACGCTACATAAAAAAAATCTCGTGATCTATTTCATATTCATTTGACTTCACTTATACTTAATTATCATTCTAAACTATAATTCTCTAATTCATGATTCACTAAAGGCCTAAGAATTTTTTAATCTAATTGTAATCTTATAGTACTACTCCTTCTACTGTTCTTACACATATAAAAGACTTCCAAGATTGACCACCAAAATACATTTGATCTTTTTATACTCCTAGCTACAAATATGTCAATCATCATTGCATTTACACATATCCAACAGAATACTTTTTCATCAAGAAACGCAATTACTTCCATTAAGAGATCATTATGATATCCACATATATAAATAATTAATGCAGGATCAATTCCAATTCTTAAGGAAACATGATCAACTATTATACCATATCCATAATTCAAATTACCTCTAACGACTATTCATTCAAAAGAATTCTATCACATTTGTCTTCTAATTAATTCAGTATCTTTTTCACTTGTTGATCTAATACCTTATACTTCCACAAGAAAATCAGAAATAACGGTCACTTCATATACTTTATTATAATTAGACTCTTTAATGTTGTCATCATTTGTCATCTCCTATACTACATTCTTATTTTATATAAGGTTTACTCTTGAATTAGGTTTTGGTTATATCTCTAGTATAGGTTTTGATTCATTTTTGAATTAGTTTCTAACTTTTCCTTCTCAATGTTTTGTCTTTCCTAAAATCCGCTTCTATACCATGCTTTATTTCACTTCAGATTATATACCTCGTATTTATACTAAGCACCAAAGCTAAGATTATCTCAAAAAGTTTATAAGTTTTGGATTCACCCTAATTTTTAGTGCATATCACCATATCTTTCTTATTCCAAAACTCAAATTAATTTCCACTATTGTTCATGAGTCTCATCATTTCATTACATCTCACCGATTACAACACAATTTCATCAACAAACTTCTTAGGAATTTCATCCACAATCTTAGCATATCCCACCGATCAGTTCTATCAAAACTCTTTACACCTCCACTCTATATTAACTTAAAGATTATTCTTCATTCAACCTAAATCACTTCAATAACCCACTAGTTTTTACATATATAAAGTACTTCCAAAATCGGTCATCTAAAACGTATCCAATCCCCTTTTTATATTTTTCTCACAAGGGTATAATACATTATGACAGATGTATATATTCAATGAATACACATCCATCAATGAGCACTACTATATCTATTGAAAGATCGATAGGGTCTTAATTTATATGCATAACCAATCATATAAATAAGTCCTAACTCTTGACAAAGTATAACTAACTAACACATTGTATTCATCATTCAAATTTCCACCACATTTATCTTCTCATTCATTGAGTATCATTTACATTTGGTGATTCGGGACATTATACTTCAAAAGGAAAATCAGAAGTAGCAATTATTCCATATACTTCACCATTACTAAACTCCTCAGTACTATAATCAATTGTCACCTCATATACCGTATTCTCATGTTGTATATGATCTTAACCTACTCTAACTAATTCAAGAAAATGAGATAGCCATTCATTAAATCTTCAGGGTTAATCATCTACAGACATATGCTGTGCTAGTTGAAATATAAGTCGTATTAGTAGACTAGGGTATCTCTCTTCTATCGTTACTACACATATCTTACTAACGTCGCCTGAGTTACAATTTTCCACTTCCAAATCGTCCTTATTCCACAAGTCATTTCACACGATCCCTATTATGCTTAACTCAGATTAATCTTCATTATTGTCTATAAGTTTCATCACTTCCTATCAATTACAACTCCATTAACTCTTTCTCCATAATTCAATTCCGAATTAAATCAGGGATTCTTCTTCGTTCTACTTGAATCACCACAACTATTCACCAATTTCTCCATACGATCCTATCACTAGAGCTAAATTTGATTAACGCCTATCTCAATGTAGTGTTAATTTGTAGTATGATACTTTAATATCCCTTTACTTTTACCCACTCTCAATATACTCCTAAAATGTCTAATTCTTTTAATTGTTCATTTCAAAGCGAGTTCAGTAAAACTACGCTCTGATACCAATTTAGAACTGTCACGCCCCATAGCGGCAGAGTCGTAACAGTCCCCGCCGTGTAAACCATCCTAAGACAGAAGTTGGCCTTACAACCGCTATCTTAGACTTGATCTACACAAGGCGTCCACGACTAACCCGCTTTGAAGTAGACAATTTGTAATTTAAACAATTCATTTACCTAAGAAAGTGAGAAAAGTTATATATAATCACTATAATTCAGTTATTACATTAATTAGAAATGAAAAGTAAAATATGTGTTGATTCTTCAATGTTTTTTTCCTCACTCCCCAGGATCCAGCAGTTGCTAGCTTCAGAGTAGTTGTTGCCGCTTCTTAGCCAGCACTTGCACGACGTCTATAGGGATGTGAGCAACCACAGCTTAGTAAATTAGGACGGAGGACTTAAAACTATACCATACACACAACAAGGTTTTCAATCACTTACTAGGTGCAATGCATGTGCAAGCAAATGCCATCGCACGATGTTGTCCGGCCCGTCGTGAGATTAGAGAAATTGTGCCCGCTCTAATCCGGGTTGAGGAGTTGCCGTTAATGCAATAGCTCACGACCAAACCCAGGCTTGTGTAATGGAGACCTTGCTCCTCCCGCGACTACCTTCGAACCACTGCCTTCACCGTCGCCGCGACCTCCTCTCCTGTCACTTAGTTCGACTGAGGATGAAGAAGGGACCATTTTGCAATCCTGCGCTATCCCTTCCGAAGGGGTCGGTATTTGGCCGGAGAGTCCTAAATCCCCTAACGGGTTGCCATGCATGTTTGATTATGATTAGTGGTCGTATATTTGATTAAGTCCAATTTAGGGTGATCAATCATTACATACAATTCATACAACATGTGCCAAAGCAACAAACATAATCATAACATCACCCATAATCAAGCACATGCACACATTCAACTATCTAACAAGCACAACCAAATATAATCTTAAGCCTCCAAAAATACAGCATCGTATTTATCCCAACTTACCTCGACTCCTCGCTCGCTCACTCGAGGTCCGATTTGCTCAGGCCATCGCCGGTTAT